>CAHIKZ030000565.1:0-437500 GCA_903632075.3 Acanthosepion pharaonis
TATATTTATTAGAAAATAAAATATTGTTCTAATGCTTGTATAAGCTCGTATTTTTGGTTCATAATTTTGTAAGAAAAACACCAGAAGAAAAGATTATTGAATAAAATTTTAATCAGATGAGGGACAATGATTAGTAATAAAATTATAGTGAATGCCATAGTTCAGTACGGAAATGCGTACGTCTCAACAGTGCTCCTTGCAGCCTACTTATCGACCCCTTTTCCTATGAGCTGACATCCAATTCATAGTGAATGGGGGAGTCTATGTTTAACAATTATCGTAGAGAAGGTCAGTTGTATTTCTACACAACAGGTATACAGCAAATTCGACATAACGTTAGTCGTCAAAGTAATTCTCATCAGCATCCAGAAATGTTTGCCAACTTGCCTCCAGCTAAGCAATAACCTGGCGGTAAAAATCAGGAAAACTTGGGCGCAAAGAAGTCTGTGAGTGCCTGCCACAAGTCTGCTTCATTTGCGAACAATTTCTCTCGACAGTAGTTGTCCAGAGAATGGAAGAGGTGTTTGTGCAATGTCTAAAGAGTAAAGTGGATGACACACTGTCTCCTAACCAAAATGTCCTACTGTATCTCTGACCACTTGCGCCACATGATTTCTGGTATTGCCATAGAGAAATTATTGGAACATGGACAAAAAGAAAGCAGGAGATATTAATTACCATGGAAGTGAGGAAGCACTGAAAATTGAGACAAATAAATTTTAAATATCCGTTATTGCTATGTTAATGATTACTTACTTTTAACACAAAATGGTTTATTCTAATATATTTATATTTAAAAAAATTATGATACTCTTCCACTTTACACGTTATTTTACGTGAACGTTTTGAATATTGTTGCGATTTTTATTAGCGAGTATTTCCCGATCGTTACTGTATACTACATGATATTCCAGCTTGGACCCGAGTAGGTTACTATCTATTGTTAATATACTATTGTGTTATAATTACGAGTATGGATGTAATAATTGATCAAATATCCAAATAGAATTAATCAATAGCAAAGAGAAATTATAAATCTTTAGTTTTTGTACGAATTCTTGCTGAGGTGATCATAACTGGACAAAACTGTTCGTGAATAAAGAGAATTCAGTTATAATCAGCAAATATTACTAATCATTTGGCGTCATTTTGTAAACAATTGAAATGATTTGATGTAACATTTATTAATGACTAGCAGTAGAGCCCGGCGTTGCCCGGGGATGTAACAGTAAGAGATAGATCTAGTATCGACCATCATAAAGACTGAAAATTGTTTAAGGTTGACGGAAAAATATTGTTTTCAATCGTTATAAGTCTACCGATTGAATACAATAATTATAAACAATTGTCTTTTAAATGGAATTTTTAAAGAATTCTGAATGTAAAAATGAAGAAAAAAGTGTGTAAGACAATAAGAAACACTACCTGCCAAAAAAAAGTGAAGTTTTGTTGAAATCGGTTGAAAAATGTAGGAAATCCGATCCCATATATAAACGAACACACACACACACACACACACACACACACACACACACACACACACACACACACACACACAAACAATCTGGGTTTTATAATAAGTATACCTCGAGTTGTCCCCCTTTCATTCTCTTGATGACTCTTATCGTGTTTTCAAATTGATTTCATGCAAAAACAATTGTGTTTTTCCAATTTTTGGCGCTGTAAAACCACCGCAAGGTAATTTTACGTAGTCCTGTGAAGTTTTGTTAAAATCGGTTGAAAAATGTAGGAAATCCAATCCAATATATAAACGTACACACACCCACACATGCACACACACACACACACACAATCTGCGTTTTATAATAAGTAAGATATTCCAAATAATAGATAATATGTAGTGATGTAAGGAAGTAATAACATTCACAGACTGAAATAGAGAGAGACAAATGGCAATCACATATCAATTAATTAAATAATTGCAGATCAACATATACTGATAGAAGTTCAGCGTAATTCTTTTCAATGTATTAAATTTGCCACCGGGGAACATAACGTTTATATTCGGGTGACTTCCCATATATTGATATATTATAACATGGAGTTAAGATCATACACTATAATATGAATATTTTCACGAGAAGAAAAATACAAAATAACTAGGAGGAAATTGTAAATTATTCGAACACTCAACTAGACAACTATATAATATTCGCAATCAATGTGTAGCGTATTACTGAGTGAATTTAAAGCGTACTCATTATTGTGAAATTTATATTTTGGTTTAGTTCTTTGTATCAGGGTCCGAATAAAAATACATGGATGAAATCAAAGCGAAATTTATTACTCACCATGAATTCTATGGGGATGAGGGACTGAAAAGTGAGAAAAACATTTCATTAAAATTATCTTTTATGCATTACTAATAC
Organism: Acanthosepion pharaonis; assembly: GCA_903632075.3. Classification (NCBI taxonomy): domain Eukaryota; kingdom Metazoa; phylum Mollusca; class Cephalopoda; order Sepiida; family Sepiidae; genus Acanthosepion; species Acanthosepion pharaonis. The sequence goes on from CAHIKZ030000565.1 coordinate 2,391, forward strand.
ATTGTTAGTTTAACACTGAAATGTAAATTATTTAGCATTTCCTATTTTTCAATAATGTCTAAGCGTATTTCATATACTCTCAATATTCGATTTCACATGATATTATCCCAAATGAATTAAACACATTTTAAATCTATATTTCGCTTAATAGAAGATTCGAAAGGGACACAGGTTAGAAGGTTCCATCAAATTGTAATGAAGAATGGTGTGTAGGACATCTTTATTAAAATTAATAAGTAAAAATGTTATATATAATTAATGATACTTAGATTTATTTATATTTTTACTGCAAAGATATTCGATGGAAAACAAAATACCCTCTTCTTTCCTACTTTTTTGTATAAATAAAAATGTTATCTTTCTTACATTTTAGGAGGAAGAATAGAACGAAAATCTTAATAGAGAAACAAACAATCAAAGAAAACAGGTCGCTTTCTTCTTCTAGTTGGTAATGCATTAATGGAACACGGCATCCTAAGAAATTTATACTAATATTTTGACATAATAATCTACAGGGATGTGGGGAGAAATAAGAAACTTTTCATCTGTTTTTATCTGCAAACCATCCGAAAGCTTGAAAACGTTTCAGACAGATTACATTTAAAATTTTCTGCATACATTAGAGTAAAATTGAAGATTTTAGAAAAAACTGACGTTTAGTCAATATGAGTAATTGACTTTTCGGGCTTGATAAAGCAGACGGAACTCTGAAAGATGACATTCTTTCCGCCAACAGAACATAAAATATTATGCAAGAGAAGGACGGGTTCTTAAGAACAAAATATTGAGAACGTATTGTAAGAATGTCAATATAATAGTTTGCCATTTAGTTTATCTGCTCTTATTTGTTCTACGATATGAGATAGATCTGGTACGATGTCCGACAAATACTTAAAAATATTCGGTGTTCACTACGTTGGTTTAAGCAATTTTTTTGTTCATTTGTAATAAAGCATTTTTAAACATTATATTGAGTGTTTCAAGGCGACCTCTTTGTCGGGAAATTTATATTCTGATTTAGCTATATCATACACTACTAGAAATTATTAAACATGTAGAAAAGCAGAAGTTATTACTCAACACGGGTGCGAGGTGGCACTTAAAATTGAGACAAATCAGTTCCTTATATTCGTTCTTGCTTTCTTAATGATCAATTACTGTCAGTACAAAATGATTTGTCTTACTATATTTTGTAAATCGCTACACGTTATTTTACGTAAATATATTGAATTGCACTGCGATACTTATTAGCTAGTAATTTTTCGATCATTAATGCATATTCCATGATATTCCAGTGGTGACACGAGTCGGTTACTATTTTTTAATAATTACGAGTATGGATGTGATATTTGATCAAATACCGAATTAGAATTACGCATGAGCAAAGAAAATGGAAAATCTTTAATTTTGCTTCGAATATTGTCGAAGTGATCATGTTTGGCCGAACTAGTTTGCGAATAAACAGTGTTCAGTAATACTCAGCAAATATTTCAAATCCATCGTCGTCATTTTGCAAACAATTTAAATGATTCGATGTGACACATATTGCAGATATTCTAAAAATAGGCGATATATAGTGATGTATTATTACGAATGACGAATAATTACGAATATATGAAGTTTGTCAAATGTAAACATAACATTTATATACATGTGAATTCCTATATATTAACATATTAAACCATGGAGTTAAGAAAAATAAAATATTACACATATAAATAAGTCTTGTATCACTCGATAGTATAGAGTAATATTACGGTTAACAAGTGCTTTTTCCCTATACAGTGGAAAGATGTAAGGTGAATAGTCTTATAGATATATATAACATTTTTAATATTTAAGCATCTCGCACAATGTCACTGATGATATTCTCGTACTGTAAAAATGAACAGACGTGTTATTTTATCGGAAACAAATGTGGAAATCGACAATTATTTTAGTTTTTTTCATCATTTCTTGTTTCTTATTCAAGGTTAATATTTGGAAAAATAAAATATATTAAATTACGAAGGAAAGGGTGTAGAATCAAGAAATATTTGAAAACACGTGAAAGGTTTGTGTTTATTTTTATTAAGAGATCTGAAAGCATAACATTCACTGATTTTAAAGCGAGCTCAGTGATGTGAAATATAGTCGTGTTTAGCTATTTGTATCATGGATGCAATTAATAATATATTGAGAAAATCAAAGCAAATGATATGACTCACAGTTATATTATCCCAAATGAATTGCACAGATTTTAAATTTTTATATTCACCTTATGGAAGATCCGCAAGTGTCCCAGAAGGTTGCATGGAATTGTAACGGAGAATTGTGCGTGGGGTATTTTTTGTAAAACTGATGTGTACTTATGTTATCTATAATTAATAATAATTAGATAAATTACGTTTTTACTGCAAAGATATTCGATGCAAAAATGATACCCTCTGGTTTCTTCATTTATTTGACATTTGCTTTCTTACATTTCTGGGAGGAAGAGGATAATGAAAGAATTAAAAAGTAATCGAGAAATAAACCAACAAAGAAAGCTTGTCGCCTACAGCTTCCAATTCACGCTACTTTTAAGATGATGTCTGCGTTTATATTTATGGAATGCGAAATATTAAGAGTCTTATACAATTCTGTTGTGGTAGGATCCACCTAATTTGCATAGTGGAGTACCGACCATATAAATATGGTTGGTACCGGGAAGAGAGGAAGGAATCACGAGATTCCTTCCTCTCTTGTTCGGACTTTTCTGACCGCTTGCGTTGGGTGTGTGCGAATATTTTTCTTGGTTTGCTGTGTGACGAGTTTGTTTGGCCCGCGAGGAATTGATCAAGTGGTTTTACGAAGATTTGCAGTGCTCTAGGAACCCTTCTGGATTGACAAATTCCAAGTCTTTTCCTGTTAAGTTATTGCTTTAAGTTTTATTTTCTTTTTATTTTCTTCCATTTCTTTTGTTGGTTTTATTTTTCTGGGTTTGACTAAGTCTTACCGGACGACTGTTTTTTTTATTTTTGTTTATTTCTGTTTAATTTTTGTTTGAATTTAGTACAGTTTAAGAAAAGAAGAAAAGAAAGCTTTTTTATTTTCCTTTACTTATTTAATTAGCGATTTCGGTCGCATTCTTTCTCTTTTTGGTTTGACTAGTTTGTTTTTGCTTTTAATTTATTTTCTTTAGCGGCTTAGGCCGCTAAACTTTTTTTTTTATTCTTTTTCTTTTTGTACATTTTTGAATTTTTGTAGAAAAAAAAAAAGAGAGGATTTTCTGTTTTTATTTTCGGCTGCCTTTGGGCGCCATCTTTATTTTTTTTTAAAAAAAAAAGTCTTACCTGTTTATTTTCTTTCAGTTTATCTATTTTGTCTTTTATTTTATTTTACTTTTAGTTTATTTTTAAATTTTAATTTCCTGGGTTATCCATGCTTTCTTTATTTGTTTTATTTTCTTTTTCCTAACTTTTCTCCCCGTGTTTGTGGAAAATTTTGATAGATACGCTAGTGGTAGTCTCCACGCTTTGGCAACATGGCCGACGAAAAAGGTCGGTCGAATGTGGAGGAAGACCTCTTTGGGAAGGCTGCTAGTGCCGACCCACCGGATAAAACTGAAAAAAAGCGGGCTGAAAAAAGCCCAAAAAATGTCCATAGTGGTAGCTCCAAGAAAGAAGATAATACAAAAAATGTCGAAGTGCCAAGGGAGGCACGGGGTGGGAAGTCCGAGGATTTGCCCTCCTGCAGGAGGTCCCCCCCCCTAGTTGTATTTTGAACATGGCGGATTTCCTGGATAAGGCGAAAGGCTACGCCCATCTTGTTAATAAAGATGGGTTCGTCGAAGTTGTCCAGGAACTCGATATGTTCGCAAAGAGAATGGTGACCGTTTTTGTGGTGGACAAGAAAACACGTAAGATTTGTCGCTCCACAAAAGACACTGTGATCAAATCACTTTTGTCCCTGGGGATAAAACCCCAAAGAGTTATAAAGGGTACGGGTTTCTTCATGTGGGACATTCTGCTACCCACACTGGAAGATTGCCTGGCCATGGCAAAAAAGGAACTCATCACTAAAGATCTGATATTAAGAACGGAATATGAAGGCCGCAGGCGGACCAGGGTGGCCGTTTTTGAGGTTCCTCCTCAAATTTCGGGAGAGCTCCTGGCTGCATTTTTTATGCAGTACGGCCAAATTTTAGGGGCTCTCTCCGACAATTTGAACGGGGGATGGACTTTTGACATCATGCTCGATCAAAAGGCCTTCAAGTCCGTCCCCAACTGTTTGGTGTTCGGCGACCGGAAAATGCCGGTCATAGTGACCGGTAGGAGACCAACTTGCTGGAGGTGTGGAGAGACTGGTCACCTTTCCTCCTCCTGCCCAGGGAAGAAGGCCTCTGGAGGTCCGGTCGCAGGTGACCAAAATCCCCCTTGGCCGAGAAGGAAATATCCGCGGCGCCTGTAGTGGGCCTAGCTGCGAGGCGGACCGGTGAGGAAAATCCCTCGGTTGGGTCCAGACCCTCATTACCCCCAAAACCGACGCCTTCCACAAGTGTGGATAAAGATAAGGATGAGGGGGAATGGCGCCTCGTAGTTAGGGGCAAGGGGAAGACCCAAACAGCGGTTCCTCAGTCCCACCTACAGCCTCATTCCCTCTACCAGCTCTGAGGGCGACGCCTCGGCGTCTTACGAAAAAAATGCGACAGATGCGCAAAAATTAAACGAACCCGGTTGGCAAAAGATCCTAGACCTCAAAAAACTTAAAGAGAAATTGGAGACAAAGCGTGGTAAAAGTCAAAAATCGCTGGGGGCGCCGGGCCCCGTATCCTCTGCCCCGTCTTCCCCTTCTTCATAAAAAAAAAACATTTACAAAACCACCTCCGCCCAAATCTGTATCGAACTCCACGACAAAATCCTTTCACTCGTCCAAACCTTCTCCGGTGAGGACGCCTACGGGATGGACTCCCTCTACAACACCTAATCTTACACCGATGTCAACACCCATACAATCTCCAAATAAGAAAAGATTCAGGAGCCCAGATTCACAATCAGTCACCGACAAAAAGAAAAAGAAACTTAAACCACCTTACTTCCCAGGGGAAGACGTTTGCCGCGTATCCCGGGACCAGGCTGAAAGGGTTTTCGGGCAGACGAGGAACCCGAAAGACTTAAAGGTTCTTTGGAACTTCAAACAAATTAACGGCGTGGAAGTGGAAAAGCCTGAAAACTTCCCTGACGCCAAAAGAATCCTGACTGTAATTAGAACTGGCCCGGGTACGCGGGAGATTTGGGGCATGATACAGGAGGCCCAGTCGTCTCTAAAAATGGTGCCCCCAGCTGCCTACCTTTTAGATCCAGAAGCAGATCAAAAACTGAAAGGGACGGTCCCCGTTTTCGTTCACCCATCCCTTTATAGAGCACTCAAATTAACCTACCCATCGGACATCGGCGGTTTGTCTCAGGATGATACCGTCGAGAATGAGATGGCGTCTGGATCCATGGGACGAGCTGTCGGTGTCCTCACCCCAGCCATGTTCTATCCTGAAGGGCAACCCTAATCGGTTTCACAATGGCACTTTGGTTAGCTAGTTTAAATGTCCGGGGCCTGAGGTCCGAGTCTCGCAGGGCGAGGCTCTCTCGTGACCTTCAGCGCCTCGTTGTTGTATACAAGAGACCCGGTTTTCTTCTCATGATCGTGAGGACATACTGTCTAAGGGGTTCGCCCTTTATTCAGCATGTTTTGATGGTCGTTCGAGGGGTGTCTCTTGGCTAGTGAGCAGGTCTTTGAAGGCTGCATGTACCCTTGTCTTTGCGGATCCGGCGGGCAGGCTTTGCGTGCTGGATGTTACCATAAAGGATAAGGTTATTCGTCTCATTGGGGTTTATGCGCCCAATGTCCATTCGAGCGGCCTGCTTTGTTTCGGCAGATCGCGCCGTTCTTGGCGACGTATCGTCGGGTAGTTTTAGCGGGGGATTGGAATGCCGTCCTTGACCCCGATATAGATCGTATAGGGCACAAACAAGGTACTAACAACCCGGATGTGAAACCATTTCGGGACTTTATCGATGGGTTTGATCTCGTCGATAAGTTCCGGAATGAACACCCTCGGGAGGTAGCATGGACTTGGACAACTAGTGGCAACTCGGCTCCTGGCTCGCTTGCGAGCTACCTGGACCGAGTCTTAGGAGAGTCGATGTAGGGCTCTTAGGGTGTCCAAGTTTCCATTATATAGTTTATACGGATCATAGGCTTGTCCGGGTCCGTGTAAACTTAGATAAGCCTAAGGTTAGGTTGGCTGGTTACTGGAAATTGAACTGTTCACTTTTTGGTGATCAGGGTTTCCGGGACCAGCTGCTACTAACTATACAAAGGGAATTGACGGGGGCGGTTGTGGGAAATGCCTGGTGGGGAAATTTAAAATCTAAAATTCGAACGGTTGCTGCCGATTTTAGTCGTCGACTCAATCTAGATAGATTAGCGGCGGAAACTGCTTTGGAAAATAAAGTCGATCGGGCAGTGAAATCCCGTGTTAGTGGGGATATAGCTTTAGCTAAGGCAGAGTTGGCCTCCTTGCTTATCAAGAAGGATCAAGCTCTGGTAGTTAGGGCTAGGTTAAAAAGAATGTCTTCTGAGGCTACGAATATGGCCGCTGAACTGCGTGTAGAGGAGAATCGAAACGCGTCTAGGCGACATATAGCGTGCGTCACATTACCGGATAAGCGGACCGTGACTACAAACGCGGGCATATGTGAGGTCTTTCGGGATTACTTTCAGGATCTTTTCACCAGGGAGCCCGATCTGAGCTCTGCTCAGTTCGACGCCTATTTAGCTGACTTTCCCTGCCTCTCGGCAGCTGAAGTGGCTAGGTGCGAGGGTCCCATAACAGAGTCGGAAATCTGGGAAGCGCTGAAGCAGGTTGGCCTGGATAAGTCTCCGGGATTAGATGGTCTTCCTTACGAAGTTTACTTGAGGTTGTCGCACGTTTTTGTTCCTTTGTTGGAACTGATGTTCACCCACTGGATGAAGCAGGGGTCTTTACCTCAACGCTTCACCAGGGGTGTCATCAAGTTGCTGCGTAAGGACAAGCACGGTGGGGATGGGTTAGGGAACTTTCGCCCTTTAACGATGTTAAATACTGACTTAAAGATTTTGGCGAAGATCTTAGCCAACCGTTTGCAGCTTGTCCTGTCTAGTCTGATTGACCCTGAACAGACTTGTGCTGTGAAGGGCAGGACTATTCAGAATAACCTTCATATGGTACGCTTGATCTTAGAACAAGTCGACAGTGAAGCCGCGCTGATCAATTTAGATCAGTCCAAGGCCTTCGATAGGGTTGACCATCGATTTCTGGAGACTGTCCTTTCGGCGGCCGGTTTCGGAGCCGACTTTCGCTCCTGGATCCGACACTTGTATGCGACCCCCGGTGCGCTGGTGGAAGTGAATGGGGTAAGATCGAAGCCATTCGTATTGTCTCGCTCCATTCGTCAAGGTTGTCCGCTCTCGCCTCTGCTTTACGTTCTTGCGTTGGAACCTTTCCTTCGCAAGTTAAAGGCGAATCCGGTCCTACGCGGTATTTCGCTGCCTGGTGCTTCCACCTCGGCCAGGTATTCTGCCTATGCTGACGACGTTTCGTTTCTTGTGTCGAGCAGAGCCGAGATTAACGAAGTCAGCAAGCAGATCAGTGGGTATGAGATGGTGACAGGGGCCAAGATCAACCGCGATAAGTCTGTGGGCTTGCGGTTGGGTGCGTGGAAGGGAGTTTCTCTTCCCGGACCTTTCCTATGGACGGATGGGCCGATCAAGATACTCGGCGTCTGGTTCGGTCCTGATCTCCAGTTGGAAATGAATTTGTCGGAGGTGCAAGAGAAGGCCGAGACCGCGGGTAATCTGTGGTCTCGGAGGGGACTTTCCCTGAAGGGTAGGGCGGAAGTTTGTGTTTCACACATCTATCCGATCCTCCTCTACCGACTCTCTGTGCTTCCACTCCCGTATGCACTACTAATGTCATTAGTCAAGGCCTTGTTCTCTTTCTTGTGGAGAGGCAAGGCCCATATGGTATGTCGCGAGATCTGTTGCCTTCATCCCTCTCTGAGGGCGGTCTGGGTATGCCTAGCATTGAGATTCGTCAATATATGCTTAGCATTACCTTTCTAGACCGAATGTGTCGTGGTTTGGATGACGTGGGCACCTTTTGGAAAGAAGATGTCCGAAAACATTTCCCATCCCTGAGAAGTGTGCACTCGTGCGAGGAGGAGGCCGGCCGTACACCTCGTGTCGAGTGCTCCTTCTACCGCGAATGTCGTCGTGCTTTGAAGCTCCTCTTGCGGACGTCGGATGGCCTCTCCGACGCCCAAGAGTTGTCTCGTAAGGCATTATATCGATTCTTAGTTAGGGGTCCGTTCGAGATGGTCTGATCGACGAGCTCGGTCTTACGAAGCAGGAGGCTCGCTCGATATGGCCTTGGGCGCCTGGGTTGAAATGTCTCAATAACGATGAGGCATCGCTCACCTGGCTAATGATTCGTGGGGCCCTCTGGGTCGGCAAAAAGACTTTGTTCAGCAGGCTTGAGAAATATCCAAACTGTCGTCGCTGTACTGGGAATGTCGAGACCATTGGTCACGCCTTTTTCAGTGCAAGACGGTAGTGCCGTTGTGCAAGTTTGTTGAAGGCCTCATGGTTCGCATGCTGCAGGGAAAGTTTTTTGTCCTGGAAGCCAGTTCTGTTTGTAGCAATGTGGTATCGCAATTGACGAAGGCTGAACACTATGTGTTCTGTTGCTTACTAGGGGTTATGCGAGTCGTGATTTGGACGACGCGAAAGAAGGAATACTATGATAGCGAGAAGTTCACCTCTTCCCAACTGATCTTGTTCTTTAAGCATCAGCTTAAAGTCAAGATTAGGACGGAAAGGCGGCGGCTCCCAGCATCAGAATTTGGCAAAAAGTGGGTGAATCTTGCGCGGATATGTAGAGTAAAAGGGGCCGACCTAGAGTGGCATTTGGACGTTGGTTAGGTACAGGATTTTGTCTTATCAGGGTTGAACATAGGCAACCCACCCAGATATTAGGCTCGTCTAGGTTTTCGATTTTGAATTTTTAGTTCCTTTTTTTTTTCCGGTTAACTTAGCTAGGGTATGTATGCTCATTGGTCCCTTTTATTTCTGTCCCTATTTTTCTTTTGTTTAAGTCCCTATCCCCTCCCTCGTTAGGTGGTTAGTAATGTCAGTTCTCTGGTGGATGCGGGGTGCCTTTCGTTTCGTGTGTGTGCTTTCGTATTTGTTGTTGTGTATGAATGGGTGAGTGTTTGTGCGAATGCTTGATGGTTTGAATGTGCTCTTATTTTCTTAGTCCCGCATCGATTTCGTCCGGTTAACTGATATTTCTGCCACATTCAAAGTTTGTGGGGGGTTTTAATACCAACACTAATTTTGTTTAGTTTATTGTAAATATATTTCGTCATATTGTATATACTCATTGGGGATTTTTTAAAAATTGTTATTTTATGACCCTCCCCCCATGAACAATATCTATACATAAGGGGACTAGTTAGGACTTCATAGAGAATCTGAGGTATTATGGTGGACGTAGTAAGAAAGGTAGGAGTGAATGTGTTGTTTTGGTGATTGGATTATTGTTGGCATGTTTGGGTCAGTGTCTGCGACTAGCTAAGTTTAGATTTAAGACAGATGAAGACCGTCATTCCCCATCCCCCTTTTTGGCCTTGTGCCGCATTTTGCATTTTAATGCAAATAAATATAGGAATCAAGAGATTCAACTAGAGACTCTGCCCGACTGCGACTTAGTCAACACATTCTCCAGGAACGGTCTGACCAGGAATATACAAAAGACTATATGTAAATTTTGTGTACACTTTCTTGTTTCAATACATTTTGTTCTAAGTAAATTTGTGTTGCATTATTATTCCATGCATTAGTCAAGTTTCAACAAATTCCAATGGACATAATCGTCTACTGTGTGTAAGAAATAACGAATAAGAAAATAGAAAAAAATATTATGCAAGAAAAGTAGAATTTATTCTGATCAAAAATATGGGAATGTAATGTAAGTAATTCTAGTTATTACTTTGATATTTTGTTCATCGGCTCTTTTTGGATGCAACATATGAGACATATCTCTAATGATGTCTATCAAATATGTAAAAGTAAAAGTAAAAGCGAAATTTGTAAAATTAATAAAAATGATGCAAAAATAATACCCACTGATTTCTTACTATTTTGTATATATGTTAAGAATATGACATTTCCTTCCTACATTTTGCTGTGGTGTCCTCCCTCTAAAGAGTCTTAGTTGGACACTTCCGCCTAATTTCAGATTAGTAGGAGAGAAGACATTAGGGAACAGATGAATAGATTGAAAGCTGGTTCAACTAACAAACACTCATTAGTCGAGTAATACTCTTCAGTAAATTGGACGAATTAAAATGTGCGATGCTAGAGATGATGACACACCAAAAGGAACAACAACTAATGTTGGAACAGAAATATAATGAAAGTAAAGAGAAATTCAAAAGAGTACAAGCAGAATACCAGAAGAATTTTGAGGAATTTCACATAAAAATTCAGATTAGACTACAGAAACTGGAACAAATGCTCCTTCAAACACAATGAGCAAAGACACTTGTATAATATATCCATCAAAAGCCAAAACGAGGATAGCGAAAACGCCTTTTATCAAAATGCTATATGGAGCGCTATTAAAAAATTGACGTTTACACCTAAAGAAGAAATTACATTCGTTTAGTAATTTCAAATTAAACAATGTCAGTGACGATATTATCACAAACAGAAAATAAACAGATATTTTATTTGATCAGAAAGCAATTATGGAAAACAGCATGTTCTTCATTTTTTCCATTATTAATTACTTTGGATGAATATTTAGAAGTATTAGAATGTTACTCTTTAGGCATAGATACGGATCGAAGTGTATATAATCAAGAATTAGTTGAAAACAATTGCAAGTTTTATGTTTATTTTATTACGAATTCTGAACGTATAATTTTGAGTGATTTTAAATCGATCTCCTTACTATGAAATTTATATTTTTGCTTATATCTTTGGTTTCTGGTCGGTATTATTAATAAATGGATGAAATAAATGCAGAAGTTATTACTCACCACGAAGTTTCCGGAGACGAATGACTGAAAATTGAGATTAAAAATTTAATTAAAATATTCATTTATGTTTTCCTTATATTTTGTTAGTTTAACATTGAAATGTAAATTATTCGATATTTTATATTGTTCAATATAAATACAGCATAATTTGAATGAGATAGAGCTGTATACAATAAGTTAAATAGTCATTGAGGGATAAAAGCATTTTGCTACAGAACAAATTACTTTGAACTTTGTAAACTCGCACTATTCCATTAAAATAACCATACCACGTCACTTGAGGGCTAGCAACAGCAACTAAAATGGCACATGTAATTCGAACGGAAACGAAATACTTAATGAAGATTTTAATATTCCACATCACTTCAAGTAGACGGTTAGTATCGAAATAGCTAATGGGCATCAGAAACATGTTTCCTAAGAATATGATTTAAGAGTAAGCTTTTATAAATTTCATGCAAAGATTTTACTGACGTCTCTGTTAATTAATGCAAAATATTTAATTCGTGTGTGTAGAAATGGAATTGCAGAGCAGTAAATATTCAGTGCATTTTCTAATGTTTTGTCATTCGCAGTAATGCCATTTAGAATGTCATATATCTAAATTTCTTGTTCCCTCATGTGTGGGTTAATGAATACGTGTAAATTATGCAATCCAGCATTGGATGTTCTATCAGGAGTAGAATTATTATTTTAATTTAAGTTCGTGGGGGATAAAATGAGCAACGTTACCCTACAGTAAAACGTAGAAAACAAATATTGAAAAATCAATTTACAAATTCGATAGTCGCTTCATATTCACGTAAAGTGATCATGACTGTCTAAGTATCAATCTATTCCTACTTACCATCTTGATATAGTTCTGACTTAATATGTAAGATTTATTCAAATATAGGCTTGATGTCACTCGTGAATAAAGAAAACGGGAAGTCTATAGTTTTGCTTCACGTATATATATATATATATATATATATATATATAAATATGTGTGTGTGTGTGTGTGTGTGTGTGTGTGTGTGTGTGTGTGTGTGTGTGTGTGTGTGTGTGTGTGTGTGTTAAAGTACAATGGTCACGATTAGAAATGATAGACGAAATGGATTAGTTTTGGAATTAATTGTTCATAAGTATATTTTACCAATCACAGTTTTTCTTGAAGATATTTTGTTTTTGTACAAATCAAAACAGATATTGTGTATCTGTAGAAATCAAAAAATTACTTATTGTATTCACTAAAAGTGTAAAGAAAATATTTACCACCATCACACGCTTTTACATTTTTTATTAAAATAATCGTACTAGTCAAACAGACTTGTATTTGGTGAAGAGTGTACAGAAAAAAAAATCCCACCACTCATTTCTTCATTTTGCGTACAACTGCAGTAAATTGGACGAATTAAAATGTGCGATGCTAGAGTTGATGACACACCAAAAGGAACAACAACTAATGTTGGAACAGAAATATAATGAAAGAAAAGAGAAATTCAAAAGAGTACAAGCAGAATACCAGAAGAATTTTGAGGAATTTCACATAAAAATTCAGATTAGACTACAGAAACTGGAACAAATGCTCCTTCAAACACAATGAGAAAGACACTTGCATAATATATCCATCAAAAGCTAAAACGAGGATAGCGAAAATGTGTTCTCTCAAAATGCTATATGGAGTGCTAATTAAAATTGACGATTGCACTTGAAGAAAAAATTAAATACGTTTCGTAATTTAAAATTAAACAATGTCAGTGACGATATTCTCAAAAACATAAAATAAACATATATCTTAATTTATCAGAAAGCAATTATGGAAATCAGCATTTTTTTCAGTTTTTTCCTTATTACTTACTTTGGATTAATATATAGAAAAATTAGAATGTTACACTTTATACACAGATACGAATCAATGTGTATATAATCAAGAATTAGTTGAAAACAATTGCAAGTTTTATGTTTATTTTATTACGAATTCTGAACGTATACTTTTGAGTGATTTTAAATCGATCTCCTTACTATGATATTCATATTTTGGATTATCTATTTGGTTTCAGGTCGGTATTATTAATACATGGATGAAATAAAGCAGAAGTTATTACTCACGACGAAGTTTCCGGCGACGAAGTTTCCGGCGACGAATGACTGAAAATTGAGATTAAAAATTTGATTAAAATATTCATTTATGTTTTCCTTATATTTTGTTAGTTTAACATTGAAATGTAAATTATTCGCTATTTTATATTTTTCAACATAAATACAACATAATTTAAATGAGATACAGCTGTATACAATAAGTGAAAATGTCATTGAGCGATAAAAGCATTTTGCTACAGAACAAATTTCTTTGAACTTTGTAAACTGGCACTATTCCTCTAAAATAACCATACCACGTCACTTGAGGTCTAGCAACAACAACTAAAATGGCACATGTAACTCGAACAGAAACGAAATTCTTAATGAAGATTATAATATTCCACATCACTTCAAATAATCTGTTAGGATCGAAATAGCTATTGGTCATGAGAAACTTGTTTTCTAAGAATGTGATTTAAGAGTAAGATTTTATAAGTTTCACGCAATGATTTTACTGACGTCTCTGTTAATCAATGCAAAATATTTCATTCGAGAGTGGAGAAATGGAATTGCAGAGCAGAAAATATTCAGTGAATTTTCAAAGTTTGTCATTCGCTGTAATCCCCTTTAGAATATCATGTAACTAACTTTCCTTTTCCCTCATGTGTGGGTTAAAGAATTTGTGTAAATTGTGCCATCACGCATTGGATGTCCTTCCAGGAGTAAAAATATTATATTCAATTTAAGGTCGTGGTGGATACAATGAGCAAAACGTAGAACTCAAATATTGAATAATCAATTTACAAATTCGATCGTCGCTGCATATTCACGGAAAGTAATCATAACTGTGTAAGTATCAATCTATTCCTACTTATCATCCTGATATTGTTCTGAATTAATATGTAATATTAAATCAAATATACGCTTCATGTTCCTCGTGAATGAACTAAATGGGAAGTCTATAGATTTGCTTCATATTTATATGTGTATTATATAAGTACAATGGGCACGTTCAGAAATCATACAAGAAATGGATTAGTTTTGTAACAAATTTGTCATAAATATATTTTACCAATCTCAGATTTCTTGAAGACATTTTCTATCTGTACAAATCAAAACAGATATGTTATATCTGTACAAATAGAACACATCTATTGTTGCCACTAAAAATGTAAATTACAACTTTACCCCAATGTACCGATTTTTAATTTTTCACTAAAATAATCGTACCAGTCAGATATGTTGTTGGTTAAGAGATTAAAGACAAAAAATTCCCCACATCTCATTTCTTTATTTTACGTACAACTGCTGTAAATAGACGAATCGAAATGTGCGATGCTAGAGTTGGTGACACACCAACAGGAACAACAACTAATGCTGGAACAGAAATATAATGAAAGAAAAGGGAAATTCAAAAGAGAACAAACAGAAAACCAAAATAATTATGAGGAATTGCACATAAAAATTCAGGTTAGACTACAGAAACTGGAAGAAATGATCCTGCAGACACATTGAGCAAAGTCACTTGTATAATATATCCATCAAAAGCCAAAACGAGGATAGCAAAAACGCGTTGACTCAAAATGCTATATGGAGTGCTAATTAAAATTGACGATTGCACTTGAAGAAAAAATTAAATACGTTTCGTAATTTAAAATTAAACAATGTCAGTGACGATATTCTCAAAAACATAAAATAAACATATATCTTAATTTATCAGAAAGCAATTATGGAAATCAGCATTTTTTTCAGTTTTTTCCTTATTACTTACTTTGGATTAATATATAGAAAAATTAGAATGTTACACTTTATACACAGATACGAATCAATGTGTATATAATCAAGAATTAGTTGAAAACAATTGCAAGTTTTATGTTTATTTTATTACGAATTCTGAACGTATACTTTTGAGTGATTTTAAATCGATCTCCTTACTATGATATTCATATTTTGGATTATCTATTTGGTTTCAGGTCGGTATTATTAATACATGGATGAAATAAAGCAGAAGTTATTACTCACGACGAAGTTTCCGGCGACGAAGTTTCCGGCGACGAATGACTGAAAATTGAGATTAAAAATTTGATTAAAATATTCATTTATGTTTTCCTTATATTTTGTTAGTTTAACATTGAAATGTAAATTATTCGATATTTTATATTGTTCAATATAAATACAGCATAATTTGAATGAGATTCAGCTGTATACAATAAGTGAAAATGTCATTGAGCTATAAAAGCATTTTGCTACAGAACAAATTTCTTTGAACTTTGTAAACTGGCACTATTCGATTAAAATAACCATACCACGTCATTTGAGGTCTAGCAACAGCAACTAAAACGGCACATGTAATTCGAACAGAAACGAAATACTTATTGAAGCTTTTAATATTCCACATCACTTCAAGTAGACGGTTAGTATCGAAATAGCTAATGGGCATCAGAAACATGTTTCCTAAGAATGTGATTTAAGATTAAGATTTTATAAATTTCATACTGAGATTTTACTGACCTATGTTACTTAATGCAAAATATTTAATTCGTGTGTGTAGAAGTGGAATTGCAGAGCACAAAATATTCAGTGCATTTTCTAATGTTTTGTCATTCGCAGTAATGCCATTTAGAATGTCATATATCTAAATTTCTTGTTCCCTCATGTGTGGGTTAATGAATACGTGTAAATTATGCAATCCAGCATTGGATGTTCTATCAGGAGTAGAATTATTATTTTAATTTAAGTTCGTGGGGGATAAAATGAGCAACGTTACCCTACAGCAAAACGTAGAAAACAAATATTGAAAAATCAATTTACAAATTCGATAGTCGCTTCATATTCAGGTAAAGTGTTCATGACTGTCTAAGTATCAATCTATTCCTACTTACCATCTTGATTTAGTTCTGACTTAATATGTAAGACTTATTCAAATATAGGCTTGATTGTCCCTCGTGAATAAAGAAAACGGGAAGTCTATAGTTTTGCTTCACGTATATATATATATATATATAAATATGTGTGCGTGTGTGTGTGTGTGTGTGTGTGTGTTATTTAAGTACAATGGACTCGATTAGATATGATAGACGAAATGGATTACTTTTGGAATTAATTGTTCATAAGTATATTTTACCAATCACAGTTTTTCTTGAAGATATTTTGTGTTTGTACAATTCAAAACAGATATTGTGTATCTGTAGAAATCAAAAGACTACTTATTGTATTCACTAAAAGTGAAAAGAAAATATTTACCTCCATCACACGCTTTTACATTTTTAATAAAATAATCGTACCAGTCAAACAGACTTGTATTTGTTGAAGAGTGTACAGACAAAAAAAAATCCCACAACTCATTTCTTCATTTTGCGTACAACTGCAGTAAATTGGACGAATTAAAATGTGCGATGCTAGAGATGATGACACACGAAAAAGGAACAAAAACTAATGTTGGAACAGAAATATAATGAAAGAAATCAGAAATTCAAAAGATTACAAGCAGAGTACCAGAAGAATTTTGAGGAATTTCACATAAAAATTCAGATTAGACTACAGAAACTGGAACAAATGCCCCTTCAAACACAATGAGCAAAGACACTTGTATAATATATCCATCAAAAGCCAAAACGAGGATCGCGAAAATGTGTTCTCTCAAAATGCTATATGGAGTACTAATTAAAATTGACGATTGCACTTGAAGAAGAAATTAAATACGTTTCGTAATTTAAAATTAAACAATGTCAGTGACGATATTCTCACAAACATAAAATAAACATTTATCTTAATTTATCAGAAAGCAATTATGGAAATCAGCATTTTTTTTCAGTTTTTTCCTTATTACTTACTTTGGATTAATATATAGAAAAATTACAATGTTACAGTTTATACACAGATACGAATCAAAATGTATATAATCAAGAATTAGTTGAAAACAATTGCAAATTTTATGTTTATTTTATTACGAATTCTGAACGTATACTTTCGAGTGATTTTAAATCGATCTCCTTACTAAGAAATTCATATTTTGGATTATCTATTTGGTTTCAGGTCGGATATATGAATACATGGATGAAATAAAGTAGAATTTATTACTCACGACGAAGTTTCCGGCGACGAAGTTTCCGGCGACGAATGACTGAAAATTGAGATTAAAAATTTGATTAAAATATTCATTTATGTTTTCCTTATATTTTGTTAGTTTAACATTGAAATGTAAATTATTCGATATTTTATATTTTTCAACATAAATACAACATAATTTAAATGAGATACAGCTGTATACAATAAGTGAAAATGTCATTGAGCGATAAAAGCATTTTGCTACAGAACAAATTTCTTTGAACTTTGTAAACTGGCACTATTCCACTAAAATAACCATACCACGTCACTTGAGGTCTAGCAACAACAACTAAAATGGCACATGTAACTCGAACAGAAACGAAATTCTTAATGAAGATTTTAACATTCCACATCACTTCAAGTAATCTGTTAGGATCGAAATAGCTAATGATCATGAGAAACCTGTTTTCTAAGAATGTGATTTAAGAGTAAGATTTTTTAAGTTTCACGCAATAATTGTATTAACGTCTCTGTTAATCAATGCAAAATATTTCATTCGAGAGTGGAGAAATGGAATTGCAGAGCAGAAAATATTCAGTGAATTTTCTATAGTGTGTCATTCGCCGTAATGCCCTTTAGAATGTCATGTAAATAACTTTCCTGTTCCCTCATGTGTGGGTTAAAGAATTTGTGTAAATTATGCCATAACGCATTGGATGTTCTCCCAGGAGTAGAAATATTATTTTCAATTTAAGGTCGTGGTGGATACAATGAGCAAAACGTAGAACTCAAATATTGAATAATCAATTTACAAATTCGATCTTTGCTGCATATTCAAGGAGAGTAATCATGACTGTGTAAGTATCAATATATTCCTACTTATCATCCTGATATTGTTCTGAATTAATATGTAATATTAAATTAAATATACGCATCATGTTCCTCGTGAATGAACTAAATGGGATGTCTATAGATTTGCTTCATATTTATATGTGTATTATATAAGTACAATGGGCACGTTCAGAAATGATACAAGAAATGGATTAGTTTTGTAACAAATTTGTCATAAATATATTTTACCAATCTCAGATTTCTTGAAGACATTTTCTATCTGTACAAATCAAAACAGATATGTTATATCTGTACAAATAGAACACATTTATTGTTGTCACTAAAAATGTAAATTACAACTTTACCCCAATGTACCGCTTTTTAATTTTTCACTAAAATAATCGTACCAGTCAGATATGTTATTTTTTAAGAGGTTAAAGACAAAAAATTCCCCACATCTCATTTCTTCATTTTACGTACAACTGCTGTAAATAGACGAATCGAAATGTGCGATGCTAGAGTTGGTGACACACCAACAGGAACAACAACTAATGCTGGAACAGAAAAATAATGAAAGAAAAGAGAAATTCAAAACAGAACAAACTGAAAACCAAAATAATTATGAGGAATTGCACATAAAAATTCAGGTTAGACTACAGAAACTGGAAGAAATGATCCTTCAGACACATTGAGCAAAGTCACTTGTATAATATATCCATCAAAAGCCAAAACGAGGATAGCAAAAACACGTTGACTCAAAATGCTATATGGAGTGTAAATTAAAAACTTGACGTTTACAACTGAATAAGAAATTACATTCGTTTCGTAATTTAAAATAATACAATGACAGTGACGATATTCTCACACAGAGAAAATAAAGAGATATATTATTTTATCAGAAAGCAATTATGGAAATCAGCATTTTTTTCAGATTTTTCATTATTACTTACTTTGGATTAATATATAGAAAAATTACAATGTTACACTTTATATACAGATACGAATCAAAGTCTATATAATCAAGAATCAGTTGAAAACAATTGCAAGTTTTATGTTTATTTTATTACGAATTCTGAACGTATACTTTTGAGTGATTTTAAATCGATCTCCTTACTATGAAATTCATATTTTGGATTATCTCTTTGGTTTCTGGTCGGTATTATTAATACATGGATGAAATAAAGCAGAATTTAGTACTCACGACTAATCTTCCGGCGACGAATGACTGAAAATTGAGATTAAAAATTTGATTAAAATATTCATTTATGTTTTCCTTATATTTTGTTAGTTTAACATTGAAATGTAAATTATTCGATATTTTATATTGTTCAATATAATTACAGCATAATTTAAATGAGATACAGCTGTATACAATAAGTGAAAATGTCATTGAGCGATAAAAGCATTTTGCTACAGAATAAATTACTTTGAACTTTGTAAACTGGCACTATTCGATTAACATAACCATACCACGTCATTTGAGGTCTAGCAACAGCAACTAAAATGGCACATGTAATTCGAACAGAAACGAAATACTTAATGAAGTTTTTAATATTCCACATCACTTCAAGTAGACGGTTACTATCGAAATAGCAAATGGGCATCAGAATCATGTTTCCTAAAAATGTGATTTAAGATTAAGATTTTATAAATTTCATGCAAAGATTTTACTGACCTCTGTTAATTAATGCAAAATATTTAATTCGTGTGTGTAGAAGTGGAATTGCAGAGCACAAAATATTCAGTGCATTTTCTAATGTTTTGTCATTCGCAGTAATGCCATTTAGAATGTCATATATCTAAATTTCTTGTTCCCTCATGTGTGGGTTGATGAATACGTGTAAATTATGCAATCCAGCATTGGATGTTCTATCAGGAGTAGAATTATTTTTTTAATTTAAGTTCGTGGGGGATAAAATGAGCAACGTTACCCTACAGCAAAACGTAGAAAACAAATATTGAAAAATCATTTTACAAATTCGATAGTCGCTTCATATTCAGGTAAATCGATCATGACTGTCTAAGTATCAATCTATTCCTACTTACCATCTTGATATAGTTCTGACTTAATATGTAAGACTTATTCAAATATAGGCTTGATGTCCCTCGTGAATAAATAAAACGGGAAGTCTATAGTTTTGCTTCACGTATATATATATATATATATATATATATATATATATATATATATATATATATGTGTGTCTGTGTGTGTGTGTGTGTGTTATTTAAGTACAATGGACTCGATTAGAAATGATAGACGAAATGGATTAGTTTTGGAATTAATTGTTCATAAGTATATTTTACCAATCACAGTTTTTCTAGAAGATATTATGTTTTTGTGCAAATCAAAACAGATATTGTTTATCTGTAGAAATAAAAAAATTACTTATTGTATTCACTAAAAGTGAAAAGAAAATATTTACCAACATCACACGCTTTTACATTTTTTATTAAAATAATCGTACCAGTCACACAGACTTGTAGTTGGTGAAGAGTGTACAGACAAAAAATTCCCACCACTCATTTCTTCATTTTGCGTACAACTGCAGTAAATTGGACGAATTAAAATGTGCGATGCTAGAGATGATGACACACGAAAAAGGAACAAAAAGTAATGTTGGAACAGAAATATAATGAAAGTAAAGAGAAATTCAAAGGAGTACAAGCAGAGTACCAGAAGAATTTTGAGGAATTTCACATAAAAATTCAGATTAGACTACAGAAACTGGAACAAATGCCCCTTCAAACACAAATAGCAAAGACACTTGTATAATATATCCATCAAAAGCCAAAACGAGGATAGCAAAAACGCGTTTACACAAAATGCTATATGGAGTGTAAATTAAAACTTGACGTTTGCAACTGAAGAAGAAATTACATTCGTTTCGTAATTTAAAATAATACAATGACAGTGACGATATTCTCACACAGAGAAAATAAACAGATATTTTATTTTATCAGAAAGCAATTATGGAAATCAGCATTTTTTTTTCAGATTGTTCATTATTACTTACTTTGGATAAATATTTAGAAAAATTAGAATGTTAAACTTTATATATAGATACGAAACGAAGTGTATATAATCAAGAATTACTTGAAAACAATTGCAAGTTTTATGTTTCTTTTATTACGAATTCTGAACGTATACTTTTGAGTGATTTTAAATCGATCTCCTTACTATGAAATTTATAGTTTTGTATATCTTTTTGGTTTCTGGTCGGTATTATTAATACATGGATGAAATAAATCAGAATTTCGTACTCACGTCGAATCTTCCGGCGACGAATGACTGAAAATTGAGATTAAAAATTTGATTAAAATATTCATTTATGTTTTCCTTATATTTTGTTAGTTTAACATTGAAATGTAAATTATTCGATATTTTATATTGTTCAATATAAATACAGCATAATTTGAATGAGATTCAGCTGTATACAATAAGTGAAAATGTCATTGAGCTATAAAAGCATTTTGCTACAGAACAAATTACTTTGAACTTTGTAAACTGGCACTATTCGATTAAAATAACCATACCACGTCACTTGATGTCTAGCAACAACAACTAAAATGGCACATGTAACTCGAACAGAAACGAAATTCTTAATGAAGATTTTAATATTCCACATCACTTCAAATAGACGGTTAGTATCGAAAGAGCTAATAGGTATGAGAAACCTGTTTTAATTAGAATATGATTTAAGAGTAAGATTTTATAAAATTCAAGCAAAGATTTTACTGGCGGCTCTGTTAGTTACTGCTAAATATTTCATTCGAGTGTGCGAAATGGAATTGCAGATCAGAAAAAAATTCAGTGCATTTTCTAATGGTTTGTCAGTGTCAGTAATGACCTTTAGAATGTCATGTATCTATCTTTACTGTTCCCTCATGTGTGGGTTAAAGAATTTGTGTAAATTATGTAATCAAGCACTGGATGTTCTTCCAGGAGTAGAATTATTATTTTCAATTTAAGGTCGTGGTGGATACAATGAGCAAAACGTAGAACTCAAATATTGAATAATCAATTTACAAATTCGATCGTCGCTGCATATTCACGGAAAGTAATCATGACTGTGTAAGTATCAATCTATTCCTACTTATCATCCTAATATTGTTCTGAATTAATATGCAATATTAAATCAAATATACGCTTCATGTTCCTCGTGAATGAACTAAATGGGAAGTCTATAGATTTGCTTCATATTTATATGTGTATTATATAAGTACAATGGGCACGTTCAGAAATGATACAAGAAATGGATTAGTTTTGTAACAAATTTGTCATAAATATATTTTACCAATCTCAGATTTCTTGAAGATATTTTCTATCTGTACAAATCAAAACAGATATGTTATATCTGTACAAATAGAACGAATTTATTGTTGTCACTAAAAATGTAAATTACAATTTACCCCAATGTACCGCTTTTTAATTTTTCACTAAAATAATCGTACCAGTCAGATATGTTGTTGTTTAAGAGTTTAAAGACAAAAAATCCCCACATCTCATTTCTTCAATTTACGTACCACTGCTGTAAATAGACGAATCGAAAAGTGCGATGCTAGAGTTGGTGACACACCACCAGGAAGAACAACTAATGCTGGAACAGAAATATAATGAAAGAAAAGGGAAATTCAAAAGAGAACAAAGAGAAAACCAAAATAATTATGAGGAATTGCTCATAAAAATTCTGGTTAGACTACAGAAACTGGAAGAAATGCTCCTTCAATCACATTGAGCAAAGACACTTGTATAATATATCCATCAAAAGCCAAAACGAGGATAGCAAAAACGCGTTTACACAAAATGCTATATGGAGTGTAAATTAAAACTTGACGTTTGCAACTGAAGAAGAAATTACATTCGTTTCGTAATTTAAAATAATACAATGACAGTGACGATATTCTCACACAGAGAAAATAAACAGATATTTTATTTTATCAGAAAGCAATTATGGAAATCAGCATTTTTTTTTCAGATTGTTCATTATTACTTACTTTGGATAAATATTTAGAAAAATTAGAATGTTAAACTTTATATATAGATACGAAACGAAGTGTATATAATCAAGAATTACTTGAAAACAATTGCAAGTTTTATGTTTCTTTTATTACGAATTCTGAACGTATACTTTTGAGTGATTTTAAATCGATCTCCTTACTATGAAATTTATAGTTTTGTATATCTTTTTGGTTTCTGGTCGGTATTATTAATACATGGATGAAATAAATCAGAATTTCGTACTCACGTCGAATCTTCCGGCGACGAATGACTGAAAATTGAGATTAAAAATTTGATTAAAATATTCATTTATGTTTTCCTTATATTTTGTTAGTTTAACATTGAAATGTAAATTATTCGATATTTTATATTTTTCAATATAAATACAGCATAATTTGAATGAGATACAGCAGTATACAATAAGTGAAAATGTCATTGAGCGATAAAAGCATTTTGCTACAGAATAAATTACTTTGAACTTTGTAAACTGGCAATATTCGATTAACATAACCATACCACGTCATTTGAGGTCTAGCAACAGCAACTAAAATGGCACATGTAATTCGAACAGAAACGAAATACTTAATGAAGCTTTTAATATTCCACATCACTTCAAGTAGACGGTTAGTATCGAAATAGCTAATGGGCATCAGAAACATGTTTCCAAAGAATGTGATTTAAGATTAAGATTTTATAAATTTCATGCAAAGATTTTACTGACGTCACTGTTAATTAATGCAAAATATTTAATTCGTGTGTGTAGAAATGGAATTGCAGAGCAGAAATTATTCATTGCATTTTCTAATGTTTTCTCATTCGCAGTAATGCCATTTAGAATGTCATATATCTAAATTTCTTGTTCCCTCATGTGTGGGTTAAAGAATTCGTGTAAATTATGCAATCCAGCATTGGATGTTCTATCAGGAGTAGAATTATTTTTTTAATTTAAGTTCGTGGGGGATAAAATGAGCAACGTTACCCTACAGCAAATCTTAGAAAACAAATATTGAAAAATCAATTTACAAATTCGATATTCGCTTCATATTCAGGTAAAGTAATCACGACTGTCTAAGTATCAATCTATTCCTACTTACCATCTTGATATAGTTCTGACTTAATATGTAAGACTTATTCAAATATAGGCTTGATGTCCCTCGTGAATAAAGAAAACGGGAAGTCTATAGTTTTGCTTCACGTATATATATATATATATACATATAAATATATATATATATATATATATATATATATGTGTGTGTGTGTGTGTGTGTGTGTGTGTGTTATTTAAGTACAATGGACTCGATTAGAAATGATAGACGAAATGGATTAGTTTTGGAAGTAATTGTTCATAAGAATATTTTAACAATCACAGTTTTTCTTGAAGATATTTTGTGTTTGTACAAATCAAAACAGATATTGTGTATCTGTAGAAATCAAATGACTACTTATTGTATTCACTAAAATTGAAAAGAAAATATTTACCTCCATCACACGCTTTTACATTTTTAATAAAATAATCGTACCAGTCAAACAGACTTGTATTTGGTGAAGAGTGTACAGACAAAAAAAAAATCCCACCACTCATTTCTTCATTTTCCGTACAACTGCAGTAAATTGGACGAATTAAAATGTGTAATGCTAGAGATGATGACACACCAAAAGGAACAACAACTAATGTTGGAACAGAAATATAATGAAAGTAAAGAGAAATTCAAAAGAGTACAAGCAGAATACCAGAAGAATTTTGAGGAATTTCACATAAAAATTCAGATTACACTACAGAAAATGGAACAAATGCTCCTTCAAACACAATGAGCAAAGACACTTGTATAATATATCCATCAAAAGCCAAAACGAGGATAGCGAAAATGTGTTCTCTCAAAATGCTATATGGAGTGCTAATTAAAATTGACGATTGCACTTGAAGATGAAATTAAATACGTTTCGTAATTTAAAATTAAACAATGTCAGTGACGATATTCTCACAAACATAAAATAAACATATATCTTAATTTATCAGAAAGCAATTATGGAAATCAGCATTTTTTTCAGTTTTTTCCCTATTACTTACTTTGGATTAATATATAGAAAAATTAGAATGTTACACTTTATACACAGATACGAATCAAAGTGTATATAATCAAGAATTAGTTGAAAACAATTGCAAGTTTTATGTTTATTTTATTACGAATTCTGAACGTATACTTTTGAGTGATTTTAAATCGATCTCCTTACTATGAAATTCATATTTTGGATTATCTATTTGGTTTCAGGTCGGTATTATTAATACATGGATGAAATAAAGTAGAAGTTATTACTCACGACGAAGTTTCCGGCGACGAATGACTGAAAATTGAGATTTAAAATTTGATTAAAATATTCATTTATGTTTCCCTTATATTTTGTTAGTTTAACATTGAAATGTAAATTATTCGATGTTTTACATTGTTCAATATAAATACAGCATAATTTGAATGAGATTCAGCTGTATACAATAAGTGAAAATGTCATTGAGCTATAAAAGCATTTTGCTACAGAACAAATTTCTTTGAACTTTGTAAACTGGCACTATTCCACTAAAATAACCATACCACGTCACTTGAGGTCTAGCAACAACAACTAAAATGGCACATGTAACTCGAACAGAAACGAAATTCTTAATGAAGATTTTAATATTCCACATCACTTCAAATAATCTGATAGGATCGAAATAGCTAATGGTCATGAGAAACTTTTTTTCTAAGAATGTGATTTAAGAGTAAGATTTTTTTAGTTCACGCAATAATTTTATTAACGTCTCTGTTAATCAATGCAAAATATTTCATTCGAGAGTGGAGAAATGGAATTGCAGAGCAGAAAATATTCAGTGAATTTTCTATAGTGTGTCATTCGCCGTAATGCCCTTTAGAATGTCATGTAAATAAATTTCCTGTTCCCTCATGTGTGGGTTAAAGAATTTGTGTAAATTATGCCATAACGCATTGGATGTTCTTCCAGGAGTAGAAATATTATTTTCAATTTAAGGTCGTGGTGGATACAATGAGCAAAACGTAGAACTCAAATATTGAATAATCAATTTACAAATTCGATCGTCGCTGCATATTCACGGTAAGTAATCATGACCTTGTAAGTATCAATCTATTCCTACTTATCATCCTGATATTGTTCTGAATCAATATGTAATATTAAATCAAATATACGCTTCATGTTCCTCGTGAATGAACTAAATGGGAAGTCTATAGATATGCTTCATATTTATATGTGTATTATATAAGTACAATGGGCACGTTCAGAAATGATACAAGAAATGGATTAGTTTTGTAACAAATTTGTCATAAATATATTTTACCAATCTCAGATTTCTTGAAGACATTTTCTATCTGTACAAATCAAAACAGATATGTTATATCTGTACAAATAGAACGAATTTATTGTTGTCACTAAAAATGTAAATTACAATTTACCCCAATGTACCGCTTTTTAATTTTTCAATAAAATAATCGTACCAGTCAGATATGTTGTTGGTTAAGAGGTTAAAGACAAAAAATTCCCCACATCTCATATCTTCATTTTACGTACAACTGCTGTAAATAGACGAATCGAAATGTGCGATGCTAGAGTTGGTGACACACCAACAGGAACAACAACTAATGCTGGAACAGAAATATAATGAAAGTAAAGGGCAATTCAAAAGAGAACAAACAGAAAACAAAAATAATTATGAGGAATTGCATATAAAAATTCAGGTTAGACTACAGAAACTGGAAGAAATGATCCTTCAGACACATTGAGCAAAGTCACTTGTATAATATATCCATCAAAAGCCAAAACGAAGATAGCAAAAACGCCTTGACTCAAAATGCTATATGGAGTGTAAATTAAAAACTTGACGTTTGCAACTGAAGAAAAAATTACATTCGTTTCGTAATTTAAAATAATACAATGACAGTGACGATATTCTCACACAGAGAAAATAAACAGATATTTTATTTTATCAGAAAGCAATTATGGAAATCAGCATTTTTTTCAGATTTTTCATTATTACTTACTTTGGATTAATATTTAGAAGTATTAGAATGTTACTCTTTATGCATAGATACGAATGGAAATGTATATAACCAAGAATTAGTTGAAAAAAATTGCAAGTTTTATGTTTATTTTATTACGAATTCTGAACGTATACTTTTGAGTGATTTTTAATCGATCTCGTTACTATGAAATTCATATTTTGGATTATCTCTTTGGTTTCTGGTCGGTATTATTAATACATGGATGAAATAAAGCAGAATTTAGTACTCACGACTAATCTTCCGGCGACGAATGACTGAAAATTGAGATTAAAAATTGGATTAAAATATTCATTTTATTTTTCCTTATATTTTGTTAGTTTAACATTGAAATGTAAATTATTCGATATTTTATATTGTTCAATATAAATACAGCATAATTTGAATGAGATTCAGCTGTATACAATAAGTGAAAATGTCATTGAGCGATAAAAGCATTTTGCTACAGAACAAATTACTTTGAACTTTGTAAACTGGCACTATTCGATTAACATAACCATACCACGTCATTGGAGGTCTAGCAACAGCAACTAAAATGGCACATGTAATTCGAACAGAAACGAAATACTTAATGAAGATTTTAATATTCCACTTCACTTCAAGTAGAAGGTTAGGATCGAAATAGCGAATGGGCATCAGAAACATGTTTCCTATGAATGTGATTTAAGATTAAGATTTTATAAATTTCATGCAAAGATTTTACTGACCTCTATTATTTAATGCAAAATATTTAATTCGTGTGTGTAGAAATGGAATTGCTGAGCAGAAAATATTCAGTGCAATTTCTAATGTTTTGTCATTCTCAATAATGCAATTTAGAATGTCATATATCTAAATTTCTTTTTCCCTCATGTTTGGGTTAATGAATACGTGTAAATTATGCAATCCAGCATTGGATGTTCTATCAGGAGTAGAATTATTTTTTTAATTTAAGTTCGTGGGGGATAAAATGAGCAACGTTTCCCTACAGCAAAACGTAGAAAACAAATATTGAAAAATCAATTTACAAATTCGATAGTCGCTTCATATTCACGTAAAGTGATCATGACTGTCTAAGTATCAATCTATTCCTACTTACCATCTTGATATAGTTCTGACTTAATATGTAAGACTTATTCAAATATAGGCTTGATGTCCCTCGTGAATAAAGAAAACGGGAAGTCTATAGATTTGCTTCACGTATATATATATATATATATATATATATGTGTGTGTGTGTGTTATTTAAGTACAATGGACTCGATTAGAAATGATAGACGAAATGGATTAGTTTTGGAATTAATTGTTCATGAGAATATTTTACCAATCACAGTTTTCCTTGAAGATATTTTGTGTTTGTACAAATCAAAACAGATATTGTGTCTGTAGAAATCAAAACAATACTTATTGTATTCACTAAAGGTGAAAAGAAAATATTTACCACCATCACACGCTTTTACATTTTTCATAAAATAATCGTACCAGTCAAACAGACTTGTATTTGGTGAAGAGTGTACAGACAAAAAAAAATCCCACCACTCATTTCTTCATTTTGCGTACAACTGCAGTAAATTGGACGAATTAAAATGTGCGATGCTAGAGATGATGACACACGAAAAAGGAACAAAAAGTAATGTTGGAACAGAAATATAATGAAAGTAAAGAGAAATTCAAAGGAGTACAAGCAGAAAACCAGAAGAATTTTGAGGAATTGCACATAAAAATTCAGATTAGACTACCGAAACGGGAACAAATGCTCCTTCAAACACAATGAGCAAAGACACTTGTATAATATATCCAACAAAAGACAAAACGAGGATAGCGAAAATGTGTTCTTTCAAAATGCTATATGGAGTGCTAATTAAAATTGACGATTGC
The DNA here is from genome assembly GCA_903632075.3 of Acanthosepion pharaonis. Lineage (NCBI taxonomy): Eukaryota > Metazoa > Mollusca > Cephalopoda > Sepiida > Sepiidae > Acanthosepion > Acanthosepion pharaonis. Next base: position 31,358 of record CAHIKZ030000565.1, read on the forward strand.
ACTTGATGAAGAAATTAAATACGTTTTATAATTTAACATTAAACAATATCAGTGACGATATTCTCACAAACATATAATAAACATATATCTTAATTTATCAGAAAGCAATTATGGAAATCAGCATTATTTTCAGTTTTTTCATTATTACTTACTTTGGATTAATATTTAGAAAATTTAGAATGTTACACTTCATATATAGATACGAATCGAAGTGTATATTATCAAGAATTAGTTGAAAACAATTGCAAATTTTATGTTTATTTTATTACGAATTCTGAACGTATACTTTTGAGTGATTTTAAATCGATCTCCTTACTATGAAATTCATATTTTTGTTTATATCTTTGGTTTCTGGTCGGTATTATTAATAATTGGATGAAATCAATGCAGAAGTTCTTACTCACCACGAAGTTTCCGGCGACGAATTACTGAAAATTGAGATTAAAAATTTGATTAAAATATTCATTTATGTTTTGCTTATATTTTGTTAGTTTAACATTGAAATGTAAATTATTCGATATTTTATATTTTTCAACATAAATACAACATAATTTAAATGAGATACAGCTGTATACAATAAGTGAAAATGTCATTGAACAATAAAAGCATTTTGCTAGAAAAAAATCTCTTTGAACTTTGTAACTAGCACTATTCCATTAAAATAACCATACCACGTCACTTGAGGTCTAGCAACAACAACTAAAATGGCACATGTAACTCGAACAGAAACGAAATACTTAATGAAGATTTTAATATTCCACATCACTTCAAATAATCTGTTAGGATCGAAATAGCTAATGGTCTTGAGAAACCTGTTTCCTAAGAATGTGATTTAAGAGTAAGATTTTATAAAATTCAAGCAAAAATTTTACTGACGTTTCTGTTAATTAATGCAATATATTTCATTCGAGTTTGGAGAAATAGAATTGCAGAGCAGAAAATATTCAGTGAATTTTCTAAAATTTTTCATTCGCAGTAATGCCCATTAGAATGTCATGTAACTAACTTTCCTGTTCCCTCATGTGTGGGTTAAAGAATTTGTGTAAATTATGCAATCAAGCATTGGATGTTCTTCCAGGCGTAGAATTATTATTTTCAATTTAAGGTCGTGGTGGATACAATGAGTAAAACTTAGAACTCAAATATTGAATAATCAATTTACAAATTCGATCGTCGCTGCATATTCACAGAAATTAGTCATGACTATGTAAGTATTAATCTATTCCTACTAATCATCTTGATATAGTTCTGACTTAATATGTATTATTTAATCAAATTGAATCGTGAATAAACAAGTCTATAGTTTCGTTTCATATTTATATGTTTATTATTTACGTACAATTATCACGTTTAGAAATTATACAAGAAATGTATTAGTTTTGTATAACCATACTTCGTACAACATACATTTAGTCGAGTACAGAGTAAATATTTATCTGCAACGATTTAGTGTTTGGGTGTAGTTAAAATTTAGTGTGTTCATATTATCTTTCCCAATCTTGTTAAATATCGAATCTACTGAAAACTGTATTACTTAAATCTAAATTAATATTACTCGTCCACAGATTGCAGTAATTGCTTTATTGATGAATCGGAATTTTCTACAATGACGTATTTAATAAATTTTATAAAGCAATGATAGATAATGTAACTTCCATACGCCTTCTGAGATAGTGATAATTATATGCGAATAACTATCGAATCATTTCACATAAGAATGCTTACCCTCATTCAATTCTTTTACATTAGTAAAGATATCTAAGTATTCGGATTCAATGTATATATAAATGCGTAAATATTTAATGTTTGAAAATATACCAGAATGTCAGTAACGATATTCTCACACGCTGAAAATGAACAGATCAGTTATTTTATCAGAGAGCAGCTATGGAATCAAGCATTTTTTTTTATTTCATTATTTTTATTTCCATTATCTGGTTACGATTTTGAAGAATTAAAATCTTACACGTTATACATAACTAGCAGCATGGCACGGCGTTGCCCGTGCTTGATTCAAAAATCGTACGACTCATACAGCAATCGCTATCACTTGACTTCCTTGCATTTAAAGGAGTGCCCTTTGTCGTGCTGATGTTGCTACATGCCTTACTTCGTTCCTATCTCACAATGCGAATTTTTCTAAGATCTATACTAAACCTTGAATCTGTAACGAAAAAAGAACTAATCAAAATGATCAGAAAAATATCAGCTTCAAAAAAGGACTCGTAACTTGAAAAACCGAATGAAAAAAGAATGTTAACAACAAATACATTTTCACACATAACCCAGTTCTGCGGAATCAGTTTCAAGGTTGTGTTTAAGCAAGCGAATGATCCAATGTGTCATACAGATTTAAATTATTTCCACTTGTGACGAATGCAGCTATCGATTTATTTTCCATGCTAGCATGCTAGTTATCATTTGTGTGAGTCAGCTTTTGGCTCTCACGCTGGCCAATAGAATCTTCCTGCCTATTTGTGGAAGCCTGCTATAGGCTCTTACTCTGGCCAGTAGAAAATGGCCGCAAACTATATGAAAACTGCCGTAGAATCATGAAAAAATCGATTATTTCCACTATCGTTTGAAGTTGGGAAATGCAACGTCCGTCTGGTCGTTTCCGCTAACATGGAGTATGTGCAAGTTAATTGTGGTGCAAATTCGTCGAAAATTGAAGCCGTTCATTCGTTACACACACACACACACACACACACAAACACACACAGACATCCTGCCTTTTATAGATAGAGATTACGAAATGAAGAGTGTAGTATAAATAAAATATTGAAAACAAGTGCTATCTTTGACTCTATATTTATTAAGAGTTCTAAAACATAATATTGAGTGATATTCAAGTGAACTAATTCTGATGAAATTTCGGTTTAACTATTTGTATCATTGTCGGATTTATTAATACTTGGATGATATCAAAGCAGAATTTATTACTCACCATGAAGCCTTCGGCTATGTCTCACTGAAAATTGAGAGAAAGATTTCATGAAAATTATCGTTTATGCATTGCATACATTTTGTTAGATGAACACAAAATGTAAATTATTCTACAGTTTATATTTTTCAATAACGTCGGCTCGTATTTCATACACGTTCAGCATGCGGTTTCATATGATATTACACCAAATGATTTGAATATATTTTAAATCAGTATTTAATCCAAGAGAATATTCGGAAGCGACACAGTTTAGAAGGTTGCATTAGATAGCATTGGTAAATAGTTCCTGAGATATTTTTACTAAAATTAATAAGTAAAAATGCTATCTATTTTTAATAATAATTAAATTTATAGACATTAGATGCAAAATTAGTACCATCTACATTTTTTTTGTATATATAAAAATTATAATCTTTGCTTTTTTAGATTTTTGGATGAAAAATGATTAAAGAAAAACGTAATGGAGAAATAAACTGGTTGCCTCCTTCTTATTATCTACGCCACTTTCAAATTGATGAATGCATATATGTTCATGGATCACGAAAGCATTTCTTACTTTTTATGAGCCATGTCTTTTCAGAACATCGGAGATCATGGCTCTCCACCTCCCTCTATCCTTTGCAACTCTCAACAATTTCCTTCACTCTGCTACCTGCCCCAGACCAAGTTCTATCATCCACTTGCTTAAACCCGCCAGGTATCTCACGCATTGTTTTTCCCTTGTCTTTTTTTCCATCTCTTCGACCGTGAGTATCAGATTCTCCACACCCTCCTTCCTTTTTATGTGTCTCAGATATTTCAGCGGGACTCATTCTAATGTTAATTATAAGCATTCTCGTTGTTTGCATCCTCTCTAAGACCTCATCGTTGTACACACGCTCGGTCCCTGATATTCTTAGCATCCTTCTGTAGAACTATATGTCCGTTGCCTCGCGTCACTTCTTAATCTTTGAGGAAATCGTCCAACATTTGATGCCGAAAAGACTGAGAGATGCCACGTAATATTTCGGTATACTTTTCTTTGATATCAATGTAATCCTCTTCTCACAATAATCTGTTACATCAGATCCTTCTGGCGTATTTGTTGATGACCTTTGTGTAGTCTATGAAAAATAGGTATTCGTCCTTCTGCATATTTATCGCTCTTTCTGATAGCATTCTGAGCATGGATATAGCATTACTTGTTATTGTTCTTGCCCTATATCTGGCCTGATACTGCTGCGCGCTCTATTCATCAGACTTCGGATGATGACTTTTGTCACGTGATCCATTATTCTTATTTTTCGGTGGAGTTCGCATTTTCTTGCGCCTGCTTTCTTAGGCATACCTATGAGAAATATCTGGTAAGGTTTTCCAGTGTATCACCGCTGTTGCAGATTTCATTTTTTTTGTGTGTATTATCTATGCCAAAATCACTTCTCTTTCAATTCAGAAATTAATACTAGTAATATTGCCATAAACGTCGACTGACTGTGAGAAATAAGAAGAGACGTTTTTGAATTTTTTTTTACTTAAGCAAGTCAGCCGAAATCCTGAAGTCTTTTTCGACAGATTACATTTAAAATGAACTGCATACATCAGTGGGAAATTGAAGAGATTAGAAATTCCTGTCTTTTACACAACAAGAGAAATTGTCCTTTCGGGCTTTATAAAGCAGATGAAACTCTGATAGATTTCATGACAGATTATCCACTTAACTCCAAGTGAACATAATATATTATGCTATAAAAGAACGGGCTCTTATGAAAAAAAAAACATTGATAATCTAATATAAGTATATCAATATATTAATTTGCCATTTAGTTTATCCGCTTTTATTTGATCCACGATGAGATAGTTCTGCTACGATGTCTGACAAATATTTAAAAATCATCGGTGTTCACCGCATTTATTCTTGCAGTTTAATTAGTTCATTTGTAATAAAGCTTTTTAAAACATTATGTTGAGTGTTTCAATGCAACCTCATTGTCGGGAAATTTATATTCTGATTTAGCAAAATCATAAACTACTACATATTTTTTAACATAAAGAAAATCAAAGCAGAATATATTATTCAACACGGTTGCGAGGCGTCACTTAAAAGTGAAACTAATCAATTAAATATTAATAATCTTTCCTGCTTTCTTATCGATTAATTATTGTCAGTACAAAATGACTTACATATTTTTTTTTAATCTCTCCACGTTATTTTACATAAACGTATTGAATTGCTCTGCGATATTTATTAGCGGGTAATTTTTCCATCATTAGTGTATACTCCGTGATATTCCACTTGTGATCCGATTCAATTACTATTTATCGTTATCGACTATTATTTAATAATTACGAGTATGGATGTGATATTTGATTAAATGTCCAATTAGAATTACGCATGGGCAAAGAAATCTTTAATTTTGCTTCAAATATTGTCGAAAAGATCATGTTTGGCCGAACTAGTTTGAGAATAAACAGGGTTCAGTAATTCTCAGCAAATATTTCACATCCATTGTCGTCATTTTGCAAACAATTTAAATGAATCGATATGACATATATTGGAGTAATTCTGAAATATGTATTTATAGAGATGTATAATTACGAATAATTACGAAAGTATTAATTTTTCCAAATGTGGACATAACGCTTATATACAGTTTGAATTCCAATATATTAACATTTTATATCATGGATTTAAGTAAAATAAAAAATAACTTTTGTAAATAATTCGTGATTCCCTCGATAATATAGCGTAATATTATGGCTAACAAGCGATTTTCTCTATCCATTGGAAAGACATACGGCGAATATTCTTATATATAGCATTTTTAATGCGTAAGCATCTCGCAAAATGTCACTGAATATATTCTCATACTGTAACAATGAATGGACGTGTCACTTTATCGGAAAGCAATTATGGAAATGAACAACATTTTAATTTGTTTCATTATTTCTTATTTCCTATTCAGGGTTGCTATTTCGAGAAATAAAATATATTAATCCTCATATATAATACGAAGAAATGGGTGTAGAATTAATAATAATTGAAAACACTTGAAAGTTTCTTGTTTCTTATTGAGAGTTCTGAAAGCATACCATTGTTTGATTTTACACCGAGCTCAGCGATGTGAAATATAGTCGGGTTTATCTATTTGTATTCTGGTTGCAATTTGTAATATATTGAGAAAATCAAAGGAAATGATATTATTCACATCGAAGCTTTCGTCGATATGAAACTGAAAAGTGAGAAAAAGCATTTGATAAATATATTCGTTTATGCATTACTTATATTTTGTTAGTTTAGCGCTGAAATGTAAATTATCCTACCGTTTCTATTTTTCAATAATGTCGACTCGTATTTCATAGACATTCAGTATGCAATTTTACATTATCCCAAATCATTTGCACACATTTTAAGTCTATATTTCATCTCGTGGAAGATTCGTAATTGACACAAGTTAGAAGGTTGAATGTAATTGTAATGGAGTATTGTGTGTGGGATACTGTTAATAAAACTGATCTGTAATTATGTTTTCTATAATTAATAATAATTACATAGATTTATGTTTTTACTGCAAATATATTCGATGCAAATATAATACCCTCTGTTTTCATACTTTTTTGTATATATTAACATTATGACATTGCCTTTCTTACATTTCGTTGTGGTGTCCTCCATCTAAAGTGTTTAAGTTGGTCTCATCCACCTACTATAAGATTAGTAGGAGAGAAGGCCTTAGGGAACAGTTGAATAGATTGAACGATGATTCAGCTAACACACACTCATTAGCCGTGTAATACTATTCTCTTGTACTTACTGTTTAATATATGATATATCTGTAACACTTTTTTCTTATTTCTTTAAACATTTATTTGGTCACAACAACTTGTCGATGAAGAATTCGAAGAAAAGGACTTCACGTTAAATCATATGAAAACAATTTTTGCTAGTGTCTGCAACAGTGGTGGAGAAAAGTATTCTAATCAAACTCTACGACAAAAGGGTATTCAGTGTTAATTTCAACGCTAATAATGAAGAAAGGATACTCCTCAAAAATAGGATTTCTACAAGTTCAGTTCAGTGGTTGGGAAGAAGTTTTGAGAAACTTGTTATTTTTTCCATTCCAACAAGTTAGGAAAAGATTTATACAAATCAAACAGACTTATTGTTTTCACTACAAATGTAAAGTAAAACTTTACCCCTAACACCCGCTTTTATATTTTTCAGTAAAATAATCGTACCAGTCAAACTGACTTGTTGTTGGTTAAGAGGGTAGAAACAAAAACATTCCCACCTCTCATTTCTTAATTTTACGTACTACTGCAGTAAATTGGACGAATATAAAAGTGCGATGCTAGAGTTGATGAAACACCAACAGGGACAACAACTAATGCTGGAACAGAAATATAATGAAAGAAAAGGGAAATTTAAAAAAGAAAAAAAATTACACAATGTCAGTGACGATATTCTCACGCACAGAAAATAAAGAGATATTTTATTTTATCAGAGAGCAATTATGGAAATCAGCATTTGCTTTAGTATTTATCAGTATTATATATTTCTGATTTTGGATGAATATTTAGAAGAAATATAATGGTACTCTTTATACACAGATACGAATCGAAGTGAATATAATCAATATGTTTCATGTTTATTTTATTACGAATTCTGAGCGTATACATTTGAGTGATTTTAAATCTATCTCCTCGCTATGAATTTTATATTTTGGTTTAGCTCTTTGCTTTCTGATCGGTATTATTAATACATGGATGAAATCAAAGCAGAAGTTATTACTCACCTCGAAGTCTTCGGCGACGATTGACTGAAAATTGAGATTAAAAATTTGATTAAAATGTTCATTTATGCTTTGCTTATATTTTGTTAGTTTAACATTGAAATGTAAATTATTCGATATTTTATATTTTTCAATATAATTACAGCATAATTTAAATGAGATACAGCTCTATAAAAGAAGTTAAAATGTCATAGACCGATAAAAGCATTTTGCTACCGATCAACCTTCTTTGAACTTTGTAAACTGGCTTTACTCAATGACAAAGAACCGTACCACGTCACTTGAGGTTTAGCAACCACAACTAAAATGGCACATAAACTCGAACAGAATCGAAATACTTAATGAAGATTTTAACAGTCCACATCACTTCAAATAGACGGTTAAGATCGAAATAGCTAATGGGCATGAGAAACATGTTTCCTAAATATGTGATTTAAGAAAAATATTTCATAAATTACAAAAAAAATATTACTAACGGCTCTGTAAATTAATGCTAAATATTTCATTCGAGTGTGGAGAAATAGAATTGCAGAGCAGAAAAAATTCAGTGTATTTCTAGTAATTAGTCATTCGCAGTAATGCCCTTTACAATGTCATGTATCTAACTTTCCTGTTCCCTCATCTGTAGGTTAAAGAATTCGTGGAAATTATTCAATCCATCATTGGATGTTCTTCCAGGAGTAGAATTATGTTTTTTTAATTTAAGTTCGTAGTGGATACAATGAGCAACGATACCCTACCGCAAAACGTAGAACTCAATTCTTGAAAAATAAATTTAAAATTCGATCGTCGCTGCATATTCACTGAAAGTAATCATGTCTGTGTAAGTATCAATCTATTCTTGATATAGTTCTGACTTAATATGTAATATTTAATCAAATATACGCTTGATGTCCTTCGTGAATGTACAAAAGGTAAAGTCTATAGTTTTGCTTCATATTTATATGTGTATTAAATATAATGGACACGTTGAGAAATGATACAAGAAATGGATTAGTTTTGTACCTAATTGGTCATAAATATATCTTAGCAATCTCAGTATTTCTTCAAGATCTTCTGTATCTGTAGAAATCAAACAGATTTATTGTTTTCACTAAAAGTAACACTTTACCCCCATCAACCGCTTTTAAATTTTTCACTAAAATAATCGTACCAGTGAAAGAGACTTGTTGTTGGTTAAGAGGCTAGAAACAAAAAAAATCCCACCTCTCATTTCTTAATTTTACGTACTACTTCAGTAAATTGGACGAATTTAAAAGTGCGATGCTAGAGTTGATGACACACCAACAGGAAAAACAACTAATGCTGGAACAGATATATAATGAAAGAAAAGGGAAATTTAAAAAATAAGAAGCAGAAATGCAAAATAATTATTTGGAATTTCACACAGAAATTCAGGTTATACTACAGAAACTGGAAGAAATGCTCCTACAAACATATTGAGCAAAGACACTTGTATAATATATCCATTAAAATCCAGAACTAGGACAGCGAAAAGGCGTTCTCTCAAAATGCTATATGGAGTGCTATTAAAAACATGACGTTTGCAACTGAGGAAGAAATTATATTCGTTTCGTAATTTAAAATTATACAATATCAGTAACGATATTCTCACACACAGAGAATAAAGAGAAATATTATTTTATCAGAAAGCAATTATGGAAATCAGCATTTTCTTCAGTTTTTTCATTATTACTTAATTTGGATGAATATTTGGAAGAATTAGAATGTTACTCTTTTTACATAGGTACGAATCGAAGTGTATATAATCAAGAATTAGATGTAAACAAATGCAAGTTTTATGTTTATTTTATTACGAATTCTGAGACGTGTACTTTTGAGTGATTTTAAATCGATCTCTTAACTATGAAATTTATATTTTGGTTTAGCTCTTTGCTTTCTGATCGGTATTATTAATACATGGATGAAATCAAAGCAGAAGTTATTACTCACATCGAAGTCTCCGGCGACGATGGACTGAAAATTGAGATTAAAAATTTGATTAAAATATTCATTTATGCTTTGCTTATATTTTGTGAGTTTAACATTGAAATGTAAATTATTCGATATTTTATATTTTTCAATATAATTACAGCATAATTTAAATGAGATACAGCTCTATACAAGAAGTTAAAATGCCATTTTGCTACAGATCAACCTTCTTTGAACTTTGTAACCTGTCTCTACTCAATGAAAAAAACAATACCACGTTACTTGAGGTTTAGCAACTGCAACAAAAATGGCACATGTAACTCGAACAGAAACGATATACTTAATGAAGATTTTAACAGTCCATATCACTTCAAATAGACGGTTAGGAACGAAATAGCTAATGGGCATGAGAAAATTGTTTCCTAAATATGTGATTTAAGAAATGGTTTCATAAATTTCAAACAAAGATTTTACTGACGTCTCTGTTAATTTATGCTAACTATTTCTTTCGTGTGTTGAGAAATGGAATTGCAGAAGAGAAAAAATTCAGTGCATTTTCCCGTAATTTGTCATTGGCAGTAATGCCCTTTACAATGTCATGTATTTAACTTTCCTGTTCTCTCATGTTTGGGTTAAAAAATTCGTGTAAATTATGCAATTCTGCATTGGAAGTTCTTCCAGGAGTATAATTATTGTTTTTAATTTAAGTTGGTGGTGGATACAATGAGCAACGATACCCTATCACAAAACGTAGAACTCAAATATTGAATAATAAATTTAAAAATTCGATCGTCGCTGCATATTCACTGAAAGTAATCATGACTGTTTAAGTATCAATCTATTCCTACTTATCATCTTGATATAGTTCTGACTTAATATGTAATATTTAGTCAAATATACGCTTCATGTCACTCGTGAATTAACAAAATAGGAAGTCTATAGTTTTGCTTCATATTTATATGTGTATTAAGTATAATGCACACGTTTAGAAGTTATACAAGAAATGGATTAGTTTTGTAACTAATTGTCAAAAATATATTTTACTAATCTCAATTTTTCTTCAAGATATTTTGTATCTGTAGAAATCAAACAGACTTATTGTTTTCACTAGGAGAGAACTAGGAGAGCGAAATGGCGTTCTCTCAAAATGCTATATGGAGTGCTATTAAAAACATGACGTTTGCACCTGAAGAAGCAATATTTATATGTTTATTATTTAAGTACAATGGATACGTTTAGAAATGATACAAGAAATGGATTAGTTTTGTATATCCATACTTCATACAACATACATTTAGTCGAGATCTGAGTAAGTATTTATCTGCCACGATTTAGTGTTTGGGTGTAGTTATTATTTAGTGTGTTCATATTTTCTTTCCCAGTTTTGGTAAGCTGAGAATATCTGCATCTACTGAAAACTGTATTATATAAAAGGAAATTAATACTACTCGTCCACAGATTGCAGTATTTGTTTCTTATTTCCTATTCAGGGTTGCTATTTCGAGAAATAAAATATATTAATCCTCATACATAATACGAAGAAATGGGTGTAGAATTAATAATAATTGAAAACACTTGAAAGTTTCTTGTTTCTTATTGAGAGTTCTGAAAGCATACCATTGTTTGATTTTACACCGAGCTCAGAGATGTGAAATATAGTCGGCTTTATCTATTTGTATTCTGGTTGCAATTTGTAATATATTGAGAAAATCAAAGGAAATGATATTATTCACATCGAAGCTTTTGTCGATATGAAACTGAAAATTGAGAAAAAGCATTTGATAAATATATTCGTTTATGCATTACTTATATTTTGTTAGTTTAGCGCTGAAATGTAAATTATCCTACCGTTTCTATTTTTCAATAATGTCGACTCGTATTTCATAGACATTCAGTATGCAATTTTACATTATCCCAAATCATTTGCACACATTTTAAATCTATATTTCATCTCGTGGAAGATTCGTAATTGACACAAGTTAGAAGGTTGAATGTAATTGTAATGGAGAATTGTGTGTGGGATACTGTTAATAAAACTGATCTGTAATTATGTTTTCTATAATTAATAATAATTACATAGATTTCTGTTTTTACTGCAAATATATTCGATGCAAATATAATACCCTCTGTTTTCATACTTTTTTGTATATATTAACATTATGACATTGCCTTTCTTACATTTCGTTGTGGTGTCCTCCATCTAAAGTGTTTAAGTTGGTCTCTTCCACCTACTATAAGATTAGTAGGAGAGAAGGCCTTAGGGAACAGTTGAATAGATTGAACGATGATTCAGCTAACACACTCATTAGCCGTGTAATACTATTCTCTTGTACTTACTGTTTAATATATGATATATCTGTAACACTTTTTTCTTATTTCTTTAATCATTTATTTGGGCACAACAACTTGTCGACGAAGAATTCGAATAAATGGACTTCACGTTAAATCATAAAAACAATTTTTGCTAGTGTCTGCAACAGTGGTGGCGAGAAGTATTCTAATCAAAATCAACGACAAAAGGGTATCCGGTGTTAATTTCAAAGCTAATAATGAAGAAAGGATACTCCTCAAAACAATAGGATTTTTACAAGTTCAGTTCAGTGGTTGGGAAGAAGTTTGTGAAACTTGTTATTTTTTCCATTCCAACAAGTTAGCTAAAGAACTGTACAAATCTAACAGACTTATTGTTTTCGCTAAAACTGTAAAGTAAAACTTTGCCCCTATTACCCACTTTTAATTTTTTCAGTAAAATAATCATACCAGTCAAACACACTTGTTGTTGGTTAAGAGGGTAAAGACAAAAATTCCCACCTCTCATTTCTTAATTTTACGTACTACTGCAGTAAATTGGAAGAATTTAAAAGTGCAATGCTAGAGTTGATGACACACCAACAGGAACAACAACTAATGCTTGAAAGAAAAGAGAAATTCCAGAGAAAACAAGCAGAAAATCAGAAGAATTTTGAGGAATTGCACATAGAAATTCAGGTCAGACTACAGAAACTGGAAGAAATGCGCCTTCAAAGACATTGAGCAAAGACACTTGTATAATATATCCATCAAAATCCAGAACGAGGACAGCGAAATGGCGTTCTCTCAAAATGATATATAGAGTGCTATTAAAAACTTGACGATTACACCTGAAGAAGAAATTATATTCGTTTCGTAATTGAAAAATTACACAATATCAGTGACGATATTCTCACACACAAAAAATAAACAGATATTTCATTTTATCAGAGAGCAATTATGGAAATCAGCATTTTCTTTAGTTTTTATCATTATTACTAATTTCTTACTTTGGATGAATATTTAGAAAAATTAGAATGTTACTCTTTATACATAGATGCGAATCAAAGTGTATATAATCAAGAAATAGTTGAAAACAAATGCAAGTTTTATGTTTATTTTATTACGAATTCTGAGACGTATACTTTTGAGTGATTTTGAATCGAACTCTTTACTAGGAAATTTATATTTTGGTTTAGCTCTTTGCTTTCTGGTCTGTATTATTAATACAGAGATGAAATCAAAGCAGAAGTTATTACTCACATCGAAGTCTTCGGCGACGATGGACTGAAAATTGAGATTAAAAATTTGATTAAAATATTCATTTATGCTTTGCTTATATTTTGTGAGTTTAACATTGAAATGTAAATTATTCGATATTTTATATTTTTCAATATAATTACAGCATAATTTAAATGAGATACAGCTAAGTATATCTAAGTATTCGGATTCAATGTATATATAAATGCGTACATATTTAATGTTTGAAAATATACCAGAATGTCAGTAACGATATTCTCACACGCTGAAAATGAACAGATCAGTTATTTTATCAGAGAGCAGCTGTAGAATCAAGCCTGTTTGTTTATTTCATTATTTTTATTTCCATTATCTGGTTACGATTTTGAAGAATTAAAATCTTACACCTTATACATAACTAGCAGCATTGCCATCGTTTCCCGTGCTTGATTCAAAAATCGTACGACTCATACATCAATCGCTATCACTTGACTTAAGATATTTTTGCCCTTCCTTGCCTTTAAAGGAGTGCCCTTTGCCGTGATGATGTTGCTACATGCGTTACTTCTTGCCTATCTCAGAATAGGTATGTTCTAGCTTTAAAATAAGGGCTCTTATCTGGAAAAACCGAATGAAAAAAGAATGTTAACAACAAATAATTTTCACATCCAACTCAGTTCTGCGGAATCAGTATCAACGTTGTGTTTAAGCAAGCGAATGATCCACTGGGATTAAAGTAACATGAAGATTTAATTTTTTTCCACTCGTGACACATACACACACACCCTGCCTTTTATAGATAGAGATTACGAAATGAAGAGTGTAGCATAAATAAAATTTTGAAAACAAGTGCTATCTTTGACTCTATATTTATTAAGAGTTCTAAAACATAATATTGAGTGATATTAAAGCGAACTAAGTCTCATGACATTTCTGTTTAACTATTAGTATCAATGTCGGAATTATTAATACAGGGATGATATCAAAGCAGAATTTTTTACTCACCATGAAGCTTTCGGCGATATCTCACTGAAAATTGAGAGAAACATTTGATGAAAATTATCGTTTATGCATTGCATACATTTTGTTAGATAAACACAAAATGTAAATTATTCTACAGTTTATATTTTTCAATCACGTCGGCTCGTATTTCATACACTTTCAGCATGCGGTTTCATATGATATTACACCAAATGATTTGAATATATTTTAAATCAGTATTTAATCCAAGAGAATATTCGAAAGCGACACAGTTTAGAAGGTTGCATTAGATAGCATTGGTAAATAATTCCTGTGATATTTTTACTAAAATTTATATGTAAATATGTTATCTATTATTAATAATAATTAAATTTATTCATTTTTTTACTGCATAGACATTCGATGCAAAATTAGTACAATCTACGATTCTTTGCATATATATATATATATATTATAATCTTTGTTTTTTTTTTTAGATTTTGGGCGGAAAAATGATTAAAGAAAAACGTAATGGAGAAATAAACTGGTTGCCTCCTTCTTATTATCTACGCCACTTTCAAATTGATGAATGCATATATGTCCATGGATCACGAAAGCATTTCTTACTTTTTATGTGCCATGTCTTTTTAGGACATCGGAGATCATGGCTCTCCACCTCCCTCTATCCTTTGCAACTCTCAACAATTTCCTTCCCTCTGCCACCTGACGCAGACCACGTTCTATCATCCACCCGCCAGGTATGTCACGCATTGTTTGTCCCTTGTTTTTTTTTCCATCTCATCAACCGTGAGTATCAGATTCTCCAGGCACTTCTTCCTCATTATGTGTCCCAGAAACTTCAGCGGGGCTCATTTTGATGTTAATTATGAGAATTCTCCTTGTTTGCTTCCTCTCTAAGACCTCATCGTTGGACACACGCTCGGTCCCTGATATTCTTAGCATACTTCTGTAGAACTACGTCTCTGTTGCCTCGACTCACTTCTTAAACTTTGAGGAAATCGTCCAACAATTGATGCCGAAAGGACTGAGATGCCACGTAATATTTCAGTATACTTTTCTTTGATACCAAAGTAATCCTCTTGTCTCACAATAATTTGTTACATCAGATCTTTCTGGCGTATTTGTTGATGACGTTTGTGTAGTCTATGAAAAATAGGTATTCGTCCTTCTGCATTTGTTTCACTCTTTCTGATAGCATTCTGAACATGGATATCGCGTTACTTGTTACTGTTCTTGCCCTATATCTGGCCTGATTCTCCTGTGCGCTCACTTCATCAGACTTACCCCCATATCCAGCTTTTACATTTTTCAGTAAAATAATCCTATCTGTCAAACCCACTTGTTGTTAGTTATGAGGGTAAAGACAAAAAAATTATCACCTCTCATTTCTTAATTTTATGTACTACTGCAGTAAATTGGACGAATTTAAAAGTGCGATGCTGGAGTTGTTGACACAACAACAGGAACAACAACTAATGTTGGAACAGAAATCTAATGAAAGAAAAGAGAAATTCCAACGAGAACAAGCAGAATACCAGAAGAAGTTTGAGGAATTGCACATAGAAATTCAGGTTAGACAACAGAAACTAGAAGAAATGCTCCTTCAAAGACAATGAGCAAAGACACTTGTATAATATATCCATCAAAATCCAAAACGAGGCCAGCAAAAAAGCGTTCTCTCAAAATGCTACATGGTGTGCTATTGGAATCTTGACGAATGGAAGTGTAATATAATCAAGAATTAGTTGAAAACAATTGCAAGTTTTTGCTTATTTTATTACGAATTCTGTATATTTTTCAGTGATTTTAAATCGATCACCTTACTATGAAATTTATATTTTGGTTTATCTCTTTGCTTTCTAGTCGGTATTATTAATACATGGATGAAATCAAAGCAGAAGTTATTACTTACCACGAAACTTCCGGCGACGACTGACTGAAAATTGAGATTAAAAATTTGATTAAAATATTCATTTATGTTTTGCTTATATTTTTTAGTTTAACATTGATATGTAAATTATTCGATATTTTATATTTTTCAATATAAATACAGCATCATTGGAATGAGATACAGCTGTATACAATAAGTTAAATTGTCATTGAGCGATAAAAGCATTTTGCTACAGATCAACCTTCTTTGAACTTTGTAAACTTGCTCGACTCAATGACACAGAACCGTACCACGTCACTCGAAGTCTAGCAACAGCAACTAAAATGGCACATGTAACTCGAACAGAAACGAAATACTTCATGAAGATTTTAATATTCCACATCCCTTCAAATAGACGGTTAGGATAGAAATAGTTAATGGGCTTGAGAAACCTGTTTCCTCAGAATGTGATTGAAAAGAAAGATTTTATAAATTTCAAGCAAATATTTTACTGAGGGCTCTGTTAATTAATGCAAATTATTTTTATTCGAGAGTGGAGAAATGGAATTGCAGAGCAGAAAATATCCAGTGCATTTTCTAATGTTTGTCATTCGCAGTAATGTCCTTTAGAATGTCATGTATCTAACTTTCCTGTTCCCTCATGTGTGGGTTAAAGAATTCGTGTAAATTATGCAATCCAGCAATTGATGTTCTTCCAGGATTAGAATTATTATTTTCAATTTAAGTTCGGGGTTGATACAATGAGAAAAACGTAAAACTCAAATATTGAAAAATCAATTTACAAATTCGATCGTCGCTGCATATTCACAGAAATTAGTCATGACTGTGTAAGTATTAATTTATTCCTACTAATCATCTTGATATAGTTCTGACTTAATATGTAATATTTAATCAAATATACGCTTGATGTTCCTTGTGAATAAACAAAATGGGAAATCTATAGTTTTGCTTCATATTTATATGTGTATTATTTAAGTACAATGGACACGTTTAGAAATGATACAAGAAATGTATTAGCTTTCTAACTAATTGGTCATAAATATATTTTATCAATCTCACTGAGTTTTTCTTGAATATATTTTGTATGTCTGTAAAACTATATATTAATATTTTATAAACTGGATTTCAGATCAATCACTAAAATGTTCAAATCCACACCAGGAAAAAATAAATGTTAAATGTGTATAAATAAATATAACTGGATATGCAAATATAACTTGATATTGAATATGCGTTAAGTCTAGAATTATATTTTTCAATTATTTCTTTTTCCAGAAACTTTATTTTAGTTTTATGTCAAACTAATATAAAAAAAAATATTTCCATTAAGAAAAATACATTGCTGTATTTAAAAAGTAATTATGTTTTTAATTCGATTTTTTTGTTTATGAAATATGCACTTTATTTAAAAAATCATTCAAACATGACATTATTTTCCTCAACATTACTAGAGGAATATACCTGATGTAAATTTTAATTAATATAACTGGAAACAAATATTACTTATTTATAGGAAGATATCAATGAAATTGTTTTTTTAAGAAAGCAGTACGTGTTATTTAATTTGTTAATAGGATTAATGACAGCCTGACATCTTTATTGACAGCCATAGATGTAATATTTTTTCTACGTGTGAAATGTTTGTATAAATAATTTGAGGAATATAAAATGAACTCATTTTTATATACTTTTTACCTGGCTGGTAACCTTACAAATTTAGGAAAATATTCTTTTTAATCTAATGTTTTATTGAAGTTTAGATTTACATTTACGATAGTTACCTCTATTATTTTAAGATAATGTCGTGTAATGATATACGTATTATCAAAAAACGTCACGTTTATACACACATCAAATATTAATACAGAATGATTAGCAAATATAGTTTTCAATTAATATTAATATCAACCTACCGATACAAATTAATACAGAATGTTAAACGATTGAAAACTTTATAAATTATCCTAATGAAAATTTAAAAAAAGAAATTCCTATAAAAAGGCAAGCAACAGATTTGGAGTCACTAATCGCTTGACTCGATTTCACCTGATGCCACTCAACATTTGGGAACATGTAAGGGTACAATACAGTAACATCTCACAGGGGTGGGAGTTCAAGAGACTCCCTAAGGTATCAACATAACAATACAGAACAATAATTCCAAGCTCATATATCAGATAACATCACTCAAATTCAGAATGTTACTACTTCCACCAGCGACATCCCACAGATCATGGATGCACCAGACACTAAACATTCATTTGTTCCCCTCATGTCAACAGGAGGACAGTGTGAAGCTCGCACACAGAAAATCACGTGCGATGATTATCTTTCACACATGTCCTAACACACGACTGAATCTGTGGAAAATGTCGAACGTTGGGAAATTGTTACGACTGGATTACTCCAGTTCAAAAAATACCAGCTAACTTTAGGACTGATCCAAATTTCAATCTCACACGGGACAGTCTCTCGGCAAGTGGACCTCTCTATACAAAACTGAAATATCTACAAAGATCTCTCATAACTCGAAGCAGAAATTTATTAGTGCTAATGACCATGAACGTCAGTATATCTTACTCAAAAGAACCCAACAGAAATGTTGTACCATTCATGGGGAGACATCTGCGTAAATCTCATACATCTTTCTCATATATGTACAACGAAACTTGTGGACTTGAGTGTAATATTGAGAAGCCTAACACAGCTCCCTGCACCGGACCGGCCTCTCAATAGAAGCAGATCCTGTTTTCAAAGACGGCGGCGGGGTGGATATTATATCAACAGCACGGGACTTCCGGAAGACAAATTCGTACAGACGCTTGCGACCTTACTCCCTACAGAAATACGTGCCATTCGCGGGGAGACACTGGAAGAGCGACAAGCATCATTGAAAGAGAAAGAGATATATAGCGTATGTTCGTGAGGAGAACAGATGCCTATTATAAGTTGTATTTATTTTTCTATAATTTTACACTTTTCACTTCTAATAAACCTTCTGATGAATAAGACTTCGACTTCACAGATTTAATATATATATATATGTGTGTGTGTGTGTGTGTGTGTGTGTGTGTGTGTTGTAAATTTTATCGATGAAATGATATTAGTGGATGATGAGACCGAATAAAAAACAATGATGATAATATTACCCGTCCACCCGACAAAAATGAACACTGCGTTCTGTCTTCAAACAAAATCAAGAGGTTCTCTCGCTAAAGGAATTGGAAAGGATAAAAAAATTATTAGCATTAGAAAATTCAAAATCTGACCCAGTCGAGATGAAAATGGCGGACTATTATAAACTGGACAAGTTGTGTATCTCGACTTGGATCATAACAAATGCAGGATCCGGGAACTGACCAGAACACTTACTCACATTAACTAGGTACACTTGGAAGTGTCTATCTTAACCAGGAGAGTGCTCGTCAGGAAAAGGACCCGTTGTGAATTAGGTTGACTTAAAAAAAGAAAATCAAGGCTAGCCATGTTCAGGCTTACTACATATTGCCATGTTTTGTTGAAATATATCAATACCAACCGCTTTCTGTCAGTTCTAAGGATCATCCTGAGCTGATGCTGAAAGAAACTGATCAGATGCTGATGAGAATAGCGATCGCATCGCAAGATTTCCTCTGTTCGCGTCGCACAAAGCAAAATTCGTGGCGGGACTAGCAGAGCGAGAAACACCATCCGTGGCCAACAGTGTCAGAAACACCATCTGTTCCACCACAGAATACGGAGGTCACACGTGTCTGTACAAGCAATGAGATCGAACTTTTCGGGTGTGATACGAGCCGTCAACTCGCCAACATAGTCCCAAATAGGGGGGGGGGCACTAGACAATGGTAGAAATCGTGAGAAGCCAGTTTCTTTAATTCAAGATCACATTGTTGATAATCTGACCAGATTTGAACGATAAGGAAGAAAGTGTTAGACAATTCCGAATCGAAGTCTATCATCCAGTAATTTTATTCCATCCATTACTTATTTATTGATTGTCGTGACATAAAATTATTTGTTTATGAGGAGGCACTTTCCAATTTATTGGAAAAGCGTTTCGCGTCGTAACGTCATTTATTTTGGTTAAGTAATGAGTTTCTTATTAGAAATAGTTGTATGTTTTATGGTGTTTGCTATACAAAGAAATATATTACGCTTAGTTTCTCAATATAAAAGTAATGTTGTTAAAAATGTTGGAATGATAAATGATAGTTAAAGAAATCGACGATACTGAATCAATATCCAATGACAAACAAAACAAACATTACGACTCGAAATGCATTTCTTACAATTTCAAGAATTACGTCCACTTTCATAATAAAGAAATCTTATACGCTTAAATATTAATATAGAATTTTTCATGCCAGTGTATAAGTAATCTAACAAATACAATGAATTAGAAATTCCTAATATCACAATTCATATTGATAACAGACAATAAAGTAAACTTTCTAAAAAACATATTTTAAAAATAAAACAAAAAACGATCGATGTATATAACGACTTAAAAATGTGCATTTTAATAATTAAATGTTTTAAATGCATAATATAACAAATTGAAATATGTAAATAAAGAAAAATATGAGGATAAATAATAGATAATTAAAGACATCGCATTTTTTAAAAATACGACATTACTTTCTTTGATCAATGAAAAAACCTGACCGTTCTCCTCGACGTCAATGCCTATTCTCTCATATTTTTTATTCTGTTATCATTTTCTTATTTATTGATTTTAGTAACGTAACATTTATTTATGGACGAGGACGTATTTTCAAATTTGTTGGAAAAGGGTTTCGCGTTGTAAAGTTATTTTATTTGTTCAGTAATGAATTTCTTCCTTTATTATTTATCATTCAATTATTTATTTTTATAACAAAAATTATGAAAAAAGTTTCTGATGTATTTAATGTTAATTAGTTTCATACTTTTCTTAGTTTTATACTTTTGTTATTTATTGATGCGTTTTTGTTATTGTCAATCTGTTACATTTGGTAACGAACTGTTCACTCCTAGATCCAGTGTAAAATATATATGGTCGTTCCTTGTCATGATAGAGGGCTTACTTGTCTCCGTTATCATTCCTGTAAGGCCACCATGGCAGTAATGTAGAAGAGGAAGAAACAATGAATGCAACCAATTATATCAGGTCTTGACTATTGAATGAGCGGACTCTGCGATCAAATAAAACATTCTGCAGGTTTGGCAGTTTAGAATCTGGTAATAACATGCAGTAACGCACAAACAAGTAGCATAGTTCAAGATATAAAGAATAATTTTAGTTAAAAAAGTGAAATTATTTACTTCATTTTTAATAAAGTTTGTTTAAATATTGTATTCAGTGATTCAAGGCGACCTTATTGTCGTAAAACTTATATTGTGATTTAGCTATTTCATACACTACTAGAAATTATTAAAAACCTGGTCAAAATTAAAGCAGAAGATATTACTCACCACGGATGCTAGGTGCCACTGAAAATTGAGACGAATAGATTAATTATAAATTTTAGTTTTTTCATTGTTAATGATAAATTACTGTTAATACAAAAGGTTTTATTCTATTATATTTAAATTTAAAAAAAAAACCCTCTACCCTTACACTTTACAAGATATTTTTACGCAAACCTGATTAATTGCATTGCAATTGTTATTAGGGAGTAATTTTTCGATCATTACTGCATACTCCATGATATTCCTGTTGTGATCCTTGTCGGTTACTATCTATTGTTATCTACTATTATATAATAATTACGACTATGTATGTGTTATTTGATCAAATATCCAAGTAGAATTACGCATGAGCAAAGAGAATATAGTATGCTTGTGAATAAAGAGCGTTCATTTATGCTCAGCAAATATTTCATATCCTTTGTCATCTTTTTTGCAGACAATTTAAACGCTTCCATGTGACTTATATTAATGATATTCCGAAAATTGAGTAATATATAATGATGTATAATTACGAAACCTGTTATATGAATGGGCGTTCACATCCCATATTAAATTATTTTATTCAGTAATGATACAGTATAAAACTCCTTATGCACTTCTACGACAGGGATTACCTGCAGCAGACATAAGATAACAGAAGTTAATGTTTTCACTAATTTTCGACAAAACGAATATAATTAAAATATTATTCCGTGGAGTTAAGTTAATACAACAAAATATGAATATTCTCACCGGAAGAAAAATAAAAAATTACTGGTAGAAAATTGTAAATAATTCTTGTATCACTCGATAACATAATGAAACATGCTTAGTGATTTGATAGGCTCAGCAAACAATCGCCATTAAGTATCATATAGCGATGAGGTTGTAAGTCTCAGTATTATTTCCCCTTACTGAACACGCGTTCCTGAATCTCATTGCCTCTCTCAATTTGCCGATTTTTTTAAAAGAAATATTCATATTATCCTCACTGCATACAACATACTTGTAGTCCAGTAATGAGTAAGTATGTGTCTGCCACTAGTTACTCTTTGTAGTAATAATTAAGTGTGTTCATATTTTCTTTCACAGTATTGGTAAATTGAGAATAATATCTGCATCTACTGAAAACTATATTACTTAAAACAAGTTTAACATTTCTCGGCAAAGGATTACAACAATAGTTTTAATAAAAAAAAATGGGGTTTTATTGATGAATCTGAATTTTTTACAATAACGTATTTAAGAAATTGTATGAAGCAATGCGAGATTAGGAACATAGGTCCGATTTCAAATTTATGTTATATTGCAGTTAATATTTCGGATATCAGATCGAGAAATGTGTCCGGCGAGAAGGCCAAGTTCTCTCACTTTCTTTCACGTTCACTTTTGCAATAATGCCCTTCGCAACGGCTACACATCTATATTTTATATTCTGCAGCTATTGGTTAAATAGTATGGATGTATGCGCGCCTACGTTAAGGAATAAATTTTGGGCAAAATAATAGTTAATTTAACGGTAATGACACCAATATATTTACTAAATTAATATTACTTTTAAAAATGAAACACATTGTCGGCATGGAAATTCAGAAATGCCCTATATATAATCATCATCTTGTAAAATGTGTATAAAATAACGCAGAAGATATCTCGTTATCTAGCATCTGTTTTAATATGGCATAAATTATTTTAAATTCATTCTTTCTTTCATATTAATCAGTTATATCATCTCCTGTCTATTGAGGGCGCCCTACTTTCACGTAGTAATTTTTGCAGAACATCATTTTAAAAATTATTTAATCTACTAATAACATAACGTAATATTACTAGAAACAAGTACTTCTATGTATCCATTGGAACGATGTAAAGCGAATTTTCTTACCTATAGAAGCTGAAGCGCCCCCATATTTGATAATCAAAAGGAGAAAAACCCTTTTATTAAGAACGTTTTAATCAAACAGATAACCAGAAGAAAATTATTTTATGTATTAAGTCACGCAAAAGGTGACAAATTAAACAGGAAACTATTTGAAGTTGTACAAGAGGTAAAAATTGACAAACTTTAGTATCGCATCTTTTAGGGAAAGTTCGATACGCCTTCAGAGACAGTGACACTTTTATGCGAATAAATATCGAAGTATTTCATATAAGAATGCTCACGTTCATTCAATTCTTTTCCATCAGTAAAGATATCTAAATATTCGCATTCAATGTATATATAAATGCAATTAATATTTAATATTTAACAATCTACCACAATGTCAGTGATGATATCCCACACGCTGAAAACGAACAGATCTGTTATATTTTATTAGAGAGCAACTATGAAAATCAATACTTTTTTTAGTTTTTTCATTGTTTTTATTTCCTTTTTCGGGTTACTATTTGGAAGAATTAAAATCATACTACTTATACATACTTACAAAATGAAGAGTGTAAAATCAAAAATATGTTGAAACAAGTGAAAACTTTGAGCCTATATTTATTAAGAGTTCTGAAACAGAATATTGGGTGATTTAAAACGAACTCATTGTTGTAAAATTTATATTTCGGTATAACTACTTGCATCATGGTCGGAATTATTAATACATGGATGAAATCAATGCAAAATTTATTACTCACCATGAAACCTTCGATGATGTCTTACTGCAAATTGAGAAAATTACTTCATTAAAATTATCGTTTATGCATTACTTATATTTTGTTAGTTTAACACTGAAATGTAAATTATTCTACAGTTCATAATTTTCAATACTGTCTACGCGTATTTCATACTCTTCCAGCATGCGATTTTACATATTATACTAAATGATTTGCATACATTTTAAATCTTTATTTTGCCTAAGAGAAGATTCGAAAGCGACACAGGTTAGAAAGTTGCATCAAATTGTAATCTTGAATAGTACGTGGGATATTTTTTACTAAAATTAATATGTGAAAATGTTATCTATAATTAATAATAATTAGACTTCTTTACATCTTTACTGCAAAGACATTCGATGCAAAATTAATACCATCTGCTTACTTTTGTATATATAAAAATTATAAAGAAAGATACGTTTCTTATATGTTTTTTTCCTCAAGCCAGTAGAAAAAATGAAGTCATTTTAGACAGATTACATTTAAAATGTGTTATATAAATTACAGTGAAAGTGAAAATATTATAAATCCAAGCCTTTTAGTCAACAAGAGAAATTGTCATTTTGGGCTTGATAAAGCAGATGAACTTTGACAGATTACATACTTCCCTCCAACAGAAAAATAATATATTATGCAATAGAAGAATGGCTTCTTCTTCACAAAACACTGAAAACTTAATATCAGAATATCAATATATTAGTTTGCCATTTAGTGCTTCCGCTCTTTTTGGATCGACGATATGAGATAGATCTGGTATGATGTATGCCAAATATTTAAAAGAAAACTGGAGGTTTGTTAAAACCGATTTTGTAAAGTCAAAGAATTGGATCATCGGTGTATAGAGCCCTAATAATAACAATTTTGACATTTAGATGTGGGGGGATTTCGAATTATGTTCATTTATTTCTTAAATCTTTCCTAGCTAAGCATAACAAAAAGAAATATATTTTAAACCAAAAAGTAGTAAGTATTACAATGTCTGTCTATATTTCTGAGCTGTCGTATTATGTACACTATTTTCATTATTCGGACAATTGTCCTCATCTTTGTTGCCATATTTATCACAACGTTTCGGTCGTTGTAGGCTACGGCCTTCTTCAGGTGGTTGGAATGTCGAACTGATCCCTTTATTTCACTCGCTGGGGTAGACTGTTCTAGTTCCACGTGTCATGTCTAATGGATGTCAGTATTCAGTTATCTCCCATTAATTCACCTGTTAACCAGGTATTGAAGTGACAACTCTTTGGGTCCAGACACTGGATCTAACCAACGCCTTTATCCCCTGTGCCATGGGTCCTTAAGGAAATCTGTATATGCATTTCTGGGACTCATATACTTAATGTGTTCAGCAACCATTTTTACCAGTGATTTTTTGCTGTTATCATTGCGTATTTTTTACCAGAGCTCATTTTGCAATTTTCGTTGTAATTATTCCTTTTCTCTGGCTCTCCTTATTACTGGTTCTAATGTTTTATTTATTTCTATGCTTGGTCGGCTCAGGAGATTTTTGTGGCCTAGCATATATTGTCAATGATTTCAACCTGATCCCACAGAGGGCAGTGATCGCCCTTTTCTCTCCATATGTGGTCAGCCACGCCTGATTTTTTCCCCTCGTGTTACAGGTTTTTTTTGTGTTCTTTAAGCCTTAGCTTAAGGGGGTGGCCTGTCTGCCCTTTATATTTCTTTTCGCAGCTGTACCGGATGGCGTACACACAGTCTTTAGTCATGTTTTCCTCTATGGAGGGGTCTTACTCGGGAGAGGTATCTGCGAAATGTCGTCGAGCTTTTGAAGTTTGTCCTAATGTTATATGGACCGCAGATCCTTCGTATTTTCTCCGATAACCTCTTCACATAAGGCAGGCAGACTGTCTTCTGGGTGTTATTGTCCTCCTCTTGTACCCGCCTATCCCAGTTTATTGGGGCTGCTGCCATCTACCGAGGGTAGTTGTTACGTTGTAGGGTACTGCTTATACTGACCAATTCTTTATCTAATGTGTCTGGGTTGCCACATATGACTTTTGCTCTGTGTTGTAAGCAGTGGACGATTCCTTTCTTTACTCTGTATAGATGGTGGGAGTCGAAATTGAGGTACTTTCCGGTGAATGTATTTATTATTACAGAGCAAAACTTAATACACAGTACAATCCGAAATCACCCCATATAAAATATATAAAATAAAATATAATTCATCAGTTTCATCAACCCCGGTGTAGACTGAATTCTTGTCAGAAATAGAAATTTAACTGTGAAAGCTACAAAAAAGCGAAAAAATGATACAGATTTTTTTTTTCCTTTTCAATGTTTCAGTCAAACGAATATCACGAGACACTAGTAAATGGAGGGTGGAAGGTACTTGTCTTAAAGGGAAAAAGTTTTATCATCAACACAGATATTAACATTATGATATTAAATTTGGGTTATATGGAGAATGAAATGTTAATTAAAAACTAAGAGAATAATGAAAGGGGGTATAAAAATCCTTTAAAATATATAAAGTTATATTTAAAAAATACAAAATTATAAGTAATTCCAAATTTTTTATATTTAAAAATAAGACATATTTAAATGTTATATACAAAAATAAGTCATATTATTTAATTTATATTTAAAATAAATAAAATTATATTAAACAATGTTATATTTAATATAAAATAAATAGTTTATATTTAAAAAATAAATATATTTAAAATAAAAATATAATGAAATAAATTCAAATAAACATGTTATATTTAAAATAAGTTATATCTAAAAAGTTACATTTAAAAAATAAAAGTTATAGTTAAAAATACAAAGTTATTTATAAAATACAAAGTTATATTAAGAAAAAAAGCATAACATAATATACATAAATAGAAGTAAAATGATAAAAGAAAAGAGAGTTCCTAGAACAGAAGACAATTTATAAATTATACTTAATATAAAATTTAAAATTAATTACACATTCGACATTTGAATAGTTATATAAATATAGTAGCTAATTAAGTAAAACCTATATTATGGAAATTTGAATTTGTTTTTACGCTAATATTTTAATACTAAGTCAGTCGTCTGATTAAATAGTTGGCTTTGTTTATTGTATTTTATTATTTTAATTTTTTTCCTTCTAAACGAAAGCTATACCTATCTCTCAGACTATTAGGAGCATGTGCGGAACCTATAATCTTCCAAACTGTCAATGGGCTCAAATCTTTCTCCTTCAATCCCCAAAATATCTTTGGGGTTATTAAATGAGTGCCTATGTGTATAAAATGTCTGTTTCCATTGTCCCGCAAAAATTCCAATGTAAACATTATAAACTTTTCATATTTTCTTTAGGAGAAATGGTTGCTTGATGTATAACCCTGGTAGATCTGCATTTGCCCTCTGCTGGACAATTTTCTTTAGATCTACAATTACAGGAGGATTCAATATCTGGTTTGTTGTTATCCTTAAAAATTACGCGTAACTACACGCGTCAAAAAAACAGACACAAACACACATACATACTCGCATTGACTCACACACACACACACACACACACACACACACACACACACACACACACACATATATATATATATATATATATATATATATATATATATATATATGCAAATTATCACATATTAATATCGGAGAGTATTTTCTAAAGTTAATAAATAAACACTTTCAAAAAGTCAACAAACTAAAAAAGATCTTCAATAGGAAAACGATTAAAATTAGCTACTCCTGTACCGATAACATGTATAAAATTTTCAACTCACATAATAACCATATTTTAAGAAATTTCTAAGGGATCACTTCATCCCCGAAAATTTAAAACTTAACTTTTTCGGTGATGAAGTTTCTAATGTGGTGAAGCGCTTAGAGATACATTTGCCATCGCGAGGATTACGATAGTTAGTTGGTGATTATCTGAAGACGTAATAATTTGCGACAACTAGTTACTACTAAGTATTCGAGTAATAAAAATGTGGTAATCACTGACGGGGCAATAAAAGAGAGAATGCCGTCGCAGACAAAGAAGATCATAGTAATGCCGTGTCCCTCATAGACGGAAAGATTTTTTATTTTTAATTCCACATTCTGTTTCTCATGTATATAAGTGTTCAGTATGTAATATTGGGACACACACACACACACATATATATATATATATATATATATATATATATATATATATATATATATATATATTGGGACACACACACACAAATATATATATATATATATATATATATATATATATATATATATATATATATTTGTGTGTGTGTCAATATTACATACCAATATTAAATACAAAACATGAATTTCTTCTTGGGAGTTTTTTTTTTTCGTTTAACGGGAGCTGGCATTAACTTGCTTTCGAACCCACGTGGACAACGGCTTTAATGCTGATTTAATTTAACATGATCCCCCACGACGGAACATCTAAGCCTGCCCTGTTGGCATTGATTTTCCATGAAATTAAAGGGCTGCCGTATAGCATTCCCGATATTTTAAGTTATCAATTTAGTTTTTTTTTTTTTTTCGTTTATATCAAAACCGACTACTGGGTTAGCAGGTGAATGCATGTAGGTAGATTAAGGAGGCCAAATTCTAATATGGAATTTCCTATTGCGTGGAGTGTTTTTTTTTTGCGATTTTAAATGTGAAATAGCTTAACATAATATCGTTGCATGCACAGGAGAGGCAATACTGGAAAACGCGCACAAATTGCACCGCCGATATTATACCCGTGCATAGCATACAAAACAGTCTCTGATTGGCTGATGCAAATCTCAGAGCCATTCTAAAAATGAGATATAACTGCTGATATATTTGAAGTATATTTTTCCAAAGTACATCTCTTAGCAAATTATGCGCAGAGGCTGCCTGATAATTAATACATAGATAAAAACAAAGCAGAATTTATTACTTACCACCAAAACTTCGGTGACGTGAGACTGAAAGGGAGATAAGAATTTGATTAAAAATATTCCTTTATACATTACTGATATTTTGTTAGTTTACCACTGAAATGTAAATTATTCTACAGTTTCTATTTTTTAATAATATCTGCTCGTATATCATAAACTTTCAGCATGCGATTTCACATGACTTTATCCCAACTGAATTGCATACAACTTAAATCTATTTTTCACCTAATAGAAGATTCGAAAGCGATTCAGGTTAGACAACTGCATCAAATTATAATGGAGAATGTTTCATGGGATACTTTTAGTAAAATTTATACTTAAAAATGTTATTTAAACTTAATAATAATTAGATTTATTTATATTTTTGCTGCTAAGATATTCGATGCGAAAATAATATCATCACTTTTCTTACTTTTTTTGTATATGTAAAAATTATAACATTTGCTTGCTTAAATTTTTGGAAGAAAAAATGAAAAAAAAAACCTACACTTCTACAAATAATCTTCTAATCTACTCCGCTTTTCTAGTTAACGAATGCATATATAATAATGGAACACGGAATCTTGAGAGTTTTTTTTTACTAATACGATTGACAAAATTCCACGGGGATAAAAAAATAAGAGGAGACTTTTCTTACATGTTTTTTTTTTTCTGTAAGTCAGCCGAAAACATGAACTGGTTTTAGACAGATTACATTTTAAAGGAGCTGTAAACTTTAGAATGTAAGTGAAGATATTCGTCAACCCAGACGATTATCTAACAAGAGAAATTATCGTTTCAGGCTTGATAAAGCAAACGAAACTCTGATAGATTTCATTCTGCCATCCAACAGAACATAATATATTATACAAGAGACGAACGCTTTCTTCTGACTAAAATATTGAGAACCTGATTTAAGAATATCAAGATATTATTTTGACCTGATTGTTCATCCACTCTTTTTGGAACCATCTTATGGGAGAGATCTGGTACAATTTGTGCCAAATATTTAAAATTAGAATTGCAGATATGTAAAAACCCATTTTGTACAGTCAAACAATTGGATAGTAGGTGACTAATGTCCTATTAGTAATTATTTTGATAATGCGTTGACATTTCTGTGTATGTGGGGTAAATTAGAATTATTTTCTTTATTTACCTTGACAAACTTTCTTAAGTATCCATAAAAAATGTATTTAAATGTAAAAATTCATAAGTATAACATCATTAATGGTCTTATGTATTTTTCAGCACATTAGAGAAATATGTATAATTAATTTAATTTAATTTCACCTAAATCTTGCTTTTAATATAGCTTTAAATCTTGATTTAATAGACTATTAATAAGACTCAGTTGAGCGTATGATAACATGAATTGATTCCTGAAGGACTGGCAACGATGGCTGACAGATTCAGTTGTTTCTGGATGATGATATGCATCCCAGTTGTTAAAGAAATGGCTTGCCTGCTGATGGTGGATCATTAATGGTGTGGAATGTATTCCCATGATCCGTATAACACCTCATTGTTCGGTGACCGATACGTGAAATTGTTTCGTTAAGATTTTCATCCCTTCATAGATGCACATAATCGCACTGATATTGTTTTGTTATCCCAACAAGATCATGTCATCTTGATCACCTTACCATGAATTGATATGGTAAGAATTCTGGAGATTTCCGACGAATGTTATAACCAACATGTCGAAAATGCGACGAATCGAGCATTTATGAGACGTGCTGAAGATCAATTTCTGTCCTTATGCATAATTATGAAACGAAGTGTGTAGAATCAAGAAATAAATGAGAACAAGAAAAACTTTCAGTTTATTTTTACTAAGAGTTCCGAAAGCATAATATGAAGCGATTTTAAAGCGAACTACTTTTGTGAAATTTATATTTTGATTTAGCTATTTGTATCATGGTCGGAATTATTAATACATAGACGAAAACAAAGCAGAATTTATTACTTACCACCAAAACTTCGGTGACGTGAGACTGAAAGGGAGATAAGAATTTGATTAAAATATTCGTTTATACACTGCTGATATTTTGTTAGTTTAGCTCTGAAATGTAAATTATTCTAGTTTCTATTTTTCAATAATGACTGCTCATATTTCATACACTTTCACATGATATCCCAATTGAATTAAACATATTTTAAATCTTTATTTCACCTCCTAGAAGATTCGACTGCGACTCAGGTTAGAACGTTGCATCAAATTGTAATGGAGAATTGAGCAAGTGATTTTTTTAGTAAGATTAATACGTAAAAATATCATTTATAATTAATAATAATTATATTTATTTACATTTTTACTGCAAAGATATTTGATGCAAAAATGATACCATCTCTTTTCTTTTTCTTTTTTTTTTTTTTTTTTTGTATATGTAAAATGATGACGTTTGCTTTCTTATATTTTTGGGAGGAAGAAAACGAACAAAGGAAAAAAACATAGTGAAGAACTAAACAAGCAAACAAAACTGGTCGTTTCCTTCTAGCCTACTCTACTTTTCTAGTTGCTGAATACATATATACATTCATGGAGCACGAAATCATAAAAGTTTTATACTAGTACTATTGGCATCAAATTCCACTTGTGGTGGAAAATAAGAAGAGACTTTCCTTACATGTTTTGTTCTGCGAGCCAGCCGAAGACATAAACATGTCTTAGACTGAATACATTTTAAAAGAGCAGTAATTGGTTGTATATCTTAGAGTGCAAATGAAGATATTCCTCAATCCAGACGATTATTCAACAAGAGAAATTTTCGTTTCAGGCTTGATAAAACAGACAAAAGTCTTCCCTCCAACAGAACATAACATATTACGCAAGAGACGAACAGTTTCTTCTGAACAAAGCATTGAGAACCTAATGTAAGAATATGGAGATATTATTTTGCCCATTTAGTTCATTCGATCTTTCTGGCGCAAACTTATGAGATATATCTGGTACGATGTGTGCCAAACATAAAAACATAAACATGAAGATATGTAAAAACACATTTTGTAATGTCAAAGAATTTGATTGTCAGTTTGTAAGAGACTATTAATAATGATTTTGATAATTCTTTGACATTTCTGTGTATGTGGGATAAATTCAAATTATTTTTATTTATTTCGAAAATCTGTCTGAGGTAAATATGAAAAAATATATTTTAATGTAAAAATTCATAAATATAACAGTGTTAATGCTCTTATGTATTTTTCGGCACGGTATAGATATTTGTACAGTTAAATTTAATTTTACCTCATTCGTACTTTTAACATAACTTTTAATTTTGTTTTAATATCCTTTTAATACGACTCTTTTGGGTATATGAGATCACGAATTGATCACTGAAGGAGTGGCAACGATGGCTGACATATTCAGTTGTTTCTGGATGATGATATGCATCCCAGTTGTTAAAGAAATGGCTTGCCTGCTGATGGTGGATCATTAATGCTGTGTAATGTATTCCCGTGATCGGTATAACACCTCATTGTTCGGTGACCGATACGTGAAACTGTTTCCTTAAGATTTTCATCCCTTCATAGATGCACATAATCGCACTGATATTGTTTTGTTATCCCAACAAGATAACTGATCATGTCATCTTGATCACCTTACCATGAATTGATATGGTAAGAATTCTGGAGATTTCCGACGAATGTTATAACCAACATGTCGAAAATGCGACGAATCGAGCATTTATGAGACGTGCTGAAAATCAATTTCTGTCCTTATGCATAATTATGAA
The DNA here is from genome assembly GCA_903632075.3 of Acanthosepion pharaonis. Taxonomy (NCBI): domain Eukaryota; kingdom Metazoa; phylum Mollusca; class Cephalopoda; order Sepiida; family Sepiidae; genus Acanthosepion; species Acanthosepion pharaonis. Next base: position 64,099 of record CAHIKZ030000565.1, read on the forward strand.
ACGAAGTGTGTAGAATCAAGAAATAAATGGGAACAAGAAAAACTTTCAGTTTATTTTTACTAAGAGTTCCGAAAGCATAATATGAAGCGATTTTAAAGCGAACTACTTTTGTGAAATTTATATTTTGAATTAGCTATTTGTATCATGGTCGGAATTATTAATACATAGACGAAAACAAAGCAGAATTTATTACTTACCACCAAAACTTCGGTGACGTGAGACTGAAAGGGAGATAAGAATTTGATTAAAAATATTCGTTTATACACTGCTGATATTTTGTTAGTTTAGCTCTGAAATGTAAATTATTCTAGTTTCTATTTTTCAATAATGACTGCTCATATTTCATACACTTTCACATGATATCCCAATTGAATTAAACATATTTTAAATCTTTATTTCACTTCCTAGAAGATTCGACTGCGTCTCAGGTTAGAACGTTGCATCAAATTGTAATGGAGAATTGAGCAAGTGATTTTTTAGTAAAATTAATACGTAAAAATATCATTTATAATTAATAATAATTATATTTATTTACATTTTTACTGCAAAGATATTTGATGCAAAAATGATACCATCTCTTTTCTTTTTCTTTTTTTTTTTTTTTTTTTGTATATGTAAAATGATGACGTTTGCTTTCTTATATTTTTTGGGAGGAAGAAAAACGAACAAAAAAAAAAAAACATAGTGAAGAACTAAACAAGCAAACAAAACTGGTCGTCTCCTTCTAGCCTACTCTACTTTTCTAGTTGCTGAATACATATATACATTCATGGAGCACGAAATCATAAAAGTTTTATACTCGTATTATTGGCATCAAATTCCACTTGTGGTGGAAAATAAGAAGAGACTTTCCTTACATGTTTTGTTCTGCGAGCCAGCCGAAGACATAAACATGTCTTAGACTGAATACATTTTAAAAGAGCAGTAATTGGTTGTATACCTTACAGTGAAAATGAAGATATTCCTCAATCCAGACGATTATTCAACAAGAGAAATTTTCGTTTCAGGCTTGATAAAACAGACAAAAGTCTTCCCTCCAACAGAACATAACATATTACGCAAGAGACGAACAGTTTCTTCTGAACAAAGCATTGAGAAACTAATGTAAGAATATGGAGATATTATTTTGCCCATTTAGTTCATTCGATCTTTCTGTCGCAAACTTATGAGATATATCTGGTGCGATGTGTGCCAAACATAAAAACATAAACATGAAGATATGTAAAAACACATTTTGTAATGTCAAAGAATTTGATTGTCAGTTTGTAAGAGACTATTAATAATGATTTTGATAATTTTTTGACACATCTGTGTATGTGGGATAAATTCAAATTATTTTTATTTATTTCTAAAATCTGTCTGAGGTAAACAAGAAAAAATATATTTTAATGTAAAAATTCATAAATATAACAGTGTTAATGCTCTTATGTATTTTTCGGCACGGTATAGATATTTGTACAGTTAAATTTAATTTTACCTCATTCGTACTTTTAGCATAACTTTTAATTTTGTTTTAATATCCTTTTAATACGACTCTTTTGGGTATATGAGATCACGAATTGATCACTGAAGGAGTGGCAACGATGGCTGACAGATTCAGTTGTTTCTGGATGATGATATGCATCCCAGTTGTTAAAGAAATGGCTTGCCTGCTGATGGTGGATTATTAATGGTGTGGAATGTATTCCCATGATCCGTATAACACCTCATTGTTCGGTGACCGATACGTGAAACTGTTTCGTTAAGATTTTCATCCCTTCATAGATGCACATAATCGCACTGATATTGTTTTGTTATCCCAACAAGATAACTGATCATGTCATCTTGATCACCTTACCATGAATTGATATGGTAAGAATTCTGGAGATTTCCGACGAATGTTATAACCAACATGTCGAAAATGCGACGAATCGAGCATTTATGAGACGTGCTGAAAATCAATTTCTGTCCTTATGCATAATTATGAAACGAAGTGTGTAGAATCAAGAAATAAATGGGAACAAGAAAAACTTTCAGTTTATTTTTACTAAGAGTTCCGAAAGCATAATATGAAGCGATTTTAAAGCGAACTACTTTTGTGAAATTTATATTTTGAATTAGCTATTTGTATCATGGTCGGAATTATTAATACATAGACGAAAACAAAGCAGAATTTATTACTTACCACCAAAACTTCGGTGACGTGAGACTGAAAGGGAGATAAGAATTTGATTAAAAATATTCGTTTATACACTGCTGATATTTTGTTAGTTTAGCTCTGAAATGTAAATTATTCTAGTTTCTATTTTTCAATAATGACTGCTCATATTTCATACACTTTCACATGATATCCCAATTGAATTAAACATATTTTAAATCTTTATTTCACCTCCTAGAAGATTCGACTGCGACTCAGGTTAGAACGCTGCATCAAATTGTAATGGAGAATTGAGCAAGTGATTTTTTTAGTAAGATTAATACGTAAAAATATCATTTATAATTAATAATAATTATATTTATTTACATTTTTACTGCAAAGATATTTGATGCAAAAATGATACCATCTCTTTTCTTTTTCTTTTTTTTTTTTTTTGTATATGTAAAATGATGACGTTTGCTTTCTTATATTTTTGGGAGGAAGAAAACGAACAAAGAAAAAAAACATAGTGAAGAACTAAACAAGCAAACAAAACTGGTCGTCTCCTTCTAGCCTACTCTACTTTTCTAGTTGCTGAATACATATATACATTCATGGAGCACGAAATCATAAAAGTTTTATACTTGTACTATTGGCATCAAATTCCACTTGTGGTGGAAAATAAGAAGAGAATTTACTTACATGTTTTTTTTCTGCAAGCCAGCCGAAAACATAAACATGTCTTAGACTGAATACATTATAAAAGAGCAGTAATTGGTTGTATACCTTACAGTGAAAATGAAGATATTCCTCAATCCAGACGATTATTCAACAAGAGAAATTTTCGTTTCAGGCTTGATAAAACAGACAAAAGTCTTCCCTCCAACAGAACATAACATATTACGCAAGAGACGAACAGTTTCTTCTGAACAAAGCATTGAGAACCTAATGTAAGAATATGAAGATATTATCTTGCCCATTTAGTTCATTCGATCTTTCTGTCGCAAACTTATGAGATATATCTGGTGCGATGTGTGCCAAACATAAAAACATAAACATGAAGATATGTAAAAACACATTTTGTAATGTCAAAGAATTTGATTGTCAGTTTGTAAGAGACTATTAATAATGATTTTGATAATTCTTTGACATTTCTGTGTACGTGGGATAAATTCAAATTATTTTTGTTTATTTCGAAAATCTGTCTGAGGTAAACATGGAAAAATATGTTTTAATGTAAAAATTCATAAATATAACAGTGTTAATGCTCTTATGTATTTTTCGGCACGGTATAGATATTTGTACAGTTAAATTTAATTTTACCTCATTCGTACTTTTAGCATAACTTTTAATTTTGATTTAATATCCTTTTAATACGACTCTTTTGGGTATATGAGATCACGAATTGATCACTGAAGGAGTGACATCGATGACTCATAGTTTCAGTTGTTTTGGGGATGATGATAGGCTTCTGTTGTAGCACGGACCTGTTGGGGCTATGCATATGTTGTAACATACCTAAGGACGATAATGGGTATGCCACTATTCCCATAAGTAGTGAATACTGTACATGGTCTCGATTTGGAAATTCAGGATCACTATACGGATTACTGCCCTCTTTCTTTCTTTTTTTTTAATTACAACACTTCATTATGTTAAGTTCCTTTTATTTTACATTTTCTGACGTTCTTTCACTAACTGTTTTTTTTTTACTCCAAGTTTGATTCTTTTTTTTTTCTATTTCATTTTTTCCCACATTTTTTTTACTTTAACCTTTTGTTTTTGTTCTTCTGTTTAGGTTTCGATTTTATTTTATTTTATTGTTATTTTTGGGATATATTCTTTTCTTTTTTTAATTTCCTGTAACCCCACGCAAAGCTTGATTTGTTTATTTATTCTACGTGTAATTTTTTCGTTTGACTTTATTTGCTTTATGTTTTTTTCTTTCTCTGCTTTTTTCCTTTTACATATCAGTTAAATCTTGTGTTTAAGTTAGGGGAGGACGTGTGTCGGGTTTCTAAGGAATTGGAAAACAAGGCTCTCCTTCACTCAAGAAAATTGAAAAATTTTAATTTTTTTTAAAATTTCACAAAAAAAAACAACAATCTGGATGTTGAAAACTCAAGCAATTTCCTAATGCTAAAAGGGTCTTGACCGTAGTCTGTGCTGGTGAGGCTGGTCAGCAGATTTGAGCCATGGTTGTGGAGGCATGCAAAGTGTTCAGTATTTTTCCGCCTATGGCCTGTTTCGACAACGAAACATTAAATAAGTTAAAACAATCCGACAATGGTCGCCGGTGTCCTTACTCGGCCATGTTTAATATAGGAGAGCAACACTAATCGGTTTCATTATGTCTCTCTGGTTAGATATTGTGAATGTCCGGGGCCTGAAGTGAAATTCCAGTACTAACAACCGGGATATGAAACCATTTCGGGACTTTATCGATATATTTGATCTTGTCGATAAGTACCGGAATGAACAGCCTCGGTGGGTAGTGTGGACATGGACAGATAGCGGCGGCTCGGCTACAGAGGGTCATTCTAGCTACCTCAAGTCTCCTAAGACCGTGTCTTATTAAGGAGAATCGATGTAGGTTTCTTAAAGTGACAAGCTTCCACTATATAGTTTATTCGGATCATAGGCTTGTCCGGGGCTGTGTAAACATAGATAAGCCTAAGGTTAGGATGGCTGGCTACTGGAAATTGAACTGATCATTGTTTGCTGAGCAAGATTTCCGGGACCAGCTGAAACTAATGATACAGATGCAACTGACGGGGATTGTGGTTGGGAATGCCTGGTAGAGAAATTTAAAATCTAAAATTAGAACGTTTACTGCTGATTATAGTCGTCGACTCAATCTAAGTAGATTAGAGGCGCAAATGGCTTGTGAGAAGAAAATAGATCGGGCGATTAAATCACGTGATAATGGAGACAGCTTTAGCTAGGGCAATGCTGGCATTTTGCTTATCAGGAAGGATCAAGCCCTGGTAGTTAGGGCTCGGTTAAAATGAATGTCCCCTGAGGTGACGAATATGGCCGATAAATTCCGTGCAGAGGAAGCTCGGAATGCATCTCAGTGACATATCGCATGCATCGCATTGCCGGATAATCGGACTGTGACTACTAACGCGGGCATATACGAGACGTTTCTTGATTACTTTCAGGAACATTTCACTAAGGAGCACGGTCAGTTAGACGCCTATTTAGCCGACATTGTCGACCTTGAGGCAGCTGAAGCGGCTAGATTCGATGGTCCCATAACAGAGTCGGAAAGCAGTGATGCGCTGAAGCAGGTTGGCTTGGACAAATCTCCGGGTTTAGATAGTCTACTTTACGAAGTGTACTTGAGGCAGTCGCCTGTTTTTGTTTCTTTGCTGGCGCTGATTTGCAACAACTGGATGAAGCAGGGGTCTGTACCTCAACGTTTCACCAGGGGTGTAATCAAGTTGCTACACAAGGACAAGAACAGTGAAAAGGGGTTAGGTAACTTTTGACCTTTAACTATGCTAAATAAAGAGTTAAAGATTTTGGCTAAGGTCTCCTCCCGGTCCGCTAGTGGAAGTTACTGGAGTAAGATCGACGCCTTCCCTATTGTCTCGCTCCATCCGTTAATGTTGTCCGCTTTCGCCTTTGCTTTACATTCTTGCGTTGGAACCTTTCCTTCGCAAGCTAAAGACGAATCCTGTCCTACGCGAAATTTTCCTACCTGCTGCTACTACCTTGGCCAGGTATTCTGCCTATGCTGACAAATTTTGGGGTCTTGTGAGGAGCAGAGCAACAGTGACGAAGTCAGCAAAGAAATCAGTGGGTACGAGATGGTGACAAGGGGCAAGATCAACCGTGATATGTCGACTTACGGTTGTGTGCATCGAAGGGAGTTTCTCTTTCTGGACATTTCGTCTGAACGGATGGGCCGATCAAGATTCTCGTCGCCTGGTTCGCTCCTGATATCCAGTTGGAAATGAACTGGTTAGAGGTTCCATGGACATCCGAGATTGCAGTTCGTCTGTGGTCTCGGAGGTATATTTCCTTAAAGGGTAGAGCTGAAGTATGTGTCTACCCGATTCTCCTTTACCGATTTTCTGTTCTTCTAATTTCGTATACCAGACTAATTTCATTAGTAAGGATCTTGTTTTTCTTCTTGTGGGGAGGCAAAACCGCTAGGGTATCTCAGGGGATCTGTTACCTCCATCCTTCTGAAGGTGGTCTGGATATACCTAGCATTGATATTCTTCAATATATGTTTCGCATCGCGTTCCTAGATCGAATATGTCAAGATTCGGATGAGGAGGGCGCCTTCTGGAATGAAGACATCTGCAAGAACTTCCATCTTTAAGAAGTGTGCATTCGAGCGAAGAGGCCCACCGTTTACCTCGAGTCGAATGCTCCTATCGCGAATGTTGTATTGCTCTGAAACGCCTCTTATGGGCATCGGATGGCCTCTCCAACGTCCACCCGTTGTCCGTTAGTGCATTATACCAGGTGTTAGTTAGAGGGACCGCTCGGGATGAGCTGATTAACGAACACGGTCTTTTGAAGAAGGAAGCTCGTTCAATATGGCCTTGGGCGCCCGGGTTGAAACGATGAGACTTCACATACCTAGCTGGTGATTCGTGGTCCCTCTGGGTCACCAAAAGACGTTGTTCGGGGGGCTTGGATAAATCGCCAAACTGCATTCGCTGTGATGAGGAGATGGACACTCTGTGTCACGCCCTCTTTCATTGCAGAGTCGTAGCGCCGTTGTGCAATTTTGTTGAAAGTCTCATGATTCGCATGTTGCGCAGAAAGTTCTTTGGCCTTGAGGCCAGTTCTGATTGTAGCAATGTGGTACCGCCTTTGACGAAAGCTGAACACTATGTGTTCTTTTGCTCTCTAGGGGTCATGAGAGTCGAGACAACAGAAGAGAATCTATGGAGGTGAGAAGTTCACTTCTTCCCAACTGATCTTGTTATTTAAGCATTAGTTTAAATTCAAGATCAAGACGGAAAAGCGGCGGCTATTTTCATCAGTATTTGGCAAAAGGTGGGTGAATCTTGCGCGCTTGTGTCAAGTGAGAAGAGCTGATTTGGAGTGGCACTTTGATGCCGCTAAGGCATCAGGGTGCTTTTCTTCTTGTGTTCAACATAGGCTAACCCCGCCCTGATTTATGTTAGTTTAGAGTTTCATTTTGTCCTTAGTTTCTTCAATCAAGTTAACTTAGCTAGGGGATATATTCATCGGCCCCTTTTATTTCTGACCCTATTTTTTATTTTTTTTAATTCCCCATTCCCTCCCTCGCTAGGTGGTCAGTGATGTCAGTTTTCTGGTGGATGCGCAGCGCTTTTCGTTTCGGGTGAGTTTTTTTTTTTTTTTTCTTGTTTTTGATTGAGTATGCAGAGGAGTGAGTGTTTGGGATGAATGAATGTGTTATACCATTATATTATTAAAACCCTGCATTGATTTCGTCCAGTAAACTGATGTTTCTGCCACAGTTAATGATTCTGTGGGGTTATTACTAACACTATTTTGTTTAGTTTATTTGTATATAGTTTTTATTCAGTTTTTTTAATATTTATCGGGGTTTAGATTTTTAAATTACTATTCTATCACCCCTCCCCACTGATAATGAATTGTACATATGGAGACTAGTTAGGACTTTCATAAAGTCATTACGGTATTATGGTGGATGTAGTAAGAATGATAAGTAAGAATGCGTTATTTTGGCATAAGGAATATTGTTGTATGTTTGGGTTAGTGTTTCTAGCTAAGTTAAATATTAAGACTGAAGAGGACTGTCCATTTCCCCTTTCCACTTTTGGCCTCGTGACACATTTTGTATAAATACAAATAAATATTTCGAGTTGGAGATTCATTGTGGAATTCACTTGACTCACTTCTAGCAGTTGACTACTTCTACGCACTGCTGGTGAATTTTATATGTGTTTTTCCTGTCCTTAGTATTATCATTCATTACCAATCTTCGTTTGATTATTCTATTCAATAAATATCCCTAGAGATTACAAAATTTTTGCGACGGAGATTAGCCCAAATTACAACATTTTGACAAGAATTATTCAAAATACAACGTTTTAACAAGTATTGGCCAAAATACAACATTTTTGTGACATGGATTTACCCAAATTAACGGAAACGTGACTAATGCGACATTTTATTGTCAAGAATTTGGCCGCAGATCTAGGAAACAACTTTGGTGAATAAAGATATCGCCAAAATCTCTCGCTAAAATTTCACCAAGGCTTCATTAGAGAAAAAAAATGTTCTTTTAACAACTATATGGTTTTGTACGAAGTTTTGCACAATACAACAGTCAGCAAAACACCGCTTTATTCCAAATACAAAAACGTAACAAGGGTGCGTGAAATTCAAATGCAAAACATTCATGTACAGTGGGCGATGATAAGTTTTTAGCCACCCTTGATTACAGCAATTTTGGCTTGTTTAAGAACGTATCTTCCTTTTTTTTTTCCTTACAATACAGTGTTAGTATCAAGCTACTCTTATCTATGAACAATAGTTGACTTCTATCTTGCAATGAAAGTTCGTGGAAGTAAGGAAATTAGTGAATTTCAATGAGGGCAACTAATAGGATGGCATCAGTGTGGCAAATCAAATAGAGAAATTGCTAGGTTTTTCCAGGTTAATTTTCAAACGGTTAACAATATTGTCAAGAAATTTAATGAAGAAGGCCATGGTATTGTGGAACAAGGTTCAGGAAGATCAATCATTGTGTCTGTGCAAGGAAAAGGCCACTGAAAAAGGGAAGGCATCAGCGGCCCCTTAAGTAAACTCAATTTTATTTTCCTTCGTCCCATCTCTCTCCCCCACCTCTTCTCTTTCTTTTTCCCCCCTACCTCCTATCCTAACTTCTAATTGTATGTGATGTATGTATGTCACCACGAAATGTATCTTTATGCATTAGACATCCGTCGACTTTCTTTCTCTCCTCTTTTTAAATTCCCCCACCCCACCCACATCTCTTAAAATTCTCTCTGTTAAGGTTTCATGTCCCTCCTCCCCATACTTACTCACTCTCTCTCTAAATTCGTTTTTGATTTCCGGAGTTGTTTTTTCTGTTTTCATTTTGAATTTGTAGGTCTGATGATTTGGATCGTATTTACGATTCCAATGGAATAAATTATGACCATGGAATATTAGTGTTTAAGCCTTTTTTATTATATCCTTACTCTGTCCTAGACATTGAGTTCTACCTGGATCCTTTCTCTTGGAAAACTTTTTTTCTGAAAATATACATGTATGGGAATTTTTAGATATATTTTCATATGTATGTATATTTTCCATTATATATATATATATATATATATATATATATATATATATATATATATATATATATATATATATATATATATACTTTAATTATATACTCTCTATATTTAAAAAATGCTGAGCTTAATTTATACATTTCAAAGGATGCTATTATACGAAATTAGGTGAATATGCAATTTCCACTCGAAAAATTACTTTCTTCTCCTGTCTATATTAATCTGATGGATAATTTTGTCGGACTGTTTAGTAAATTTGTGCCAGCCACTTATTAAGAAGAATTGGATTCAGTAGTTATTCAATGATTCATGATTGTATCACTGTTCGGGTATGTATATATCTCAATCTATCTACACTTAATTAATTTTAAGTATATTCTTGATGTCATGTATGAGAAAACAAATTAAGAAATCGCCCGTTTTTTATTCCAAATCTTTACTCTATTATGATTTTGGCAGGCTCGTTATATATATATATATATATATATATATATATATATATATATATATATATATGCATATATATTATAAACTGTTACATTAGAAAATGCAAGTTACTACTACAAAATTGCATATTTTTTCGACGTTTAAACACGTAGTTAATAAACGATTTTGTTTAAAATTACAGTTTATGATACATCACTTCTTTTTACATTATTAGAAAATTTTCCATACAAGGCAGATTTTTTTTAAAGGCATAAGAATGAAAAGAAATCAATTTTACTACCAAGAAAAAGAAAAGAAAGGAAAAAGAATCAGAGGCGTATATCCAAATTATACAGATAAAAAAGAAGAGGAAAGAGAAGAAAATAAGATATGAGATGTTGTTGATACGAGATTAAACCAATAAACCCACGCTGAGAAAGACAATTCAAATTTGAACGGAAATAAAACGCCACAAGATAGTAACGTATTGCAGCGATATTATATATGTGTGTGTGCTTGAATTTGCATGTTTTCTTTTTCAATTTTGTTCGACATATTTCTATATTCTAGTGCAATATACAGCATTTTTAGACAAAATTCATTTTTTGTACAAATTTCTGCGTTATTTTAATCCATCAATTCATCCAGTTTGATGTTCGTTTATTACAGATATAATTAAGCACAATGTTGGCCTTGACCGACGTATGAGTCGTCTATATCAGATTAAGTATAGGAGAAAAATAAAGTGAAATGACTGTGCCAGGTGTAGTTTCGTTTATCACCGTAAAGTGTTAAGTTTCAACCTGAAATCTCGAGTTATGCTCTTACATAGCCTCGACATATCGAGACTTTCTTATGGATGCAATGCATAGCGACAAACCTGTTCAGAAATTCCTAAACTCTTAGCTGTACACAACAAAGTGAAATAAAGCATCGAGCGATAAAAGCCATTTGGTAAAGGTAATCTTTCTTTGAACATTGTGAACTGGCACTACTGAATCACGAAGAACTTTATCAAATAAGGACTATCAACAGTAACATCAGATAACATGGATAGCACATGTAAACTCTAAGAGTAAAGAAATACATAAAGAAAACATTAAAATAACACACTACTTTAAATAGACGTTTAGCAAGGAAACCCATATCAATACAGGAAAAGGCGATAAGTGCTACTTGACATGAACAAAAAATTTTTTCTAAAAAATTGTAAGCAATTAACATTGGATATTTTGTTGAATATGCGATACCTAAGGTCTAAAATGATGTTTTCTTTTAATTATGTTTTTCTAGAAGCTTTCATTTTAGTTTAATATCATCTAATATATAAAATCGAATATTTCCAATAGGCATAGCAATTTGCTTTATTTCAAAACAAAAAAAATTTAATTAATTTGGTAGGGATTTGTTCTTTGCTTTTGAAATCGTTAAAAATCTCAATTTTAGACATCTGTCGTCACAATATAATTCTCTCTATTTATAAAATCTTTCAAAAATAAAATATACTTTACGCATATTTATTTGACGAATATAAGCTGATGTAAAATTTAATTAATCTGATTTGGAACAAATATTACTTATTTATATAAAGATATCGCAGAAAATATATTTTTAGCAAAGTAGTAGGCGTTTATTGCAGGTGTTAATAGGTTTAATGACAGCTTGAAAGATTAGTTGACAACCGAAAATGCAATTTTTTTTTTCTACTGGTGAAATATTTGTCAGCATGATTTGAGGAATGAACTCATTTTATATAATGTTTAAATACCCAGTAATCTCACAAATTTCGGAAAATATTCTATGTAATCTAATGTTGTATTGAAGTTTAAGTAGTTTCGCTTTATATTTACTGTAGTTACCTATATTATTTTCTGATAATATCATGAAATGACATATCCATTTGCAAAAATTGGCACGTTATACACTCACATAAATTAATACAGAATGAGTAGTAAGTTTAGTTTTACTTAATACTAATATCACCTAACCCGTATAAATTAATAAGGTGTTATATAATTACGAAAATTGAATATAAATGGACGTTGACATCCCATATTAAATTATTTTATTCATTAAAAATATAGTATAAAATGTCTTATGAACTACTACGACAGAGATTACCTGCAGCAGACATAACTTCAAATTTAACGTTTTCAATAATCTTCACCAAAACGAATATTATATAAGGTTTGGCTTTCAAAGAGAAAAGTACATGCAAATAAATTATTTTGAAAGTCAACAAAATGGAGAATGAAATCAGGTTTCGTGTCCTGAAGGCCGTGTATATGGTTGGGTCTCTAACAAAATAAATGTGAGCAATTTAATTTAGGAAAGTATTAACATTTATTGATTGGGAAAAAAATCAGAGATCAGTAACAATAAGCGAACGAATACTTTAAATAAATGCAGATATACATATCTTCATGTAAGTTCACCGTTACTCTTTTCAATGTATTAAATTTGACAACGATTATATTCGGGTGAATTCTCATATATTAGCATATTTTGCCATGGAGTTAACTTCATACACCAAAATATTCACACAGGAGGAAAATTAAAAAATAATTGGTATTAAATTAGAAGTAATTCTTGAATCGATATATTGAAACATGCTGAGTGAACTGAGAGGTCCAGCGAACAATAGCTCTTAAATATCATATTACGATGATGTTGTAAGTCCCAGTTCGCGAACTAGTGTCGTTCATCATAAAAAATGGCAAAAGATAATATAATGGCGAAAATATTTTCGTTTATCACAGATTATGTAGATGTTTTGTGATTGAATGCCTTGTGATTCGAGGGTAAATTGGTGAATATAATTAACAAATTATTAATTAGATCAAATTCATGATATTTTTTTATAAGTGGAGATTCTTTTTCAAATTTGTCACTAAAAAGTATTTCCTCTTGCTAAATATGCAGTCATGAAACTCATTACCTCTCTCACCTTGCCGATTTATCTTAACAATTCTGCATACTATCCTCACTGCATATAACATAATTCTAATCGAGTATTGAGGAAGTACCTATCTGCCACTAGTTACTGTTTGGTTATAATTATAATTACGTGTGTCGGTAAATTGAGAATAATCTCTGATTCTTTTGAAAAGTGTATTACTTATAACGAGTTTAATTATTCCCGGTAAAAGATTGCAGCATTTTTTTTAATAAAACATGGGGTTTTAATGATGAATCTGAATTTTCACAATAACGTATTTAAGATTAAGAACTTAAGTCAGATTTCAAATTGATGTTATATTTTTATATAGTTAATATTTTGGATATTAAATCGAAAAATGAGTGCAAAGATTCGACCAAATTCTCTCTTTACTTTTGCGTTCACTTTTGCACTAATGTAACGGAACATATCTGTATTTTATATTCTCCAACTATGGGTTAAATAGCTAAGGAAAAAAAATGTGCAAAATAATGGTTAATTCAACGGGCTATCTTTACCAAAGTAACATAACTTTTAAAAATGAAATATATTTTCGATATGGAAGTATAGAAATTTCTTATATATGGTTAATCATCATCTTGAAAATAGTTTTTAAAATGACAGTGAAAATATGTTATCCGTCATCAGTTTTAATATATCGTAAATTATTTTTTGTACTTTCTTTTTTTCATGCGAATCAATTATATCAATTTCTGCTTGTTAAGATCGCCCTACTTTGATACAAATACTTTCTGCAAATCTTCATTTAGCAATCATGCTGTCTACTATTAACAAAGAGTAATATTTCCGTTAAAAAATTGCTTTTCCTTGTCTATTTATCCGATGTAAGGGGAATATTCCTATATATAAACGTTGAATTGCCCGTTGACTCTCATTTTATTCAAACACTTAGCCAGTTGAATATTGTTTAATATATATGTTAAATAACGGAAAAATGTGGCAAATTACACACTACCAGGAGTAACTATTTGTACTTATCTATTCATCTATTTAAAAATTAAAAAACTGAAGTATCACAGGTTCTTTTTCGGAATTTTCGCTACGTCTTCTGAGATAGAGATACTGATATGGGCCTATGTATCGAAGCATCTCATATAAGAATTCCCACGTTCAATCAATTCTTTTCCCACAGTAAACATATCCAAATATTACCACTCAAAATATATATAAATTCGATTTACATTTAATGTTTAAGATTCTACCACAATGTCAATAACCATATTCTCACATGCTGAAAACAAACAGATGTGTTATTTTATCAGAAATAAAATACAAAAATGAACATGCTGGGAAACAATTTTCAAGAATTAAAATCTTTTTCTTTATACCTAATTACAAAACGAAGAGAGTAGAATCAATAAATAGTTGCAAACAAGTGAAAATTTTGAGCTTATTTTTATTAATTATTCCGAAAGTATAATATCGAGCGAATTTTAAAGCAAACTACTTTTGTGAAATTTATATTTTGATTTAGCTATTTGTATCATGGTCGGAATTATTAATACATAGATGAAAACAAAGCAGAATTTATTACTTACCACCAAAACTTCGGTGACGTGAGTCCGAAAAGGGAGATAAGAATTTGATTAAAAATATTCCTTAATACATTACTGATATTTTGTTAGTTTATCGCTGAAATGTAAATTATTCTACAGTTTCTTTTTTTTTTCAGTAATGTATGCTCGTATTTTCTGTAAGTCAGCCAAATACATGAATTCGTTTTAGACAGATTACATTTTAAAGGAGCTGTATACTTTTCAATGAAAGTGAAGATAATCGTCAAACCAGACGCTTATTCAACAAGAGAAATTAACGTTTCAGGCTTGATAAAGCAGATGAAACTCTGATAGATTTCATTCTTCCATCTACAAGAACATTAAAAGTTAATGCAAGAGACGAACGGTTTCTTCTGAACAAAACAATGAGAACTTAATTTAAGAGTATCAAGATATTATTTTCCCACTTAGTTCATCCGCTCTTTTTGGATCAAACTTATGAGATATATCTGGTACGATGTGTGCCAAATATATAGAAGTAAAATTGAAGATATATAAAAACCCATTTTGAAAAGTCAAAGAATTGGAATATTGGTGTCAAGGGGCCTATTAATAATGATTTCGATTCTGTGTATGAGGGGTAAATTAGAATTATTTTTTTATTTATTTCGAAAAACTTTCTTTATTACGGATAAACATGTATTTTAATGTAAAAGTTCATAAGTATAACATCATTAATGCTCATGTATTTTTCGACAGAATAGAGAAATATGTACAATTAATTTAATTTAATTTTACCTAAATCTTGCTTTTAATATAGCTTTTAATCTTGATTTAATAAACTATTAGGTTGGTGCAAAATTAATGACGTAATAATGTCGTTTTTTGACGTTAAAAATACATCAAAAAACGACATTATTGCATCATTATTTTTGCACCAACCTAATAATAATAAGACAGTTGAGCATATGATGTCAGGAATTGGTTCCTCAAGGACTGGCAGCGACGGCTTAGTTTCAGTTGTTTCTGGGTGATGATATGTTTCTGTTGTATTAGATCGGTGCAAAAATAATGACGTAATAATGTCGTTTTTTGACGTTAAAAAATATATCAAAAAACGAC
Organism: Acanthosepion pharaonis; assembly: GCA_903632075.3. Classification (NCBI taxonomy): domain Eukaryota; kingdom Metazoa; phylum Mollusca; class Cephalopoda; order Sepiida; family Sepiidae; genus Acanthosepion; species Acanthosepion pharaonis. Next base: position 79,501 of record CAHIKZ030000565.1, read on the forward strand.
ATTATTACGTCATTATTTTGCACCAACCTAATAGCACGGACATGTTGGGACTCTACATCCCAGTTGTTAAAGAAGGGGCGTGCCTGCTGATGGTGGATCATTAATGGTGTGGAATGTATTCCCTTGGTCCGTATAACATCTCATTGTTCGGTGACCGATACACGGAACTGTTTCGTTACGATTTTCATCCCTTCATAGATGCACATAATCGGCCCTGACAGCGTTTTGTTATCCCAACAAGATAATTAACTATGTCATCTTGACCACGTTAATATGATTTGACATGGTAAGAATTCTAGAGATTTCCGATGAATGTTATAGCCAACACGTTCGTCCAACATGAGACACATCGAGCATTTATGAGACGTGCTGAAAATCATGGTTTGCACATAAGCAAAATCTCATATCTAAAATCGCATATCTAAAATCTGTGAACAGATATCAACTGATATTTGAGTACTCCAGAGATCCTTCTTCCAGTTGTGGAATTAATTTCATGCTGTGTTGCCGTACTTAGGTAATCCATTGGGATATGGTCTAACAGTACTATTTTGCGTCAGGATACTTATATATAAATAGCCGTTTCTGTGTGTGTGTTTCTCTGTATGTGTTAGTACATATACAAATATTTAAATGTTATACTTTATCTAAATTTTATGTAATGTTAATTTTCTGATAATTCTTAAAAATCTTCTGAAATTGTTTCTTGATTGATATATATTTTAAAAGAAAATTTGTCTGAACGATGATAAATTAGCATTCAGTTTAAGAATTGATAGATAGAAACAAGTATAACGACGCATATATATATATATGTATATATATATATGTGTGTGTGTGTGTGTTTGTGTGCGTGTGTTTTTGCGTGTGTGTGTGTTTGTGCAAACATAAAGTATTTAGCAGCTGTCTCGAATTAGTGCCCCCATTCCCCAGGAAATTTAAAATAAGCTCCCCCCCATGAAATAAGCGACCCAGGGTGACTAAACGATGTAGAAAAGGACGCTGAGGATGATGAAGACCATTGCATTTGTCACAAAATTATATTTACCTTCAAAGTGACAGTTTATTCATGTTTTTATGCTACCTCATGCAGTCCTTAGATTTGAATGAATAAAAGCTGTAAATAGCTGAAATGTGCATTTATTAAATAGGACCTTCGCTCAATTTCTATCTATTAAGCGCCCGCTCCCAACGACATTGTTTCAAAATGAGTTCCCGGGCGTTAAATCGAACATTTACATTTACACACACACACACACACACACACACACACACACACACACACACACACACACACACACACACACACACACACACACACACACACACATATATATATATATATATATATATATACACATGAAATATGTGCTGTGCATGCAACTCGAGTCGTGCTACCAGTGAGGGATAATATGCATATTTATTAATATATACATAATAGTTCCGTCATATTATATCGAGCACTATTTTATTAACATAAGCACACTATGTGCCATATATATATATATATATATATATATATATATATATATATATATAGAATGTGCTTGTTATTTTATTAATATAAGCAAACTATGTGCTATATATATATGTACATATATATATGTATATATATATATAGTGTGCTTATGTTAATAAAATAGTGCTCGATATAATATGACAGAACTATCATGTATACATTAATAAATATACATGTTATTCCTCATAGGTAGCACGACTCGGAGTTGCATGCACAGCACAATCTTCATGTGCTAGGTAGAGAGTAACATTTGCATAATTTAAATGTTACTAAACATATCTGTTAACGCAATGCTGGCTCAGTCCTTATATTATAATGGGGTTACTTTTTTTAATTCAAAAATACATGTTGCACTTAAAATAGACGGCATCATTATTTTTTTATATATAATAATCAGCCAATCTATTACTGATAATATTGTATGTAAAATTTTAATTTAGTTCTACAGAAAATCCTTTGAAATTTCATTTCTATCTTTATCGAAAGAATTTAGGCAATGTAAGATACATGAACAGCACTGCTTTCTGCAAACATTTCTGGCAGTTAATGAATGATGTTAGTACACCCATTATTATGTGGGATATTGTAGCAAAAACCAAATCTTCCAATGGGTAAGGCGATAGATGTAATGTATGCTTTCTAGATACCTTAGTTATCTTAAAACACTTAAATAATGCTAACTTATTAAACAAAAGAAATGAACTGATGGCATAAAAATAAATATCTGTTGAAATACGTTGATCCGGATTAATAATCCCCTTCTTATTTTTTTTATCTCTAGTTCAATCTATTTTTATGTAAAAGAATTTTTTTTAACAAAAACAAAATTTTGTTTTTAAAATTAATACTTTAAAAATAACTGTAATTGTTCTTTATGCTTAATATAAAATAGTAATACCAATTTTCCCAAAAATCAATATTTTTTATATAGTTTTAGGTCCACCTATTTTAATATAATTTGTTCTTTTATGAATACCATGATCAACTTTTTTGTTTTAAATATAAAATAACATTTTTATCCCCCTTTATTTTATATATATATATATATATATATATATATATATATATATATATATTACAACGTAATCCCCAATAATATATATGGATTGCGCTAGCATTTAGTTAACCAGTTACTTTATTAAAATTTAAATTATGTAACTCCCAGTCTCTACCCAGCACAGAAAGATTACGCTGTGCGGGAAACTCTGAACGTGCTACCAGTGATATATATATATATATATGGTAAATTACTCTACACATTTTCTGAAGTATTTTATTATATATATATATATATATATATATATATATATATATATATATATATATATATATATATATATATATATATATATTGTTAAATATAACAAACAATGAATGTTTATTATATCTGATCATGAGGCGTTCTAATGTTCATATGTCTGCTTTAATTTTGGGTAAAAATAAAGACAAAAACTGTCCAACATTTCGACAATTTTTATTAGGTTGATCCTTCGTTTAAGCTCTCGGCTCAAATGTGACATCTTTTGAGTGGTTATACGGAGATTTTCACAATGATTTTAAACATCGAAGTTAACATTTCGTTATACTGATATAGAAGATTGCCATGTGACGATAACGGTCGCGGAATAGCAGACAGGGTTCTTAAATTCACGACGCGGTTCACTGACGTCATACCGCGTGGGAGGCCGAAATATTAACATTAGAACCATATGTCTAGATGCAATTTAATGTGTTTTGACTAGTTTGAAATGTAATTTTGTTGAGTGTGTGTTGCTTTGTTTTCATGTAGATAGCCTCCAATATGTGAAAGTTCTTTTTACTTTGCGTATATGTGAGTATTATTGTGTTATCAGCTAATATCTTTCTTATATTATGTACATGGCTATGGAAATAAGAATAAAGATTTATACATACATACATACACACATACGTACTCATAAATGTGATTGTGTGTGTTTATGTGTGCGTTCTTGTGTCCGTGTGCGTGTTTGTTTAAATCTGATGTGAAATATACACCCGCATTTAAAAAGAAGTGCTTAAGTTTATACTTACGGAATCTGCTTTCTGTGTAATTAAGAACAAGTACGAGGACTGTAAGGAAAAAAATGTTTTGTAAAAATGTGATATTTTAGAAAGGACCAAACTGTTTAAGACATCAAATTATTTTAGAATCTTTCAAATTAGTGTAAAACAACTGAAAGCTTTCATGTGAATAAGAATCAAGAAAATGTTTACTTGGCATGTTTTTTTGAATCCTTATGGAATTATCTTATATGAATATTTTGCGTTAATACTGCTTCGACAAGGACAATGAATCACAATATTTGACAATAGCTCAGTAATTCATTTTAATAACTTCATATGAATAAATGCTACAAAATTCCAAAGCTTAACATTTTAATATATAATTATTCAAAACTTTTACACTTATTCCAATATTTAAGACTCGTGCATAGTTTTCAAACATTACACATTAAAATTCATAAACTTAGTAAAAAAATATTGCTTCTTGTTACACCGAAATCTCGAACGTGAAATGTTAATTCATTATATGATAAAAAGTTTTTAAATTTGTAACATGTGTACTTATAATCATCATACCATAAATGAATGAAATTCGTGATTGCAACATTATATTTACGTTTCCAAATTTTGAGAATTAAACATTATCTCTAGAACTAACGAACGATTGATTTATTCTAATGTTTACTAATTGAGAAATAATCGAAGAACTCATCAGAAATATTCTAAGAGCACTTCGTGCAAATTACTCCATTCCACATTACTAAAAGGCAATAATGTATATTGTTAAATACGATGAAATCTTATAATTTATCTAATTATTTAATTTCCAAGCAATAATCCCCTACGATGACTAAATATCTGCATAAATTATCAAAATATATTTTAAAATTATTACCGCAAATGTGCCATAATATCAGCGTCCTAGTGTCCATATCTTCTGATTTAAGACGTGGCAAACCCTTACTATTACACCTTATATATACTTGCTAACTCCAATAAATATTGACCAAGTTTATCGAATATAAATGGAAACCTGATTCCAGGTGGTTCAGAATTTCTCAGGCTTTCCTGTGGTCGATCCAAATTGATTTTTCTTCACGTTCCACATCTTATGCAGGTTGTTTCGATGTTTAAACATATCTATTTCTTCTTATCCATATACACACCCATATAATCTTTGATTGTATGTTATATTCTTTGTAATTTTACTGTGTCCAAAATTACAGTATAACAAGCTTAAATTTTAGTGAAATGTACTGGATACACTGCCTGTTAAAATGTTCAGATCAATGAAAATAAATACAAATGTAACTTTTTTAAAGGGTCCAGTTCGACATTCCAACCATCTGAAGAAGGCCGGGGCGTACAACGGCTGAAACGTTGTGATAAATATGGCGACAAAGATGAGGACAATAGTCCGAAAAATGTAAATAATGTACATAGTACCTCATCTCAGAAATATAGACAAACTTTTTTGTTGTGAGACACATCCATTTATTTGAATAGAGCTTTGAAAAAGGAAAATAAGAAAAGGTAAAAATTAATAAACTTTTTTGGCATTTAACAGGAAAATATGGATACTAGGAAATTAGGTTGAATACAAGAGGATCAAAACAGTGTAGGAAATGTCAAACAAGACGTCTCAGTAGTGGGTTGCATGGCAGTCATTGGGAATATTTTCAAAAATTTGCTTTTTCATGGTCGATATAAACGACTGTAAAAAGCTGGGCTAGACTTTTATTTCAAATGGTGAAGCTCATGCTCTAAGCTCATGCACTCTTTGGTATTGACGCCAATTTTATAGACATTCCTTGACTTCCAACCACAAATATTTCAATGGATTTTAGGCTGGGCAAACAGCCTGGGTGGTCTGAAAGAATCACGTTATTTGCGATGAAACAAGTTCTTTGTCCTGTTGGTATTATGGATTGTAGCGTTGTCCCCTCGAAAGATCCAGTCATTTCTACATAAGCAAGGGCCTTTAGTAAATAAGGATATATAACCAGTCGCTTTTTGACGCCCCTGTATAATCAGAAATTCCATTGGAAGGAGATAGTATCAAAGATCATGACTAAATCTTCTTCAATGTGTCGTATAGAAAATGTCTCCAGTGGCATATCTTTATGGTGCCAGCAATTTTGAAAGCCGTCTGGACCATCCAGGTTACATTTTTTCTCAGCAGCGAATAAAACTTTTTTCTACTTTTCTATGCCCATGTTTTGCGCTTCTCAGCAAAGATTAATCCAGCTGTATGGTGGTGGTTAATGAGACGTGGATTTTGAAGATATTTATGATTTTTAAAGCTTTTCTCTCGGAGATTCCGCCTTATTGTTCTTGAGCAGCATTCTGCGTCCGTAAGGGCCTTAATCTCGTTCAATCACCGGCTGGTGTCTTTCCGGACAACCCAACGAATCCTTTTGCTTAACGCCGACGAAATTATCTTGAGCTGTATGAGTATATAAATATGATTTAATATATAATTTTCCATATGCAATATAAATATCCCATAAGATATACGATATATTAATAAATTACATAAAATATTTTACATAAAATATATATTTGTTATGAAATTTTAGATAAATATTAAAAATATATAACCATGTTATAAAGTCTTTATTACTATAAATCTTTGTGAAATTTGTTTGCTTACTTGTGGGTTTGCCAGCGTGCACACGTAGTCATATATAGAGAATGGGGAAAAGAAAGATGTAAATTTATTCTCGTGTAGGAAAGGGGAGAAGGAAATGAATTAACAGTGAGACCAAAAGAAAAAACGCTCTTTCTTTTCACCTCTAACTCCTTCCACCTCTCCCTCTTTCCACATATCTCCATTTATCCCTCTTGCTCTTTCCACCTCTCTGATTGCGTTCATGCTTATTTATATTTCAATTTTCTTAATAAAAACAATATTTTAAATAATATTTTTTGGCATATTAAAAAAGATTTATACAGTATTTTTATTTCAACTTTCTTCAAACAGACATTTTTCTAATGTTGAAATCAACTTCAGTGTCTTATAAACCGAAGCTTCAGTGATCCAACTGGTCATGGGTAGTACCAACTAAAATTTGCAAATCATTGAGAACTACAAGAAGACATTGGTTGCTGTAGAAATGAAAAATGGTTATTCTACAAATTATTAACTAAAGATTGACTCTTTTCTGTCTTGTACGAATAATTTGTTTCGCCCATTAAACTGGAAAAATGGCATTTATTTCTCTTAAATCATTTTTTCTGTTTTCTATGCATATTTAGTTATTATGCATGTGTGTACAGTTAATTAAATGAAAATTATGTTTATTCGTTCTTTGGAGACACAATAAATTAAAAAATTGTTTTTGTACACATTTTTGTTTCCCCTCACTGTAAATGACGTTGTAATCTCTGCCTTCCTGTTATCAAAATCCTTCATGTTTTAGGAGATAGACCTTCATAACCATATATATTCTTAAACTACATTACCCAGGGTACTTGGATAAGAATATTTCATTTTGAACAAAGGGAATCCCCGGGGGACGCATCCATCACGGTTTGTTTTTCATATTGATTTAAATTAAATTTAAATTCGAACAAGAGAATTACTCCTATCCAAAATATAGAAAGAGAAAGCCAGAAGATGGAGGTCACATCGGCAAGATCAAAATGAGACAATATGGACGTCAAGTTGAGTAAGAAATCGCCGATCAGTGAGTAGTCCATTACAATACATATTTATTTCGACAATTTAGCAGTTATGTCAATATTGAAATCTGCTCATCAATTCATTCAGTCTTGCATTGTATCAAATGCATATGAAAGGGGTGGGTTCAAACTGTTTTTACATAAACCTCCACTGAAATCTTTCCCCCTTTGATTTAAATTAAAATTAAATGTGAACAAGGCAATGACTCCTATCCAAAATATAGAAGGAGAATGCCAGAAAATGGGAGTTGCATCGGCAATATCAATGAGTAATACCGAAATACACCCTTTTTCTTCATATAGATTATAACAATGATTTAAAAGCAATCATCATTTTCTTACAAAAATATGTGGGGCACGCGGCATAGCGCACGTACTTCAGCTAGTATTAATTAAATTAATTAGTATTATGGATATTTTAGTGCGTATTTTGGCAAATTGCCTCATTTTTCGTCTTTTTTTGTTTTAAAGAAGAGTTATTAGCAATGTTCTTTTTCATTATGCATAAAAGTATTACACATATGTCAATACGCTGCTATTGTATTATGAAAATTAATGCTTGTTTACTAATCATGGGTTTCTGTTTTTTGCACACATTAGTATAATCTATAATTGTTCCCACGATTCTCAACTATTATCCTCAGGGTTGGGCTCATATTTGTACAGTCTGTAATATCATATAATAGTAGAAAGAAAAGGAGAAGGAAAGATAAATGCAGAAAGTTCGGAGAGACGCCTTGTTGCCATGATGCCGATATTTTTAACTATCAGTTTTTTTTATGTTGTTTTGTTTAGTAAGATATATTTCGTGGAAATATATGTATGACTGTAATATCTAGTTTTCATAAAAATAAATGTATATTTTCTCCGAGTATATGCAATAACATGACGATTAATGGTTTAGGGTCATGGAAATGACCAAACCAATGTCTGTTGTGCTCTAACATTTGGCAAGGCGAAATAACTTATTGGATTTCGAACGGGATATAATAATTCTAAGTCATTGCTATTCTAAAATTATGGGGACACTAAACAGTTAAAACTAGTTATGACAAATTTTATATTAAGGGTAGATAAATTCTTCCCAGTTGTAGCTAGTATTGAGCTGGTAATTAGTATTGCGTGCCAAGTTTCATCAAAGTTATTTGTGCCATTCCTTTTTTGTATTTGTGGATTTTGTACGCTTTACTCTGTACATTATATATGGGGGAATTTGGGCATTGGAAGAGTTTAAAATGTTTTAAATGTATTTTCTGCATGTAAATAAAGATGGTTATAAATTCCACGTGGTCTTATTTAAAAGCCTATAATTATATCGGATTTAATTTATTAATTCTTGTGTGAGATGAAAGGTTCTAACATGTTTCCAGTTTTTAACATGTTTAACTTTGTGTTCTTCCAGGAATGTAATATCCACTGTGTGATATGTTTCGCTTAAGTCCTATATTCTGATTTGCAATGAATGTCCCATAACATTTTATTTTGCATATATTAGTTCACAGAGTTCCCATTAGAGTATTTCCGCAACATTTTATATGTCATTCTGTATTGTTTTACTGTATTCGATGATTTCTCATTAACATTTTCATCTATGTCTGAGTAGCAGATGATATTTAATATTCTATTGTATCCTGTCTATGTTAGGCGTAATATAGTTTTAATACACTTGTTTTAATTACATATAATCTAATTAATATCTAAAATGTTCAATATACTCTTTTGAGTAAAATAATCGAGGTACATGTATTTTTTATGGTCGATTTGTTAAAGGAATTATCTCCCCTTATCTTTTTGTTGTTATCAGAACGTTTCAGCTGCTGTGCCTTCCGGTCTTCATCAGGAGCTTGTCGATCCGGATAAAATTTTAGGAAATTCGGACTGAACCATTTATTTAATCTATGGGAATAGATCGTTCTCGTTCAACTGTCCATGTCCAGGAATATCTTGTGCAGTTTTTATTTAGTACTGCTCAATTACTGTTTGTTATGTTTCCACCAAGTCTAGCGACTGAACTAACGTTACTATATCATCAAATTCATATTAACTATGCCTAAATATACATACGATATTTTAAAAGGAAAAAATATATATCTTTTCGGAAATATTTATTAAAAAAGATATACATTGCATACTTTATATAAATGCATATTTATATCGTAAGTTTAACTTTTTTCACATTTCTACATGAAAATGGTGATTTCTAGTCAATTTCAATTTTTCCTTAATAATCGGACAATTATTTTTTATTGTTTCTAATTTCTTAATAATCTCATACTTTTTAAGAGTTTCTTAATAATAATTGTTTGTAATTTATTAATAATCGAAAAGATTTTAATTTTATTTTTAGAATTTATTCAATAATTAATATAATTGTTTTTACTAAGCATGCCATTTTAGGTAAATACCCTCTAAAATCAATTAATTTGTTGATTTAGTATTTATATCTTAACCAATAAAACTTACAATAGAAAAATAACTAGAAATTTTTAGGCACTTCCTTGAGACTGTTATTTGGTAAAAACACGATTAGTGTAACTTTAAACTTTTAGTGCTACTTTGAATTTTACTTTGAATTTTATTTTGAAGTTTACTTTAAATTTTACTTTAAATTTTACTTTGTATAGCTTACAATGTACCATCCAGTCGATATTGTATAATTTTTATTTTAATGTCTAATTTATCCACTTTTCTCAGTTCTTTTGCTGCTTTTAAAAAAGGCAGGGGTTTGTATCGTGTCGGTATACACAGGATAAGTTAACGCTCTTGCCACAAAAGATCAGATAAAGGGTGGAAGAATATTTGAAATAAGTTAAAGGAAATAGCCATATATTCAATCATGACATGCCGTACGCAAGACATTTTGAAAATTATTGAAAATTGAAAGTTATCTGCGACGATATTCTAAGAAAATACTTAACTTGAGGAAATCTTGAACCAGGACTTGTTCAGAGGCATCTGATATTCATACTTATATGAGAAGAGTAGTTTTAATTACCTACCCAACGTTATCATGCTAATGAATATTTCGATTTATGCTAAGTTAAAACTTAAGAATTATCCTTTTTGTTTCAATAGAAGTAGATAGGTCTACCGATACACCGGTCCATACCGTTTCCCCTTCCTTCGGACAGGAGTAGCTTGCTTCCTGTTTAGGAAGGGTTTTCTGGTTTCTGGGGGCTTAATAAGGGTGGCAGTCAATAATTTTAGTGATACAACTGGATAGCGGCTACTGTTATTTTCCAGCGGGGCCCGTGAAATTTCCGCGGAATGACTAATAGAATGTGAAGCAAACAACAGACTTTTTCCACATATTTGTATGTATAAAAATAACGCATTGAAGAAAGAGCAATTAAAATCTCTAGATATATAAACGAATGAGATACTTAGACAGCAAATAGATTGCTTATATCTGTACGGATATATTTACAAATACATAAATTTTAGCTGTTAAAGCTATCCTTTTTTAACACACAGTACTCGTAGACTGGGAAAAACACATAGAGAGACTCTGGAGTGTTTACCATGTGTGCAAAGACTGCCAATGTAATTAAGAGTTTCCAGAAATTCTGAAAACATTCCACTTCTTCAAGTCAGTACCTCTCGGCAGAAAATGTTCTTAGTAACAACTTGCCCTCTTCTACTTCTTTGTTCGTCCCCATCATCTTAACCCTTACATCTGAGATTTTGCCAACTCTAAAGGATGCCACATACAATTGCCCGTGACTGAACACTAGCTGAAGTAAGAACAATCCCACCTTCTCAAATGTCTGCCCTTGCGACTTGTTTATATTCATGGCATGTGGCAAACGGACAGGAAACAGGGTTCTCTCTGAAGTCAATGATAAATTAGAGTCGCTTGGAACCAGCTTTATCCTGGGTATGAGGACAGGTCTGACAATTAGTGAGCTGCTAATCAAGGATGCCACAATTGAATATTGATGCATGGCTGCCACTTCCAATCTTGCACAATTGCAGGGTCTATTCTGGATAGAAATGTTACGAAGAGGCATTACTATTGAGCGGGTTTTATACTTAATTTATGAAGAGGTATCCCTTATCGTGTCAAAGAGTTTAGAAATTCAAGTGGGTAGCGCTCAGCCTCAGCAGTTACCTGGAAGCTGGCTCAAAACTTTCTTCATTGTCCGGGGGGCACTCTGATTTCTTTGGCGAAAGAATTACTCAGCTCCTTCTCTCCTCTTCAGATATACTGTTAAATATATCATCCACCAGAGCAGTCAACGCATGGTATATAAGGCACTTCTATGTTATCAAAAGCAAGATTAGGGTTTTGTGAAGCTGCTCATGTTCCATTGCCAAGATGCGACAGTCATGTTGCACATTTCCTTTGATATGCTGTTGTCCTGATGTGTTGGCTTAACCTGGATGAAAATCAGTCATAGAGAATTTTTTATACAGATTTCACTGACTGCCTCACGAGTTCCTTTTGGCAATATGTGTGGGACTTGCTAAATGTATACCCACCAAGAGCACAACTTTACCACTAAAAACAACAGCAATATTAGTGATATTTCGCAAGGTTTTAACAATAGCATGAAAAGAAAATGAAGGAATCATAGAAGCTTCATCCAAGATGATCAAATTCAGGTTTTGTAAATAATTTGCATGGTCGGAAGTGGCTGGTATATTACAAAATTTGGCATCCGCGTGTGAAACAGGCACTTTGAACAAACTATAGAGGATCTTTCCAACTAACATTAGTGTAGAGGCAATACCTGTCCAAACACCATTGCGCACGTTGCAGTTGTTCCTTTGCAGATAAGAAATTATGGTATTAAACATATACGCTTTACCAGAACCTCTTGGTGCATCTACATATAAACAGGAGTGGTTGAACACCTCACCTCTCCTCTTCTTATCTCCAGATTCAAGCACAGGATTAGCAATCAGTCTCTGTTCCTCAGTAAGTGTTGCAATGCCTCGGTGATCGATTTCTTCATGATGGTCAAGTTTCGGTACTCCAATAGGTTCAGGCAGCCCAATTGCTAAGCAATTGATGTCATTCTCTATCAGAATTAAATCAATTGAGTGCAGTTCCATATTTTCTAAAATCTTGGTGCTAGAAATCTAAAATCATGGATTCCTTGCGAGGGATCCGCAGGTGAACAGCATTTGAAGGGTTCATATGCGTGCACAGGGCAGAAAACGTAAAACGAAAACAGTAAATGCATTCGAAAGGCAGCAGCTTCTAACAATGCATGTTCCAGTGTGTTGTTGTTTGAAAGATGACCATATCTCAGGAATGCTGCCTTAAATGTTGGCAAGATTTCTCCTTCTATAGTACGCAAATTCTGGAAGCTCACGGCTCCTGAAACATGTAACATCAACATTCACAAGTGAATTTTTTCTGTGTCTCTGGGGCTCTTTGTATACATTCTAATGATGATAGTATTCTTTTGCCTTGGTGTCCATATTCTAGTGCGCTTATTAAATACATAATGCAGAGGAATGTCTGGGTCAAATGGTCCCTTGCTTTATCATCATACACATTCAGTTTAAACCATCCAGTGTAACGGTCCCTCTGTGCCTGAGAAGCTGGCTGAGCGTTGCTTCTGTGAAAGTAAACTCTATGCTGGTCATCAAGATATGCAGCAAGTCAGTAAACATTTTGAGATGTGCCATGTAGCTTGAATGCTGACAGTTTCCACATAGCTTTCTCAGAAGAAGCATATGAATAAGCAAGATAACACTGGCCAAAACGATGTTGCTGACAAGAAACAAAACACATTTTTTAGTTAATTGGATGGGGCTGATTCCGAAAATGACATTAGTTTCTCATAGTTAGTTACCGTTTTTGCTGTAACTGAAATTGCTCATTTTATAAAAAAAGATCAATTTACGATCTTGGTTGATCGCAAAATTTAGTTAATAAAGGTCGTAGAAACCCATCAATTTTCAGGGTATTCGAGCAATTTATGTCAGCAACCCGAAATAAATTATTTTTATAAGGAAAAATTTTGGGGGTCAAACAATTTAAAATAGATGTACCCAATTGTTTCAATTTATCGCCAAAATTCAAGTTAACTGATGAACTTTATAATTAATACACTTTAGTAAACCTGATAATTAAGGTGACATAAAAAAAAATGAAACACTAAAATCTTATGTTTGATATTCATAAATTTATCCCATCACTTTTATACCTTCCCCGTGGAAGAAACCCAAGCACATTGAGAGCATTTTGTTTTCACAATTGGAAAGAAACTCCAACTAAAGACATTCCAATTGAATGCATCCATTTCATTGTACATGCTTCAATGGAAGAGGTGTACAATATAATGTACAGGATACTGTTGGAATATCAAAAGTGACTTAAATAACATTAAACAGGAAAGACAATCAAGAAAGAGAAATTGTTTACCATAGTTCTTATGTTCACGAAGGTTTTATTTCTGCTGTTAGTTTATTAAATGATTTGATGAAATTATTGTTGGTCTTGGTATATTCAATTGTGTTATTTTAAATGATTTAGGATCTGATTGTTATTTCAAAAATAGTATTTCTCAATAAGCAGATCAATATTTGTTGGTTTAAATTTGAACTGAGAGGTTTCTACAATTTTATTTTGAGAAATATGGCCATTGGTCAATATCCTATATACAGAAAACAAATGAAAAAAATGCTTTTTTTCCAAAAATGAGGCATTTCTGTAGGTATCCTAAAACGTAAGTTCATCCTCAAATTAGCTAAAATAGATGTTTGGTGTCTCGACACCATTTCAGTTTTTTTTTCTTTTTCTCTCGAGTATAATTAGTAATTAAACTGTGAGCTTGATTCTGCACACGATCTGCCGCTGGGTTGTCTCTTACTTCAACAGAAACACAGTCATGACCCTTGTTCACGTACTTGAAGATATATTTAATGATTTCACTGATGAACAAATTTCCAGTGCCTGTTGGGACACGATGAAACACAGAAATGAAATGAAAGAATTGCAGTGCGAAAAAGTTGTGTGTTTCCAGTAAGGCAAGACAACCTTTAAAACACCTGACCTTTTAACGATAATGTCATTTAGTGGCCATCATAAGAAATTTCCTGAGGACAATTTAATTTTCATGATATTAAGTGGATTGTAACATAGGTAAAAATATGTTTACTACAATTTTCTGAAAGACAAAGAATGCAAAATTAATTTAATTATTTCCGAATAAGTCCTGAAAATTACTAATTTCAAAGTGAATGAAATAAAGTCTAAAATAATACCATTAAATATTAGATTTAAAATCGAATTCAAGTTTATCTTTCAGACGTTTTTTTTCAAAAGAACTCAAACAAAAATTAATAAATAACAAGAAAAAGTAAAATAAAAACTAAAAACTTACTTCTGTAATAGGAGTTAAATATAAAAATAATTTGAAAATAAATTGCAAAATGACATGCAAATTAAAAAAATAAGAATTTCAAATAGAAATTTAATAAGTTAAAGTAAAAGTGATTTTTTCTAGAATTAGGTTCTAATTAGTTAAGTAAAGCTAAAAATAGTAAATGGATTGTAACATATGTAAAAAGTTATGTTTACTAGAAATTTCTGAAAAACAAAGAACGCAAAAATAATTTCCTTCATTTCCAAATACGCTCTGAATGTTTTATTAAATCCGACAATTATTTGACCCGGGTCGCTGATTTTTACCAAAATTTTGAATGTGCTAGAAATTATTAAAAATTTAATAAATTAATGAAAAAATGCTTTGTTCTTTACAATTAATAACAGCAAACATTTTGACAATAATAGATTTGTTTTTGTCAATTTGCGGGTCTTTTACATCATGCTATGAGGTACATACACAAAAGAAATACAAGATAATATATACACAAAACACGAAGAAAAAATTGTAAAAATGAACTGTTATAGGCATCCGCCATTGCCGCTCCTCTAACTGCTTTGAAGTAGGTGAGCGTTTTTATTTGAAAATCGCCAATCTTTGTTGACGGCAAGAGTGAGATGGAGTAGTATGTGTCATTTCTTGAAAATCACCGTAGGTGAGACGCCGAATACAGATCAGTAATGAAGAGTGTAACGGACGGAGGAACTAAATAACTCAGGAAGGAACAAGCATAATCATAATAAGATACTAAGATTACCACGTTGGCAGTTTTCTTGTTGCTGCATCCCGACTGATAGATTAGAGCCCAGTCTTGGATGATGTTTAGAGAGATTGATCTGATCAACAGTCGCAAAATATCGGGGTTCTTGAAGATTCATGTCGCGTATAGAAAAGTGTCCCTGCAAACACTTCTGGTGACCAAACCTTACGCCGCACTATGCTGTAGTCTATGCCAATTCCCGGTCGGCACATTACCTTAGACGTCAGGCAGCTACTATTATTCTGGGCCTTTCCATAAATAAATGAAATATCTCTAAACAAATCTAGCCGCCACAAACCTTTCTTTATCCAACACTCGTGGTATTCGCACCAATTTATTTAGTGTGAAATCATTCCTCTTGTAAAACTCTCCTGGCGTCCTCTCTCCCAGTTAAACTAATCTGAATTCTTCAATCTCTTCCACAGAATTATCTGTTCCTGGAAATCTTCCTCTCTTTCGGAAGGACTTCAGTGTCCACATGCTTGACCTTGGTATTATAGAACATCTCCCACTGGCAAGAGAACTCTCTTTTGGGTTTCCAGTATCTTGCACGTGACTTTGTCTTTCTCTACTAAACTCAGTCTACTAAATCTCATCTTCCTCTATCTTTCCCCCTTGCTCCAATGACAGTTTCGTGCTAGACAAAACCTCACTATAGATAAAACCCTCTTTCTACACCCGTTTGCAAATATCTTTGTGTTCGGAGACTTCAGTGCTCACCATGAGAAGGTGCATAATCAATCTAATATCAATGACGTCGCTGACATCAAAACCTTGAACTCTCCTATCACTCAATACCTCACTCAAGTAGTATACTTTCCCATGCGTTTTCCCCCGTAATCTTTACGGATAGGCCTTTTTTAATCATCCTATTCAAAAATTTACTACTGAGGTCTCTTCCTGGGTGAAAGCCGGCATCGAAGCTTTCGTTCAGTCACGGAAATACCAAATGAACTCATGATCATCCCCTTGGTGTTTACCTGTCTGCTCAGCCGCTATACACTATAGAAAACACTTCTTCCGGTTATACCAGAGCGACAGGTTTAACAGTAATTGACGTATCTTTGTCATTGCTCGTAATGAGTGAAACCGCGTCCTCAAAGATACAAAGTCACTGTTTTGCTGAAAGAATGAGACACCGTATAGCCTCTCAGAAGTTTCGTTCTAGAGATTATTGGCGGGTCTGCCAGTGTGTGCTGAGCAATAGCAGATTCTCACTCCCTTCTCTTTTCAATCAATTTGAAGTATTGATATATACTGAAGCTCAGGTAGAGATCTTTGCTAGGATGTTCGCTTCAAACTCCATTCTTGACTCATCAGGATTATCGCTGCCTTTCAGATTTTCTCCCTTTCTTACCGATTGATATGGGCATGATAATCTGTACATGGTTTTAGACTTCATTTCTAAATTAGAGCCCCACATATCAAGCGGATGTGACGAGAACCTAAAATAAATATCTGCTCCTGAGCTGAGTTATGTTCTCTTCAAACATTATGATAAATGCCGCGCTGCTTCCTTCCTTCCGGCTTGTTGGAAGTCCCCCCCCTGCAGTTCCAGTTTTTATGAATTCTGGGGATCCTTCTGACCTCTCAAATTATTGCCTTATTAGTTTCTTGAGGCTCTATTCAATACTGAATTGGATAAGCATATTACTTTGCACGACCTGCTTTCCGACAAACTATATGCTGTTTCATTTCCCAGGTCTATTGACGACGTATTAATGATCATCACTGAATTTTTCTATCATGCTCTAGATAAAAAAAAAAAATAGGTCTAGGCGTTCGACAGGGTTTAGGATGCTGGCCTTCTATGCAAGCTCAAGGGCTACTGTGTCACTGGACAAATGTTTGGTTTAATCAAATCGTTCCTAAAAAATCGTTTAATGAAGATTGTGTTGGACGGGCTCGCATCCAGATTTTGTCATACTAACTAGGATTAGATTTACGCTGTTTCTTATCTACATCATGGATCTCTCAGATGTCATCAGTTCCCAGTTAGGTATTTACACTGATGACATAACTATTTACTCTTGTCTTAATGAAGTTTTTTTTCTGCTTATCATCAGCATACCTGATGCTAAACTCCGGGATAGCAACACTCTTCGTCTTTTTGGTTTCACAATATCCACTGACATGAAGTGGAGCAATTATATCAAATCAATTGCTAAGTTTACTACAGTGAAAATCATTCTCGTCAGAATACATCTGTCACATTTATGACTTTACCATTCCATTGTACATGGAATACTGTGGCGATGTCTGGCCTGGTGCTTCCACTGTACAACTCGAGATTCTTGACACAATTCATAAAAAGGCCTATAATGTAATAGATCAATGGCATGACATCATATCTTTAGTCGCTTTCTGACCGACGTGACGTGGTTTCCCTCTGTCTTTTCTACAAACATTTTTATGACATCTGTTCTGATGAGCTATTTCCCCTGATACCTTGACTATCTGAATTTATGCGGGCTACTAGATCAGCAACTAGATCTAACACTTTTACTGTTGAACTAGTTAGAGGCAACCGTCACTTCTACTCTAACAATTTTTCTCGTAACTCCCACCTATGAAATTCCCTTTCAAACTCTTTCTTCCCTGATAACTACAATCTTCAAGAATTTAAGTGCGACGTCAATCCTCATCTTCTGTTTTCTTGAACCCTGTTCCTTTTGATCCATTTGTAAATCCTTTTCATTCTCAGTCTTTTCATTCTCGTTCACTTTCACTCCTTTAACCCCACTTCGTTATAGAGGCATTACCGTCTTGCTTAGAGTGAAACAATTAAATATATATATACAATTTGTCTATATCTTATTTTTCACCGAGTTGTAAATCATTTTTAAATGTAAATTAAAACATTTATTATTTGTTAAAAGTAAGAAGCTTAAGATTGAACATTTATTGTGATTAAGTAACATTGAAAAAATAATAAAAAATCAACATAATAATGGGTTTATGTAGACATTAACCAATAAAATCATATGATATAAACATAATTAATTATAAAGTTTCCTGGTGATTCTACATCATTCCACAGCTGTCTAGGGAATTCCTTAATTCTTTAGAAGATTTTGAAGAACATTATACAAATCTATTTCAGTGTTACTCCTCCCAAGAAGAGCTGTAATCGTTCCCGCAAATCTGGTGAATGGCAGAAAAGCGAGGTAGGGAATCAAGTGAGAGAACTTCTATAAAACGAATAGTTCACCCCACAAGCCACAGATAGATCATTAAATCAATTGCCAGAAGAATGTCTGTCCTAAACTCTATTTTTTAAAGATTCTGGAACAGCTTTTCAATATGATTAACAGTTCCCTATGAGAGGGACACGTTAATTTAAATATTGAGATTTGACTCCCATATTTATATTTTGTGAAGCACAAAGTTTATATTAGAAACTCCAGTGATGCGTTGTTCTGGTGGAAAAGTGAAACGTCTGCTTTTAAAATCCCCCCCATAAACATTAGTAGAGTAAATAAATGGGGGATTCACCACAGATAAATAACACTCTTGTGGAATCTGTCAGAATAACTCTTCCTTTCAAATGCCATCATTTTTTGCATCCAAGGGGCCGCTTAAAACTGGATTCATGTGTAATGCGTATGTCATTGTTAACTAATATAAAATCAATCATTAATTTATAAAAATTGTTAGATTTTTTTCTTTTTATTTCTATTTCAGGGCAGCTGGGATGATTGATAACAGATATTGATCAATGCATTCGCTAATGCGTGAAAATTTTCTCATGTTTTAAATATATCGACTTTACAAAGAAAGGCACGCCTTTTTGTAGGCTTTAATGAAAAATAAGATTATTTATTATTAAAAATCACAGTAAAATGAAAACGTCTAAGAAAATATAATTGTAACAAACTTTTCCAAAATTGTATATCTTGTCTAAGAAAAAAACAGGTAGATTTATACAGAGATCTATGCATTTAAAATATTTTTGTTTTTTAATATAATACAATATCCTAATAGATGTGAAAAATACTTAACGAAACAGAAATAGGGTTCTAAGCAAACATAGACAATGCATAACCAACGTAGCGAACCTGAGTGAATAGTTTTCGGGGCAGAGTTTGGGGATTACAAATGGACAACACTTCTTGAGAGTCATCAAAAACATGAAGGTCACAACTCTTCCGGTCATTATAAAGAACAATGGGTAAAACTGGTATCAAGGGCAAAATAAGAATAATCCAGACAATAATATTACTGGAAACAGCTAAATTAGAATGCTGAAATATTGACACCAGCTATCATTTGGTCTGTCAAAGCCACTAATTATTACTGGTAAGAATACCGAATAATAATAATAATAATAATAATATTAATAATAATAGTAATAATAATAATAATAATAATTATTATTATTATTAATATTATTATTTTATGAATCTAAATAAAGGAATTTTCTTGAAATGAGGAGAAATATTTTATATTTAATTCTTACGAAAATTTGATTACCTTTACGGCTGCCAATTTTACTATCAACTAAGACGGGAACTACATAAATTTCAGTTAAATTCTATATAATTAATGGTAAATTATTAATATATATATCTTTGTTATATTTTAACACGGGAAGTCGGAAGTAATTTTCAAAAACTAACTTCAGTTTTTCAGACCTGAACTCTACATCATAGACTGCATGAACTACGAACAATTTTCTTTGTTTTTATCTGGATTTATTACAAGGAACAGTAGTTGTAGGATTGTTTCTAGGTGGAAGCGTGAGGGAGAATGAATTGATCCAGAGATCGCATGTTAACTCCATAACTAAAATTCCGTTATCACTTGCACATAATAAGGAATATGTTTTAGGGGGATGTTGACCCTTCTAATTCATGCAATTGTCTTGTTTGTTTTTTTTTTCGCGTTTTTGAGGTCTTATATAAAACCTTTAACAAAAGTATACTATCACTGTCATAATTCCACACCGATATCCCAACTCAGTTAAGCACTTTGCCATTCTGTTCCATCCACTGCATTCTGTAATAGTTTATAGTTTACACATATAAGCTGAATTTGGACATTCATATTCCATGCTCATACTACAAATAATATCCAAGTCCATAATTTTGACTCACTGACTAAGCAGAATTATTTTAAGTTCTTGCTCGAACTGAAAAAGTTTCAGAATCTCTTTATGGATTAGAAGCTCGCTTTCTACTTATACATTCCGTTAAATACACATCCGAACCCTCTTATCAATCCGAATCAACCGAAACTGTAGATTATGGAACCGCAACACATTTTGCCATTCCTGAGGTATTGTTTTCGATGTCTGGTTATAACAATATAATGTGACTTATATGTCCTGTTTTAAATGTGGTCATTATTTGAATCAGGGACCCTTGTCTGTTACCACAGACAATTTCAGTTGAAGACCCCTAGTAACGATCAATGGTCGACCCACGTTATGCGGTAATGCCTTCCATCGGGTGTTCCCATTACACATGTGACACAGTAGATCGTGTGATGTCTACTGTCCCCCACAGTTTTAGAAATGAAATGATCCATAATTATCACGTCCCACTCGAACTCCAATAAGTCCTTTCGCCTTGCAAGATGTCAGAGCACGTTTCCATAACGTCAAGGTACAATGGCGCTACCTGTCATTATATTTACATACTTCTAACCAATAACTTTTGGTACGTCTGCGCATATATTCAAAGGAAATATATATTACTTTATGAAAACTAGATCATGCATATATTTCCATTCTTTTAGTTGCTATCTATTCCTCTGTTGTCGGAGATTTCTTTTTTGGGGGGGGGCGTATTGCTGCCGTATGCGATAGGCAACAATAAAGTACAGAAGAACTGAAAATTGATCACTGCATTTAAGTATTGCATTAATATTTAAGCGTGCCTTTTAAAAGTTCAACGATAATTCTTCTGCCGCCATTTAATTTAAACGCAATTTGATATACATAAGTCCTTACTTTCCGTACAAACAATTATTTGTATTTCATGGGTGACTTTCGCTGAATTTCGCAATTAATTTCAATTATTCCCAAATTTATTTCCAAGTTATAAAAATTGAAATCGTAAAAAAATGTCACAAAAATCACGTAATAATCGCCGCAAACAATCGCAGTAATGACAATTTTGGAATCCAAAATTTCAGAATTACGGGTCCAAATCCGGCCCGGACTGTTTTAATTTCCTCAAGGATATTTTGGGATACGGCCTCTAGGAGTAAAGTTGAAAAAGTGGGACACACTAACATTCGCATTTATTTAAATAGATGGAAAATTATATTTATGCATGTATATATTCATAGATAATATATATATATATATACTATTTATATAATATTATTTATTAATCTTCTTATTTTGGGATACGGCCTCTAGGAGTAAAGTTGAAAAAGTGGGACACACTAACATTCGCATTTATTTAAATAGATGGAAATTATATTTATGCATATATATATATATATATATATATATATATAGTTCCTATTTATATAATATTATTTATTAATCTTCTTGGGATCCAAAAAGCACAACTCCTACGTTCTAGTCGTGGATCCTAGGATCTATTGTCACGGTGAAATAATGTTGAACCTTCATTGACCCTCGGTCACTACGGTAGGTTGAGTGAGCTCTAGTGCCGCCATTTGGGCAATACATAAAGATTTGGGTTTTGGCAGCCCGAGGCTGCTCCATTATTCTAGACCGCCTGTTTCAGCTATGTGATGAGCCACGGAGAAGGCCGTGAATCGAATTGTGTTGGCATGAATTATGAGAACCGTCGTCCACCTTAAACAAAATTACGCGTCTGTCCAAGAAACACTACCTGACCACAACGACATGTGAACGTCTGATGTCCATTCGAATCCCGCTTCTCAATAAGATCTACCTTACGCTGATCTCAGTCTATTCTCTACGACGCTCTTATCGCTACACTCCGAGCCGCTTCACGAAACGATAAACTGATCATCCTTGACGTCTTCTACGCCCGACTCGGTCACGATCTACATCTCTGACAAGGCAGCATCAGCAAACATGGAATTGGAAACTGCAACGCCAACGGACTCCTCCTCGTCCTTGGACTCTGTTCAGAAAACGATCAGACGGTTACGAACAGCCTTTTCCGTGTTCCAACCCGCCACAAATCAACCTCTCAACACCCAAGGTCAAAACACTGGCATATTCTGGATTCCGTGTTGAAAAGGATCTAAGACAAGAAAGGCGTAAGGATATCCAGAATATTAGCAGGCCCTGAAAACTTATAAACCGATCAATGGCTTGTGGTGTCACATTTCAAGTTTTCTATTCCCTCACCCTCTCGGTATCCCAATGCTCAAAAGCTCAAACCGAGATACGACTGTCGCAATCTGAAGGACCCAGGAACCCCACCAAATCTTCCAAGTAGCACTTAATTAACATCTGAGTGAAAGGGAGAGCGTTATACGATCAGGTGCAGACGAGCTCACCGGCTACTCACACCGCCAGAACTAAGAAAATAGTCAAGTCATCGAACATCTGATCAACAAGAAAAGAGTAACCCGTATTGTTTTCGAAAACAACCAGACATGAAACAATAAGAAACTCAGATATGACAAAGGCGCCACAGAGAGATTCAGAACACTTGAAATGGGAGACAAAACGTAAATACTTGCCCAGCCAATTCCTGAATAAGAAACAACAGAAATTACTATTAATATAGTGAATTGCCTTTGGAAGTTGTCAACGACTTTCAGTACCTCGGCAGTACTCTCTCGTACTCTCTCGTACCCCGGAACATGCAAAAGAGACATGTCAACACCCATTCAGTGTCAAATCCGCTCAATTGGTCTTCGGAAACTCAACAAGTATGTATTCAACAATCACAGACTCTTCCTCTGCAAGAAACTGCGCTGTAGTCATTACCACCTACCTTGCTAGACATGCACTCTATATCGAAAGAAGCTGAAAAGACCTGAACGATTTCAAAAAGCCAAGATCTGGAAGATCCTCAACAAATGGCAGGAGAGACACACCAACAGCTAAAAAATGCCGAGCATTGAAGTCGCCACTTTCAAGAATCACCTCATTCGGTCAGGACAAGTCACCCGAAGGGCCTTTTCAAGACTCCCGTGGACCACCCGTTACAACGGGCTCGTCAACGTCAAACTACATCGCAGAGCCCCAAAACATAGAATCAAATACCAACTGAAGATTTTCCCTCCTTGAAACCGATATCAGCCCTAACATTTGGGAAACAGAAGCTCCCAACCGTCCATCCTGGCGAAGAGCAATTCATTTCGGTTGTTCCACTTTCGAGGAGAGCAGAAAATCTGGAGAAGAAATAAAAAAGAAACCAAAGTAGTTCTCGGCAAGACCATACTCGACTTGGCCACCAAAGTGTCGCATGCTGAGATCGCCTCCCATCATCAAGGTCATTTTCCTGACAAATCGACCATGATGAAATTCGAACCAGGGACTAATTGTCAAAAAGCAAACTTTCTAATCACTCAGCCTCGTGCCCACTGGTAGTATAAGCACTGTGTTGATTCACTCATATAAATGCATATTAGCAGAGATACTCAAAACCCATGTATATCAGTTCTCTTATTCGTCTTTTTCCGTGTCCCTTCAGAATGTAAGCGATCATGACTCTCCACAACCTCATGTGCTTTGTATCCCTTAGTAAATTTTCACTTTTTTGCTATACCTCCTAATCCCTGTTCTGACAACCATTTACACACTCTCGTCATGTAGACTATTATTTCTTCTTCATTCTTGCCTTCAATATGGCCTGCGAGTGTTAAATGTTCCAAGCCCTCTTTCTTCAATATATGCCCTAGAAATTTCAACTCTCCCTTTTGTGATACAATACAGTCATAAAACGCGCACAAAATGCGTACATGTCAGAGAACGGTTATCCTCGCGTAATTCAATCATACTTTAATGCCCGAAAGAAAAACACAACCAGTTGAATAAAAAATAATTAAAAACCTTTCCAGACGTAGTTCTGTTGTTTCTTGGAACTGATGGATGTCATACACATAAATCATACAGTTAAGATATATCGCTTGTTAAATTTTAACTCTGCGAAAAATTCGATGACAAACTTACTTTTTAAAAGGGAATTTTAATATTACCTTTAAAATATGACAATATGAAATAATTCTATCTATAACTGTTTAATAATTGCTTCACATTCAAAATATACGATTAACATAGAAGAAGATAATCTAAGATGAAATCTTCTAAATAAGAAATTGACGAAATTCCCAAAATGATAAACAAATTCAGCAAGTTACAATTAATGCTCTACTTCTGTTTAAAGAATGTTTAGTTTCTACAATTAACTTTTCATTTATCACTGTATTTAAAAGAAACTATAACCACTACTATAAATATATATATATATAATAAACTACGGTACTTTACAATTTGAATAATCAATCTCGATACGACGCATGCCTTTGATATCAGCTTCATCTAGAAATGAGGTGTATAGAATTTTTACCTTTAAATCGTGAGACCCAAATATTGTAGCGACTCACATGAGACTTCTCATTTGCCTTAAAATTAACATATTAGATAAGTTGAGCATCTCTGCGATGTCCCGCATAGTGTGACCGGGATCATTTTAAATCGGTTTTTCATTTGATAATCACCAATAACTGGGGATCAATCGGAGAGTTTTCAATCTTCCTGATCAAAATTCCTGCTTCTGAATTCAGCGAACAGTATTTTCAGCTAAGGAACCTTCTCTATAAAGGCCACATACGTCTTTTAACTTTTTACCGTGTTTTTTCTCCATTTCCGTAAATTAAAGAGAATCAAATGGAAAAAAATGTACCTTATTTCTTATATTTTCACTAAATATTTCAAATTCACAATGCACGTATTAATTCAATAAAAAAACTTTGAAATTTTATCTTTCAAAATATTTATATATGCCAGAAATCTCAGTCACGTGAGAAATTAAATTATATGTAAAATCTTCTGCTGTTAATTCTACGTATTTTTTGTTGTTCACCCGATTTTATTTTGTCATTTTTCAAAGTTATATAAAAGGCATTTATTTTTCGTCTTGTGTCTACGAGTACCATAGTTACGTTTATTGAATTATTAGTGAACACAATTATAATTATACTAAAGAAATTGATCGGTTTGTAATGCTATATTTTAAAGAGTATTAATCGAAAACATATGCTACACATCCTTGTTGAGAGCAATTCTCTTATTTTTTTTGTTATTAATTCTTTGGGAAATATTTGTCGATCCACACATATTAGAAACTTACACCGTTATTTTGCAAGCAACATCTGCCATCAATAGCGAAACAACTCATCTGTATTAACTGAAGCTTGTATTTTACGAGATACCAATAACAACATTATGCTGATTAGAAATGCAACAGTTCAATACCAGCATGGGCTGAAAAGTTTAGAGGCTGACTATGAAGATGTGATGCTAGAGCTGTAAAATATCACATGGATTAATTTAGACTCTTCTAATTAATAACTGCATTGTTTCTTCTCAGGTAAATTGACATCTGACGGTTCAAAGACTGTTCATCCTGTTGGGGAAAAAGTCATCAACAGCAGATATCATGCTATCATGTGATAATTATTCCCAGTTAAGTGTTCTACATGTTAGGGAACAGCCCATAGTCAAATCAAAATAATAAGAAGGGTGATCAGCAATTCAAAGACAGACACACACAGCAGCCATTGAAACCAAGGATATGTGTGCTGGAGTATTGTCCTGATGAGACAAGACTCCTTTCATCAGCTTTTCTGAGCGTTTGGTCGTGATAACCTTTCATAACTCTATCAGTACGTTGGCATAATACTATCCATTGATGATGTCTCCCTTTTGAAGATAAACACAATGCCTTTTCCATCTCTAAATATCGCCTTCCTTGCAGATCAAAATAGCTTGACCTTCTTTGGAGCAAGCGAGCAAGCGAGGAAGGTGTTTCCACTGCATGGATTGTCTCTTTGTCTCTGGTTCAAAGTGATGAACTAAACACTCATCCTGGATTAGGACATTTTGAAGAAAGTCAACTGTATCAGCCTCAAATGCTAGATTTAGCTGTGATGCAATCAGCCTGATGACCTGTTGATCAGGTGTCAGAAGATGTGGCACCCATAGGTTATATAGAAATCTTCGTCATACCAACATTGTGCAGCATATCTTCAGCTCTCTTATAGGAAATGCTAATAGCATTATCTATTTCCTTTACAGTCAATCGCCTGCCATCTATCACAATGTGGTGAATACGATTAATGTTTCCTCAATGTTGGAAGTTGCAAGACGTCCAGATCATCGGCTGTCCTCAAGACTCTCTCATAAATTTAACTACTCACATTTGCACTGTTGATAAAGCTGAAGCATCATCCCCTAATATAGCAACCATGTCAGAATGAATGTCCTGGGGGCCTAATCGTTTCTGCAAGTAATTGATAATACCAAATACCAAATTTTATCCATTATCAATGTAAAGGGTGTACTTGTTACATTTTAAATCTTCTTTGAACAGTCAGATTTCAGTTTACCGGACCCCCTCCCAAAAAAAAAACAAACAAACAATGAAGTTGTTAATAAAAAGAGATTAAATTCTTGCGTGAAAGTTTTCACAGCGCTAGGAATATTCCTTCATAGGCAGTCTATGAACTTTTCAGAACACCATCATATGCATATTAGAGCAACCATTTTCTCAATTGAATTAATGAAAGTTGGCTTAAAACAGCTTTTGAGGTTTATACTATATATATATATATATATAAATTTACACGTATATCAACGAAATTTACTACCTATTGCGAAAAGGTATTCCTGAATTCAAAATACTTTACAAATCCCAATAGTAAACCATTAAAAATTTACTCATAATTCACAAGTAAAACGTACGCAGACACGGATAAATTATGGGTGATTTTACTCAGTGCAGAATGATTTTTTAGCATGGACCTTTTTCCTTGTTTTGATGTGAGGAACCCATCCCTAACGGTAGTAAAAGTAATATATATATATATATATATATATAGGGAAAGGGAGTGAGATACAGAGATAGATTGATGTAGAAATTATCTAAATAAAGAGATACGATCAACCATATATGTGAGCGATTACGTGAGCAAATAAGTATTTATTTAATTAATATTGTAGACAAACACGCTTCTCAATGTACTTAAACAGAGTATATATTAATTACACATATACGAACTGTTCAATGCGGTTGTTTTTGTTTGTTTGTTTGTTGTTTTTTTTTTGTTTTAATTTCTCGGTTTCATGGAAGAAACGCTACATTGTATGCGGATTCAAAGTTACATATTATTAAAAATATAGTATTAGGGTAGGGAAAAAGGATATAGGCTAAAGAAAAGTAAAAATAAACAACAATAAAAAATAATAAAAGGAATTAAGTCATATGTAAGGAACGCTAGGGTATAAGAACCGTTAAACGCTAGGATGGCGTAAGTGAGGTAACTGGATACGGAGAAAATTAAAAAAATATATATATTAGAGGCAGGTGAGTTGGGGTATTACAGAAATGATTGTTTAATTACTCTAGCCAGCATCGACGTATTTGTGAAGAGACTTCTTTCTGTGGCTGCATGTAATCTTTAGTTCATTTCGCTTGTTCAGCAGATTATGATTATCGATGTATTTGAGAATATTTCATTTTTCTAAAAGGCACAGAGTCATTGTTGAGGTTAAAATGTTTTGTTATAGGGATGAGATCCCAATTTACTACAGGTGTGTAGTTATCTGTCTTAATTTCACAGAAAAAAATAGAGTGACGTGGTATTTGAATATTGCTTATTGCTTATTAAGTAAATTTCAAGTACTCTTAATATTGTGCTTAGCTTTTGGTAGTCTTCTTTTGCTATTCCATTGTGCCTTCGGATTTCGGTGTTACGTATTCCATCCTCTATTAAAAAAAAAGTTTTTTTTAATCGTTTCATCCCAAGCTAGAGAATAAAATTACTAAGACACAAGTGGTTACTGAGTGTGAAAGAATAAGAAAAAAGAGGAACATTATTAAAGTACTGAGAACGTTATCAGTGTAATCAAGAAAACAGTAGATAACGATTGACTTTGCGTTTACATTTTTGAAGATCAATGTTGGCTGAAGTGCATGGAGAAGAAAGAGAGTTCCACCAGCGTGATGTGATAGAAAAAATACTGTTAACATAGAACTTACATCAAGCCAATTCAACTGTTACTTGAGACCTTGTTGGCAATTTAGAATTGCACTTAATTCGAACAATTGCAATGAAAGTATTTATAGAAATGGAACAGGGAAACTTCATTACAGTGGGAAAGTGACTGACGCCAGGTTAGAACCAATAATATTGCTGATTTTTTGAATTTCATATTTAAGGTAGGAACTCTAATTATATCTGAATCGCCTTACTGTATAGATTGAATAAGTTCGGTTCGAAGACACTTCTTTGTTTACACCCCTTTTCTTTTTTTTATATTTACTGAAATCATTTTCTATTCATATACAGGCAGTTTGGCCGCTGTATATGTTCGAGATTATTCTAAAATCCTTCCCATATATGCCAAGTTTACCTCTCAGTTCCAACAGTTTTTTATTAAGTACTTTGTTTAACGCTTTTGCATAATCCCTGAGACATAGGCATGCATCCTTTTGCGTTTGTGTTACTCATTCTGGTATCATTCTTAGCAGGAATATCGTATCCTTCTTTTCCTATTTAAGTTCTTATTCTGCTACACGCTCTACTTTTAGAATTCAGGAGATAATTCTTGTTACATAGTGTTATGGTCCGGTTCCTTGTACCACGGTGATAGTCCAAGGTAGAACGAATAAAGAAGAATTCGAGCACGGATATGGAATAACACAGATATATTACAAACAGGAATATATACAGAGAAGTAGAAAGTGTTATTACGAACAATCAGGTTTAGTAGTAATTGTCTGAACACGTTTCTGTTTCGGACTGCCTCTGACTCGACTGACTGACTCCTGACGGACTTCACTCCAGACTTCAGACTGAACTCCAGGCTTCAGACTGAACTCCAGACTTCAGACGGAACTCCAGACTTCAGACTGAACTCAGACTTCAGACGGAACTCTAGACTTCAGACGGAACTTCCTGCTTCCTCTTGAGGCGCAGTATTTATTACGTATGGAATAGTCCATTATGTTATTATGGGTAAGGTCCCATAACACATTGCTTATTAGGCTGATTGCCAGATGGGGTTTACATTCGCTTGCATCTGTCTTCTGAGGCAAATCTACGAAAATTAATCTACTTAGGTCTTCTGGGATATCCCCACTACTTTAAAAAAAATATGGTGAACTGTACAATTACATTTTTTTGTAATCAATTGACCCCATGCGAAGCGATAATGTCTCTAAGACGAAAGAGGTTACTGGGAAGGAAAGCAAATAAGACGTCAGAAGGAAACGGAAACCCAATCCTGAACAGGAAACGTAAACATCAACTCCTGTTAAAAAAAAAAAACGGGGCATAGTGCGAGCCGGACAACGGGCGATCCTATCTACGCCTATTGATATATATGATTTGTGTATATTTTTATACGTTGAAGTTATGTTCTCTGCAGTAAGGCTATAATCTGATCCAGGTAACTTGATAAACGCTTTCCTTGTCTGGTACGGAGGACTTTAAACAGTGTGTATATATTGTAAGAAGTGTGAAAAATATACGTCGATACTTTATATTTCTTTAAAGTAGTCCATCATCTCTGCTGGTTCCGACCATAGAGTCATCTCCGATACAATAAAACATCTCCTTAGTTCAACCAAACGAGTCAAACTACACCCCATGAAATATATTGTCTTGAACAAGGTCTCATGCAACCAAGACCTCTCGAAAAACTTCGCTCTTGTACTATGTACAATAAATTTCAGTCTTTGTTCATTGTTGATATCACCACAGATAATGTTGAGGAAATGTATGCCAGTCTTATTTCATCTACTGAGGAAGTAGCATTTGCAACTCTCCCCCAAAAGAAGAGTGGAGGCCGAATAAAATCCAGTAATTACACTCGCGTGTCGAGTCAAGATCCAACCTCAAAACTATCTCAAAATCCTACCACCCGTCCCCAAATCAGGAAAAGAAGATACAGCAGATAATGGCCAAACAGGAACTTGATTATGCCTATTTGAAGCTCTATCTAACCACATCAACAGCAAGACAGATGACTTTTCAAGACAGCATATCATCAAGCAGCACCATCTAGTCTGGAAAACTGTAAAACGGCAAAGATTCTGGCTCCATCATCAGATTCAAGGGAGGATCGGACGGGAAACTTTTTGAAAACTGGTCACACTATTTCAAGAACTTGGCAAAGAAGCGGGGCTTCCTGAAAACTATACACTCCCAAGTGTTCAAATCTCGGATGCTCTAAAGAACGACACTTCTCCCTTCTTGATCAGTGAGCTTAAAGCAGCAAGCAAACAACTCAAAGGTTTCAAAGCATTTGATTCAGGCAGCATCTCAGCCATTATCTGGAAAGATGAGCATTTACAACAACTCCTACTCAAACTTTCTAACCACACCTCAACATTCAAGAGTCCAAATATTTGGCACAAATTGCAGATCATACCTATGACAAAAAAGTGAGACGTCTCTCTAGCAACCAACTATAGAGGAGTCTTATTGATATCAACTGCTGCCAAGGTGTACAATAAACTCATCTTCAGCCTCTTGAAAACCTTCTTTGAGACTGTACCCCGGAACAACCAAAACGGCTTCAGTTTTGGCAGATCTACCCTAAACCAAATCCTGTGTCTACGCAGACTTATTGAGAAATCTGAACTGAGCAAACTAGAGCTTGTAATTGTTTCCGTTGACTTCTCAAAAGCTTTTGGCTATGATGATAGATCTAAAATGTTTGAGATTCTTAAAATCTTTCAATCCTTGACAAAATGATCGACGCATCAGGTCCATGTACACAGACATCTCATCAACCGTTGTCACTCCTGATGGAGAAACACCGCCATTTTCCATTAGAACTGGAATGCACCAAGGAGATAAACTTGCACCATTTCTATTTACTATTATTATGAATTATGTACGTCATATTTCGTTTGACAATCTGCAAGATAAGTGTTTCCAATATTGACCTCTTGCCTGCTTCCCTACCAAATATCTTACAGATACTGATTTCGCTGATGACATCGCATTTATCAGTCAATCTCTAGAGAATGCGCAAGCTCTCATACAATCTATTGAGCAAGCCTTCAATTGAGTATCGCAATGAGTCAAAAAATGAATACATGAACAGATGTACAGCCAACAATGACCATCCGATAAAATCCCTTAATAACACCAATTTGAATCAAGTTGAGGATTATAAATATCTAGGATCATTAATCTCCTCCTCCTCTTCCTCCTTGAAAGACTTCAAAACTAGGAAGGGTATGCAATGATATGCACAAGACCAGGACATCACAATTGAACGGAAAACTCAAGATCAAAGGCGCTGTTGAGCCTATTCTACTCTATGGCCCAGAGACATAGATACTCTCTAGAGGCATGAAGAAACATCTGGATGGACCCTACACCCGTCTTCTGATGAGAGCTCAAAACCACTTTTGGAAATATCATCCACCAAATCTACGGCAGTCTCCCCTGTGTTTCCTCTCTCATACGAGCTCGTCGAACACAGTTTGCTGGCCACTGCCACAGTGCTGAGAATGAGGTTGTCTCCTCTCTCCTACTCTGGAAGCCTACATCAAACCTGACCAGGGGCATAAAACTATCATTCCCTGACGTCATCTCAAGGGATAAAGGCATTGGTGTGCAAGACTTGGGGACAGCAATGTAGGACCGGGAGGTTTGGCGTAGTGTTGTGGACGCCATGATTTCGAATGCGCTCGACACATGATTATAAAAATAAGAAATACATAAAATCTTTTATGATGTTTATATCAAGTCCCTAAGGACAAAACAATTACTGCAATTTATTTTTTGTTATGCTTTTGCTAACATAATTTATTATCTCCGTGAAACAATTTTCAACATAAAAAAATAAATATGATTAATAAATACGAAATGCAAATATATATTAATCCAAATACCAAACCAAAATTCATTTTGTATATATTTTGTATAACTACTTCTCCAGTCTCACCTACATTTATACCTCATTATTCCTAGCGATTGTTTTACCCAATCTTCTGTGACTGAGTCATCGGCAAATAGCTAAACTATCTTAATGTTTTTTCTTTCAATTCTTGTAATCTAAAAAAGAATATTTTCATACTTTTGAATAAGATATTACATGCTTTTTATCAGATGAATAAAAATTGTTTAAGCCAATATTGAAAAATTTCCAGTCAGAGGATAAAATTTATGTTTCGCGTGGATTAATTTTACGTCATATAATAAAATGCATGCGTTAACATTTATAGGTAATATTATAATCTAATTGCTCTAAAATTCAATATTTCCTGAAATATAATGCTGGATATAGTAAACTAGCAAAAAACGTAACCTAAAACCTGGAAATTTTATGCATTTTGTGCATGACTAAGAGTAAATAGATATAATTTTTCAAATCGAAATCACCTGCTTATGATGTAACGAAAACGTGTAAATTGAAGAAAAATCCTTTTGATTAGAATCGACTACAAGAAAGATATGAATGGTATGTGAAACACATAAGCAACTGAAATTTGATTTTTATTAATGTTCGATAAACTTGATCAATATCTGTTGGAGTTAGCAAGTATATATACAAGCTAACTCCGTTTACTGTATCCTAAATTGGGAACAATGGACTCAAAGATGCTGATATTATGGCAAATTTGTGGTAAGAATTTGTTTATATAATTTGATTATGTATGAAAATAATTAGCCATCGTACGTAAATAATTAGATACATTATAAAGTTTGGCGTATTTAACAATATACATTATTGCCTTTCAGTCATGGTTAAAAACAGTAATTTGTATGAAATGTTCCTAGAATATTCCTGATGCGTTCTCTGAATGTTTGTCAATTAGTCATAATTGTTCTTTTCTTCTCGAGCTAATTTTAAATTTGAAAAATATGTAAGAAATCATGAACTTTTAAAAACATAACTTCTTAAAATACCATGAATATTTCTTGACTTAGCATTCGAGAGTTCGATATACCAATGAACATTTTTTGAGATATTCTATTACTTTTACGAACTTTAACACGGAATGTTTGGATACATGTATATGTCTTAAGTATCAAAATTAGATAAGTATACAAATTTTGAATAAAAAAAATATTTAAATAATATTAAAATGTTTAGCTTTGAAATTTTGTTGCATTTGATACTTATAAAGTTAATAATTCTTCATACTGTTTTATAGAACCATATTTTGAGGTACCTGGATGAATATGGATTTTATGAATTACTGTTTTATTCTCAAATATTGTGATGTAATTTGTTTGTAAAAACAAGATTAACAAAAATATTCATATGATGTTAATACATAAGGATCACATGAAATATACAAATGTCGAGTCTTATTCGTATTAAGATTTTGAATTGAGCTGTATTGCATTAATGTGAAAGAGTCTATAAATAAACTTTAATTGAATTTTCTAAACAGAGTCTTCCTTTTTAAAATATCAAATTTAACAAGTATTTTCTTCTTACAGTTCTCGCATGGGTACTTCCTCACCCAGGAAGTGCTTTTGGTAAGTATAAACTTAAACACTTCTTCTCTGTGCGAACATTTGTGCGCACAGATTTATACATGCATATATGATATATATAAATATAAAACTGTACATTTAGGGAAAAATTAAGATTTCTCATTAGGCTTGCTCATAGGTGATATCAAGCGCATCTGATCAAAATTCAAATCTTTAAGCGCAAATATAACCTAACGGCAAACTCAGACAGATATTTGTTCAATACAAGACGATAAACATGGAGCATGCAGTGAGGATCGAACACATTGCTCATTCGCAGAGGTTAACAAAACAGTTTGTTAAATATTCCACTGCAATGAACCGTCAGGTACAGTGAAATAGGAAAATGGAAATGGAAAATATATAAATACAGAAAATACAGAAAATTTACTTGAGTGTTAACCTTATGAAAAAAAATGAATATTTATCAAGTCATTTGTTTCATTTATTCGAGGTACACCACCCAATATTCAAGAGTAATCATTTATTTTGGTTTTGTTTAATCCATGATTTAATAATTATTTTCATTATATCAAATATATAATCGGAAATATATTTTTCAAGACATTTATTTCAATATATTTTATCTTAAAATGTTGAACTCAAAAGATTCTCCTCTATTTCAACTCTAGATCGGAAATAAATATCTGGCTAACACTATTTGTGAGTGCTTGTAACTATTTTATAGCACACTCTTGTAAGTTTGTGATTTCCTTCACATTAATCCGAAGAAAGAAATTAAGAAATAATCATATGAAGTGTATATTAAAATAGTAGTTGATTTCCACATTTTTCCTTTGATATTCTATTAAAAACATTCTTTGCAGCCTGTGAGAATAGAGTCGTTAACATTTTATTAGTTCTTTATGATTCTGGAAGAGTGGGAACTTGGAAATTCCAGGTATGTGATATTCAAGATGACAATTTATCTGCCTTTATATATATGGTTATCATTAAGCATATACTGTATATTTAAGTTCCAATTCGAAAATCTTTTTTTTTTAACTTTTAAATGCCATGCTTTTTCAGTCCCCACTAGTAAATTATATATCATCGGAGACGCTTTACTCTTTATCATCTTTGACTTTACTTGTCATCTTGTGGTATATAGTTCAGTGTTTTTTTTTTCCGCTGCGGTCACAACGGTTTTGAATCCACACTATTCATACTTTTAGGCTGGCCGGCATGTAAAGCTAAAGAACACAATCAACACAACTCTTTAACCCATAATTTGGGGAGGATAAGAGTTGGATTTATGCATTTCTCAAAGATATTACAGGTAGTTCATGAACTTATCGGAAATAATCTCCTGGATGACAAACAGTATAGGTTTCCCGCCTCTAAGTCCACCGCTGATGTTTTGACTGTTATCACCCACAAAAGCGTTCGATGGGTTCTGTTTCTGTACATTAACTGAGACATCTTAAAGGCTTTTGGTAATGTCTTCTCCGCATGATCAAACGCTTTCACTCATGAACGTAGTGTGTGAATTTTCTATAATGCAACAGTCATCCAATGCCTTCTCTTCGGTCCTGCACCGTTTTTGCTCGTTATTAACGACCAACCTAAGAACATTCTCAGATCATTGGCAAACGACTATGCAGTCGATACCACTGTTTATGGACGCACTTCGAAAAACCAAAATAATTGAAGTTTTGCAGTCGATCTCTCTTCTAAACTTGCCAATGGAAAAGTAACTGCCTTGTAAGTTTTAATGCATCAGAAAGCAAATTAGTATCGTTTCATCATCATCGATCAATTCCTGAGTTTTCTCCAGTTACGATTAACTGTTCTACTGTCAATGATTCACCCGGCGTTAAATACGTCTTGGGATTTGTTGTGGATTCCGTGAATGGAATCCTGCACAAATAAATAAACAACTCCACTAACTGAGATGGAAAAATAAATGTATTAAACGTAAGAATACAGACTTGAAGTGAAGATTAGTAGTCCAGGAATGAGGGTTAGTAAGAAGTATATGTACAAATCTCTGTAAGTAAAACAGTAATCATCTCTCTCTCTATCTATCTATCTATCTATCTATCTATCTATCTATCTAACTCTGGCCTCTTGTATAACTCTCTGAGAACACCCTGTGTCTGCCTCCGTATCTCTCAACCTGTCTAAACGTATCTCCACGTATATCAACGTATCTTTACGTATCTCAACGGCAAGTATTCTCTCTGTCAGTATAAGTGTACTTTGGACGAGTCCATCATATGTAAAAAGGGGAGAGCCCCACAGCAGGATTCAAGTTCTCTCCAGATATCAAGTGAAACTCATCTACACAATTCCTTAGAAAAGAAGCTAGAAAAAACGGTGCTTCGTTATATGGCTGCTCGGGGCATCTGATTACTTGTGCGGTGTATTATTTTCTCCAGAGTTAGAAGAAACCAAAAAGGAAGTATTATTAACATAGCTCTACTGGAGATGGTTAGTCTGTATTTTCCAGATTTGACCGAGATCAAATTCTCTGTATGGTCTTCTGAATGATGATTTATTTTATCCTCTTTAACCCTATTCACGTAAACGCAACCTTACAAGCTTGTCGCTATCACCGTTTTCATGGCAAATATTTAGATGAGATTCCTTCTTTGGTTCATAAATTCGGATTTTTACATCCTCGGACAATCCATGACAGTTGCGAGGGGTTGACTTGACTCTTTTTTTTCTGTGAAAGAAGAATGGATTTCATGATTTTTTTTCCTAAAAAATGTCCCTATTGAAAACATGCCAGTCTGCCCCGCGCCAGAAATAACCAATTGTAACCTCTTCAAATCAATGTCATTAGTCATATTCCCGACTTATTATCAGAATCAACATTTTTCACCTCAATACCATCCATTCACATTATGGTAAAAAAAAATATAAAAAATATTTCTGACATGGTGGAAACAATGATGAAAATAAGAAAATAAAAAAAGTAAAGATGAAAAAAGGATGACATGGCTCGATATGTCATGATTTGATGAAATATCTTTACTTTTAACAATTCGCAAAAACACCGCCCACATACGCACACACTTACACACACACACACACACACACACACACACACACACACACACATATATATATATATATATATATATATATATATATATATATATAAACAAGGGGTCATTACAATCTTTAAATGATAAATCTTATTAACAACTTATTAGATGAAGATTAAGATTTAAGTAAAATTAAATTAAATTCATTGTATACATTTTTCTATTGTGCTGAAATATTCCTAAGGCCATGAACACTGTTATAATGATCAATTTGTACATTAAAAGACATTACTTTTGGTTATGCTTATCTACGAAATAATTCGAACTCCCACTCACATCTATAGAAATGTCAATACACATAGAAAATCATTATTAATAGGCCGTTAGACATCGATAATTTAATTCTTTGACTTTACAAAATGGACTTTTATATACATTAAAATCATTTTTAAATATTTGGCACACATCGTACAAAATAATCACATAACTTGTCTCTAAGACGAGCTGAGAAACTCAGGGACAATGTAAATCTTGACTTTCTTTAAATTAGGTTGTCAGTGTTTTGTTCAGAAGAAACAGTTGGTCTCTTGTAAAATATTTTATGTTCTGTTGCAGGGAAGAATCGAAATATGACATATTTTTTTATGCTTTTTTTCAATACCGGAAACTCGATTATTCTTGTTGACATATGGTTTGGGTTATCTAATATATTCACTTTCACTCTAAGGTATACAGACATTTAAAAAGCCTCTCTTAAACGTCATCATATTTTCGAATGGATTTCAGAAAAAAAAACAACTCAGAAAATTTTCTTTTTGTTTCTCATCTTCAGTGAAATTTTAACTCAAGTTTTCTTGTAAAAACCTATCAACATATAGTGCTCCATGTATCTAAATGCATTCAATACCCAGAAAATTGTGGAGTCAATATACACTCGAAACAAACTTCATTTCCGTTTGGGTCGTATATTGGAAGGAAGAGGCGACCAGGGTTTTGTTTGCTTGTTTCTTTCTCTATTACTTTCTTTTTACTTTGTTCTTCCTTCCCAAAATGTAAAAAAGCAAATGCCATAATTTATTATTGATTCATTTTTGCTAATAATTTTTCAGGACAATAATATCTTTGCAATAAAAATGTAAATAAATCTAATTATTATTAATTATATGTAATATTTTTACATATTATTTTACTACAAAAAAGTATTTAATATTAAAACCGATTTATAATAATATCCCACGCACAATTCTACATTACAATTTTGATGCAAACTTCTAACATGAGTCGGATTAGAATTATGTATTTGGTGAAATATAGATTTAAAACATTTGAAATTAAGTTTAGATAATATCATGTAAAATCGCACGTTGAAAGAGGATGAAATACAAGCATAAATTATTGTAATATATAAAATGTTGAATAATTTATGTTTACAAAATCGGATTTTATAAACATTAAAATCATTTTTAATATTTAATAGAATATCAGTCTCTAAGACTAGCTGAGAAATGCACAAAAATAATATTTTAAATCAAATGATTTTTTCATTTTTTTCAGTGAAGAATCTAACACAACAATCTTTGTTCATTGAAAGTACTATCTTTTGGTTCTATTTCATCTATGTCTTAATAATTTGACCTTAATAACTAAATCGAATGGATTTCAAAAAACAACTCGGAAAATTTTTCTTTTTTTCTCTTCTTCAGTGAAATTTTAACTTAAAATAAAAATATATATTCTTTGATCTTTAAAACAAAATCGGATTTTTATAAACATTAAAATCATTTTTTTTAAATATTTGAGTACTATCTTTTGGTTCATTTCATAAGTAAACCAAAAATTATCTCATACCAAAAATCTGTCTCTAAGACTAGCTGAGAAACTCAAGGGACAATCTAAATCTTGACTTTCTTAAATTAGGTTCTCAGTGTTTTGTTCAGAAGAAACGGTTCGACTCTTGTAAAAATATTTTTTATTTTTGTTGCAGGGAAGAATCTTAATATTTTTGACAGCTTTTTTTTTATGATTATTCTTTGTTCATATGGTTTGATTATCGGAAACTCGATTTTTCTTATTTTGAAAAAATCGTTTGTTTTATCTAATTTTATATTAAAAACTTTCATATACTCCTAAAGCATTATACAGATATTTAAAAAGTCTCTCTTAAACGTCATCATATTTTCGAATGGATTCCTTCCCAAAATGTAAAAAAAAACAACTTGATTCATTTTTGCTAATAAAAATTTTCTTTTTGCAATAAAAATGTAAATAAATCTAATTCTTATTTTAGTGAAATTTTAACTTAAGTTTTCTACAAAAAGTATTTTATTAAAACCTATCAACATATAATGCTCCATGTATCTAAATATATAAAATGTTGAATAATTTATGTTTGAAAAAGTTAAGCTAATAAAAGAATATCAAAGTTAAGCTAATAGAATAAAAAAATATTTTAAATCAAATGATTTTCTCATTTTTCAGTGGCATCTAACACAACAATCCCTGGTGAGTACTATCTTTTGGTTCTATTTCATCTATGTCTTAAGAATTCTGACCATGATAGAAATAACTAAACCAAAATATATATTCTTTGACTTTACAGAATCGGATTTTATAAACATTAAAATCATTTTTAAATATTTGGCACACATCGTACCAAAATTATCTCATAACTTGTCTCTAAGA
Organism: Acanthosepion pharaonis; assembly: GCA_903632075.3. Taxonomy (NCBI): domain Eukaryota; kingdom Metazoa; phylum Mollusca; class Cephalopoda; order Sepiida; family Sepiidae; genus Acanthosepion; species Acanthosepion pharaonis. Next base: position 119,143 of record CAHIKZ030000565.1, read on the forward strand.
CTAGCTGAGAAACTCAAGGGATAATGTAAATCTTGACTTTCTTAAATTAGATTCTCAGTGTTTTGTTCAGAAGAAACGGTTCGACTTTTGTAAAAATATTTTATTTTTTGTTGCAGGGAAGAATCGAAATATGACATATTTTTTATGCTTTTTTTTCAATACCGGAAACTCGATTATTCTTGTTGACATATGGTTTGAGTTATCTAATATATTCACTTTCACTCTAAGGTATACAGACATTTAAAAAGCCTCTCTTAAACGTCATCATATTTTCGAATGGATTTCAGAAAAAAAAACAACTCAGAAAATTTTCTTTTTGTTTCTCATCTTCAGTGAAATTTTAACTCAAGTTTTCTTGTAAAAACCTATCAACATATAGTGCTCCATGTATCTAAATATATAAAATGTTGAATAATTTATGTTTCAAAGTTAAGCTAATAGAATATCAGCAATGCATAAAAAAATATTTTAAATCAAATGATTTTCTCATTTTTCAGTGGCATCTAAAACAGCAATACCTGGTGAGTACTATCTTTTGGTTCTATTTATTCTATGTCTTAAGAATTCTGACCATGATAGAAATAACTAAACCAAAATACAAATTTCACGACATTGAGTTCACTTTAAAATCGCTCAATCTAAGGTTCCCAGACATATTCATATAAATCAACTGAAAACTATCACTTCTTTACAACTATTTATTGAATTGTTTCATCTAGCAGGTACTAGATTATTTCTCTGTACTTACCTACTTATAATAACATATCTGTTCATTTTCAGTTGTTGATACTGTTTTTCTGCTTGATGATTTTATCATATAGAATTGGCTAGCTTTGAGATTTTCAAGATTTCATAAAAGACGTTATGCACGATTTGAAAATACGACACGAGAAAGTCTACATATTAGCTGTTTTTTTCGGTATTCCTTAACTTACATCTTAAGAAATATAACAACGAGTACATCTTTAAAGATGAAATATCAATCATATTTATTGAGAGATTGATAGCAAATATTTGCATATCTTTCTTGAGGCAAGAGGAATTGTATGCGCGTGTGCATTTTTATGAAATACTTTGATTCCCAGGTGCATATGTACATGAATCCATATCATGATTTAAGAAATCAATATAAATCACAAAACAGTAGAAGTATTCCTTCGCTTTTGTCATTTTTGACAGAATGAATATATAGTTTCAAATAATATCTTAAGTTGTCTCATTATTCTGTGATATAATATACTTATTCCATATTTTATATTGGTTGAGTATTTAAGTAAACCGTTCTTAACTTTCGTTTTGACTATCAAATGTTGGGGTAATTCAACTGCTATATATAGGAATATTCTTCTTACATCGTACAAATGGATAAAGAAAAGCACTTGTTTAACGAAAATCTTACGCTATGTTATTAGGAGGCTTGCCACAATTATGATGAATAAAATATTTTCTCTGTCATTATATGAACAATTTACAAGATAATGATTAACCATATATAGGAAATTTCAACATTTCTATGTCGAAAATCTAATTCGTTTTTAAAAGTTATGTTCCTTTCGGAAAATAATTGAATTGACTCCTATCTTCAATAAGTAGTATTCATTAGCGTAGGCTAGCAGAGACCATGATCTAGATAGCACAGTTAATCCACTGTTGGGAGGATAGAAAATATTTATGTATGCCATTTCGAAAGCCGTTAATAGGCCGTTAGACATCGATAATCCAATTTTTTGACTTTACAAAATGGGCTTTTATATACATTAAAATCATTTTTAAATATTTGGCACACACCGTACGAAAATCATCTCATAACTTGTCTCTAAGTCTAGCTGAGAAACTCAAGGGACAATCTAAAACTTGACTTTCTTAAAGTAGGTTCACAGTGTTTTGTTCAGAAGAAACATTTCGTCTCTTCTAAAAATATTTTATGTTCTGTTGCAGGGAAGAATCGAAATATGACAGAATTATTTTGCTTTTTTTCAATACCGGAAACTCGATTATTCTTGTTAACATATGGTTTGGGTTATCTAATATATTCACTTTCACTCTAAGGTATACAGACATTTAAAAAGCCTCTCTTAAACGTCATCATATTTTCGAATGGATTTCAGAAAAAAAAACAACTCAGAAAATTTTCTTTTTGTTTCTCATCTTCAGTGAAATTTTAACTTAAGTTTTCTTGTAAAACCTATCAACATATAGTGCTCCATGTATCTAAATACATTCAATACCCAGAAAATTGTGGAGTCAATATACACTCGAAACAAACTTCATTTCCGTTTGGGTCGTATATCGGAAGGAAGAGGCGACCAGCGTTTTGTTTGTTTCTTTCTTTCTCTATTGCTTTCTGAAAATAATTGAATTGACTTCTATTTTCAATAAGTGGTATTCATTAGAGTAGGCTAGCAGACACCCACATCTAGATAGCACAATTTACACTACTGTTTAATCTACAGTTGGGAGGATAGAAAATATTTATATATGCCATTCCGAAGGGTTTCAGCATGAAAGTGAACGAAACAGAAATTTTCGATCGGATATCCGAAACATTACCCCCAAGAAATTATACAAATGCAACATAAATTTGCCATCTGTCCTATGTTATACATCTCGCACTTATTCATGGAATTTGTTAAATTCGATATCGTGTAATAGTCAGATTTCTCATTAAAACGTCAGCACTCATTAAAACTATTCCTGCAATCTGTTGCCTAGAATAATTAAACATTGTAAGTAATGCCCTCTTAAATAAAATAGATCATTCTAAATTGATCAACACAACGAAGTTAAATATAAACACCCTTAATTATAAGTATGACAAAAGAGTAATTAATGGCAGATAGACATTTACTAAGTACTCGACTACAAATAAGTTGTATGCACTGAGGATCGAATACTATATTCATTAATTAAAATCGGCCAGTGGAGAGAAGAAATGAGTGTGGGAATCTTCCAATTCGTTGCAGTTTCAACATCGAGTTTTCAGTAAGTAGCAAAAATTCTCACTGAAAAAATTGGAGGGGAATCGCCATTTATAATGAAATCCTTCAAGTTTGATCTAATAATTCCTTAATTATCTTCACCAATTTATGCTCAATTGAAAAGGCACTCAATCTACATCTACTTTGATAAATGTAAGCGTTTTCTTCAGTTTCTTATCATCCCATTTTTGAGGATGAACGATGCCAATCCCCGAACTGGGACTTACAACCTTCTCACAATAAGCTCAATTGTCCGCTGACCGTCTGAAATCACTCAGCATGTTTCAGTATGATATCCAGTGATAAAATAATTGTTTACAATTTTTTACCATTTATTTGTTTATTTTTCTTCTGGGGAATTTTTTTACAGTTTGGTTTATGACCTGAACTCCAGATTATAAGATATTAATATATCGCGTTACAGAAATACGAAATATTTTCAACAAAATCATGTGGTTATTTTTCATAGGAGTTTTTTTTGTTTTTTGGTCAATTTGTTAGAAATTGGAAGTATTTAATGTTTAATTTCTAAACTTGTTCATTTAATGTTTAATTTCTAAACTTGTTCATTTAATGTTTAATTTCTAAACTTGTTCATTTAATGTTTAATTTCTAAACTTGTTCATTTAATGTTTAATTTCTAAACTTGTTCATTAACGTTAAATTTATTGACGTATATACACGAGTTTACACTAAAGTTTTCTCATAATAATTTTCTGATATCTGATATCAAGCGCATATTTGATCAAATATCACATATGTGATCGAAGCTATAACCATATGGTAGATAATGTCAGATAGATACTTACACAGCCAGGACTAGCAACACTGAATATGAACTGAGGGGACCAGCGACCTCAGAAATAAAAATAGATCGGAATAAATTGCTAAACATTTCTCCACAGTAAAGCTCCCGAGAGGTTCCGATAGGAGAACGCACTATCTTTTGTCTATTTAATTTAGAAGTAAAAATTTATCGATAGTATTTTAAAAAATAGAAGGACTAAAATAATTTAATTTTAACCGTTCTTTTTGTATGTGCCTTCAGGATGTGGACTGTTATGACTCTCCACAATTTCCTCTCCTTTATTGCTTTAAGTAAAGATTGTATTTTTGTTATCACTCCTAATCTCAGTTCGCCAGTCATTCACACCAGCTCGATAAGTAGCTTATGCGCAGATTTCCTTTCACTATGTCCTGTGAGTACCAAATTTTCTAAAACCTCTTTCCTCATTATGTACCCTAGAACTTCAACAGTTTCTGATGCTAATTATAAGTGTCATTTTCTTTACATTTTCGCTGAAAATTAGTTGTTCTCACATGTACAATCAATGGTATTCGTATTCTCAGCATCCTTCTGTAGAGCCACATTTCTGTTGCCTGAATTTTTTCTTCATTTGTAATGTTATTTTCCAGTTTGCACTGCCATATAGGAGGACTGATATTACGTAACAATAACGTAATGTTTTCTTTGTTTATAACGAAATTCGTGTTTATTAAAATTTTGTTTAGCATTTGGAAAGCATATTTCGCTTTCGGAATTCAGTGTCACATTTCCCCTCCTATGTAAAAATAAAAAAAAAATTCTCGATATTGAACCTTTGTACTTGCTTGATGTTGGCATCTCCAATTTCGAATAGGAATGTTTGTTCTATGTCATATGCTAACAAACCTATTAATAAAAAGCAGTAATGGAAAATTTTAATTAAATGATTTCTCTCAATTTTCAGTGAGACTACTTCCAGCGATTCACGGTAAGCAATATTTCTGTTTTTATTTAATCCATAGTATTACATTTCTTATCAATATTTCAAATAGTTAAAAAGAAATATGAGGACAGTTATTTCGCAGAAAAATATGAAACCAAAAACTTACTGATTTTTTTAATAAAAATACCCCCTCAATTTTCCTTTGTATTTCAAATGAATACTTAACTGTTATTAAGATTTTTTTTTATTAATGTAATATTATATGTTTTCCAATTGTAATGTTTTTAATTTATCAAATATGAATCTGTAGAATAAAATTAATAAATAATCATCTCGAGTGTAGATGAGATTGAAAATGCTTTTCATTTTCTCTGATAATGGGCAGATCTCCTTTCACTATGTCCTGTGAGTACCAAATTTTCTAAAACCTCTTTCCTCATGATGTACCCTATAACATCAACAGTTTCTGATGCTAATTATAAGTGTCATTTTCTTTACATTTTCGCTGAAAATTAGTTGTTCACACATGTACAATCAATGGTATTCGTATACTCAGCATCCTTCTGTAGAGCCACCTTTCTATTGCCTGTTTTTTTCTTCATTTTCAATGTTATTTTCCAGTTTGCACTGCCATATAGTAGGACTGATATTACGTAACAATAACGTAATGTTTTCCTTGTTTATAACGAAATTCGTGTTTATTAAAATTTTGTTTAGCATATGGAAAACATATTTCGCTTTTGGAATTTGGTGTCACATTTTGCATCGTATATAAAAAAAAAATTCTCGATATTGAACCTTTGTACTTGCTTGATGTTGGCATCTCCAATTTCGAATAGGAATGTTTGTTCTATGTCATATGCTAACAAACCTATTAATAAAAAGCAGTAATGGAAAATTTTTAATTAAATGATTTCTCTCAATTTTCAGTGAGACCACTTCCAGTGATTCACGGTAAGCAATATTTCTGTTTTTATTTAATCCATAGTATTACATTTCTTATCAATATTTCAAATAGTTAAAAAGAAATATGAGGACAGTTATTTCGCAGAAAAATATGAAACCAAAAAACTTGCTGATTTTTTTAATAAAAATAACACATTAATTTTTTTTTTGTATTTTAAATGTATAATTAACTGATATTAAGATTTTTTATTAATGTAACATTATATCTTTTCAAATTGTAATGTTTTTAATTTATCGAATATTAATCTGTAGAATAAAATTAATAAATAATCATCTCGAGTGTAGATGAGATTGAAAATGCTTTTCATTTTCTCTGATAATGGGCAGATCTCCTTTCACTATGTCCTGTGAGTACCAAATTTTCTAAAACCTCTTTCCTCATGATGTACCCTATAACATCAACAGTTTCTGATGTTAATTATAAGTGTCATTTTCTTTCCATTTTCGCTGAAAATTAGTTGTTCACACATGAACAATCAATGGTATTCGTATTCTCAGCATCCTTCTGTAGAGCCACATTTCTGTCACTGAATTTTTTTTCATTTGTAATGTTATTTTACAGCTTGCACTGCCATATAGGAGGACTGATATTACGTAACAATAACGTAATGTTTTCTTTGTTTATAACGAAATTCGTGTTTATTAAAATTTTGTTTAGCATTTGGAAAGCATATTTCACTTTCGGTATTCAGTGTCACATTTCCACTCCTATGTAAAAATAAAAAAAAAATTCTCGATATTGAACCTTTGTACTTGTTTGATGTTGGCATCTCCAATTTCGAATAGGAATGTTTGTTCTATGTCATATGCTAACAAACCTATTAATAAAAAGCAGTAATGGAAAATTTTAATTAAATGATTTCTCTTAATTTTCAGTGAGACCACTTCCAGCGATTCACGGTAAGCAATATTTCTGTTTTTATTTAATCCATAGTATTACATTTCTTATCAATATTTCAAATAGTTAAAAAGAAATATGAGGACAGTTATTTCGCAGAAAAATATGAAACCAAAAAACTTGCTGATTTTTTTAATAAAAATAACACATTAATTTTTTTTTGTATTTTAAATGTATAATTAACTGATATTAAGATTTTTTATTAATGTAACATTATATCTTTTCAAATTGTAATGTTTTTAATTTATCGAATATTAATCTGTAGAATAAAATTAAAAAATAATCATCTCGAGTGTAGATGAGATTGAAAATGCTTTTCATTTTCTCTGATAATGGGCAGATCTCCTGTGAGTACCAAATTTTCTAAAACCTTTCCTCATGATGTACCCTATAACATCAACAGTTTCTGATGCTAATTATAAGTGTCATTTTCTTTACATTTTCGCTGAAAATTAGTTGTTCACACATGTACAATCAATGGTATTCGTATACTCAGCATCCTTCTGTAGAGCCACCTTTCTATTGCCTGTTTTTTTCTTCATTTTCAATGTTATTTTCCAGTTTGCACTGCCATATAGTAGGACTGATATTACGTAACAATAACGTAATGTTTTCCTTGTTTATAACGAAATTCGTGTTTATTAAAATTTTGTTTAGCATATGGAAAACATATTTCGCTTTTGGAATTTGGTGTCACATTTTGCATCGTATATAAAAAAAAAATTCTCGATATTGAACCTTTGTACTTGCTTGATGTTGGCATCTCCAATTTCGAATAGGAATGTTTGTTCTATGTCATATGCTAACAAACCTATTAATAAAAAGCAGTAATGGAAAATTTTAATTAAATGATTTCTCTTAATTTTCAGTGAGACCTCGTCCAGGTAAGCAATATTTCTGTTTTTATTTAATCCATAGTATTACATTTCTTATCAATATATCAAATAGTTAAAAAAAATATGTGGACAATTATTCCGCAGAAAAATATGAAAACCAAAAAACTTACTGATTTTTTTAATAAAAATACCTTATCAATTTTCTTTTGTATTTCACAGGTATACTTAACTGATATTAAGATTTTTTATTAATTTAACATTATATATTTTCCAATTGCTATGTTTTTAATATATCAAATATTAATCTGTAGAATGAAATTAATGAATAATCATAAATAATTGTAGTGTAGATGAGATTGAAAATGCTTCTCATTCTCTCTGATAACTTGACATATTTATATGTGTTCTCGATAAACTTTTTTAGAAGGTCGTGATGCTGTCGCTGATGTTACTACTATGTTTGATCATTCTGGAAAGGATTAAGTGATTCGTCATAAATCTCATTCATTCTTGGAACATAAGCTAAAATTAAGTGCATGTTTGTTTTGTTCTGTAATCATGCATTCGTTTATTTCTTTTTTAATCCGTACAGTAACAAGTATCATTTGATACGCGGAATTCGGATGATCTGCCATCGGAGAGGAAGCAAAAATACTTATCGCGCTCTCCGACTTCTCCACAATAATGAAATAAATAAATATCTAGAGATCCAGTAATGCATGGCATTTGAGATTAAATTGTCATGATTCAAAGAAAATGTAAGGGGAATGGCAGCGAATTATGCAATAGATACAATTTAGTATAATTTGGATTTAAGTGTAACCAAATAAATAGCAAATTAAAGAAAGAATATTACTATTCAGATGATTTGATTCAATTTTCAGTCGTAAGTCTTCCAATAATCCATGGTGAATAATATATTCTGCTTTTATTTCATCCATGATTTCATAATACCTTCGCGTACATCAAATGGTTAAAACAAAATAAAATTATGCGACAATGATTTCATGTTAAAATTGAATCAAGATAAGATTTCTTGGGAAATATATTTTAAAGTAATACTACGTCAAAATTAAAATTATTATTGCAATACTAATGTTGAAAGCATATAAATTTGGTTGATTTTGTTCGGCGACATATCAAACCCTAAGAAAAACATATAAGGAGAAATATATAGCATTGAAATATAGAAAGTGCATATTAATATATTTTAGAATATAATGCTAATAAACAATCAACAAAGCAAAATCGAATATTTCTAATAAAATGTATTGACACAATTTACAGTGGCACATCAGCCAATAATTCATATTGAATTACATCTTTTGCTTTATGCATTATCCATGATGATATAGTTGTTGTGATTATATGAAATAATTAATGTGATCTTGCTCTAAATTTTCTGTAACCCCTTGCGTCCTAGTGGCTTCCCGCCTTGCTTGGGGTGAAATGCTTAAAAAAAAATATATATATATATATATATTATTGACAAAATTTATTTCACGTGTAAGTTTCTGAAACGATTAGTAAAACTCTGTGCTGTTCCTGGAAAGTTATTTTCCGGTATTCATCACCATTAGGATCATCTAGTTTATGAAATATTATCCACATGTAACACTATATCGCTATTATATATTAATTTAAAGGATAAAACATTTGTTTCTCGCTTTCACAGAATCTGATCGCTGTTATGATCTGATTCAAGTGCACATAACAGGATCATTCATTATCGGCTACGCTTTTTTGCATGTTGGGCATCGTGCGATGAAGTCTCTCCATTCTACCATTATTTGAAGATGGTAAAATGAAGTAGTCATGTGATCAGCCCTTAGCTTTTCTACTGATTCTTTCATAATACAATTTACCTTATAATATCGTTATCCAAATCTATCTGTAATGGAGCACCGAAACGATGATGAAATAATACATCAATAAATGAGCGGTGACTCTATTTTTTTTATTTATTTATCAGAAACAGCAAATGCTCAAGCCATTCGCTATACAAATCGATAAAACTGACTAGGTTTTGAGTATCTGATAATGAGCAGGGGTATGTTCCTGTTACACAAATTACAATCTTGGCAAAAATGTATGGGGACAGGTCAGTTTCCTGCATCTTAGGATTAACTTTTTAGAGATTTCTAAACTGACAAGGAGCACACGTGCCAATATTATTGACAGTGTCCTTATATATACAGAGGCTAAAAATATTTGAACCGCATAACCCTTTTCTATTCCGACGTGTCCATTTTAACCATGATACTGTCGCATAATCGTCATACGAGAATGATTTGTGACATAATCATACGGTAGGTTCTTCGTCTGAATGATTAGAGAGTTTAGCTGTCAGAACTTGATAGTAGTAGTTATCTTAGACATAGGTTCATTTACTGTGTTTTCCTGCTCTTGAGAAGAACAAAAATATTACAGATGATTTCTTAACGACTTCTCGTGTCACGCATGGCTGGTTTCACAGGCGTTTGCATCTCTATTTTTATGGTTTATGTTACTGTCCCTTCTCGTCTGCTCAAAGTTGTCTTTTGACGCAGATCCAGACTTATTAGCAACCCACTAAGTATCCTCGTCGAAGCCTAAAGATTTGATTAGTATTGTTAACAATAACAATCGGTAGCTTACTCTGGTTATTCGTCCTTACTAACGCATTTGTAAGCGAAGTACATGGAGAATTACTTAAATATTCCGAGGCTATTCCGAGTCTAGGTAATGTGGTTGTTATTTTTCCAATTTTATCACAATTTTAACCAAATATATAGTGAATGACTGGGGTTTTAATATGGTGTTGAAGCTCATCTGCGCTATATTCGATATAAGGAAATACTCTTCTAAAATATGTATGTAACTTTGATGCCTAATGCTCCTAAATCATAGTAAATACGTGCGTCACTTTCCTGCAAGTAATCAGTATCTAGAATAATATTTATGTTCAAATTAACAGTTGCATAAAATCCATGTTTAGCTATTAGTCGATCGACTTGAAAATTTATAGCCACATACAGGTCAACCTTCAAGTACGTGCCGTTACCTGTTTACAGATTTATTTTCTATCCTCAAGACTAGGCTTATTCTTAATAGGTCAAACCCCCTCTTATATATAATTGAATTCTTTACTCCTATATCTAACAGCGCTCTATACGTAACGCCATCAATGTATTTTGTAATATTACTAAGATTTTCCATAAAATAAGTATCATACATAATTTCCCTGAACACTGCAATGCCTCTGCATGTGCCCTTATGACTAAATCTCCAACTGGTGCTCTGTGCATCGCCCGAAAATATTCAGCCAAACGGATGGGCCCAAATTATTCGATCAGGTGCAAGATCCGAAAAAATTCGATCAGGCGGCTGATTTTCCCTATACCGATTTCTTTGCAGGGGCACATGGCTAGGTAGATAAGACCTACCTTATTCTATATTTCTATATACTGCATGTACATTGAGCGTCTGTCTATGATGATTGAATTTTATCGCCTTGTGAAGTTTGCATTCCAAACCTGGGAAAGGATCGACGTCTTCGGGATCGCTATCCGAGCAGCAACTTCTGGGGTTGTCGGGTCCTGATTAATTGTCTGAGTTTCTACTATAAACTATTATGTAAACCGCTTATGAACATAATAAAGTTTTCTCTATTTCCGGATCCTTATTATGACCAAGTGCAAAGGCATTGTCAGACAGGACCTAAAATTTATTTGCATTTTTCTATATTTTCCATGTCTAGTTGAGAGATATTAAATAATTGATGTAACAATTGCAGAGGATATATGGTTTTCCAGGATCATCGGTCAGACATCACTCTCAACTCCCTCTCTGTAGCAACTGGATTTATACAAGGATATTTTCCACTAAGTCCGTCGATATCCCGTAGATACTTGATACGCAAAGAGGGTATCTTCCTCCGGTATATCAATATAAAAATATTTTTCTAAAATTCTCCTCATTGCTTTATATATTTTATTGGATCCATCGAAACATGTGATATATGAAAGAGAGATAACAGCTAATGGATCAATTCCGAATCCCACATAACATCACATTTTATTACTACGTGAGCAGTGTATTCGCATACATAGAGGGGTCCATGAAAAAAAAAGTACATAAAGAAGTCAGACACTTACTGGGATTTTCATTTTTCTCACAAGATCAAATAATTCAGGACATTTGACATTGCACTTTAATTGTCGTGGATTACATCAAATACGGTCATTCAAAGTGTAAATATCAATGCAAAAATTACGAAAGAAAATAGTGTATGATTTGGAATTAAGTTTACATATGTAACAATAAAGTAAAAACTGCATATATCTAATCAGAAGTTTTATTTCAATTTTCAGGGCCACGACCTACATTAAACTATTGGGAGTAATATCTCGTGATTTTATTTCATCTAGATATTAGAAAAATAATATTTGAGAAATCGAGATAGAGAATAAATAGGGGGAGTATTTTCAGTCTGCCCCAGGATAATCCCAAAAGAAGAAGCATATGATGAATATCACTTGAAATATTGTCTTTCCAGAATTAATATAATTCAGTATATGTTATTTATATTCGAATTTATTACAGTGGCCTTCAATATATTTTTCTATTTATTATCTATCATTCGCTATGCAATTCAAACGTTTAACAGCGAAATATGTGGAAATAGTTTAAATGTTTATACAGTGATAACTCTTGATATGAGTGTTGACGCTTATAATTAGACTAGCTGCAAATAAGCACGTCAGCAAATTCGGATATTTATATTTCCTTCAGAAGACGACGAAATTCAACTGCTTGTCAGAGGTTAGCTATATAGACGGAGAATTGACATTGTAAAAGATATTACCCGATACAATGTTGAAAGTTATTTTAAATGAAGATGCCAATAATGTTTTGTTTATTAAATGAAATACTATTGTTGAAAAAGAAAATGTGTGTGGAGCGAATTTAGTAAAATTTGAATTTAAGTTAACTCAATTGTCTATAACGTAAAAGCTGCATATATAATCAGATGTTTTATTTCAATTTTCAGTGGCACGTCCTCAATTAATCTATCGTGAGTAATATCTCGTGATTTTATTTCATCTTTCATTTGATAATTCCTATGTGTATATCAAATAGCTAAATAAAAATAAAAATTATGTGACAAGGATTGGAGTTAAATTAAGTTTGAATGTAATGTTACGTAAAATTCGATATTAATGATTCAAGTAACAAAATTTATAGTATATATGGAGTCGGTATATATCATTAAAATATACAAAATGCAAACTAATATTATTTAGAATATTATGTTAACAAAATATCAGGCGAAAAAATCGAATAATTTTATCTAATAAAATGATCCAAATTCTGAGGGACATTAGCCATTTATTCCTATCAGTAATATCTTGCTCATCATATATCACCCATGATGTAAAATTCGAATCATAATGTGAAATGATTTACGAAAATTGTAAAATCCCTTAAATGGTTAGTAAAGTTTTCCCTCATTAGGTTCGCCGGTAATTCTACTGAATATTTGAAATTAATCTTAACTTGGCTTGGTTACATGTTTATATATTTCTCTTGTGCAAATTAATATACTTTAGAATATTTACTAACAAATTAAGAGGCAAGAATATCGAATATTTTTAATCAAAAAGAGTGATCCAAATTCTGAGAGATATAAGGCATTTATTGCTATTAGTTAATATCTTGCTCAGGATATATAACCCATAATGTCATAATTCGCTTGATAATGGGAAATAATGAAAGAGAAATATAAAATTCCTTTAGTAAAGATGTTCTCTCATTGGATTCTCCAGTATTTCAACTGAATTTTTGATATTACTCGAATTTCGCTTGGTTATATGTTTATATATTTCTCTTGCTATTTTGTAATTCCTGGAAATTCTCATTCGAGGATCGAAATTAAGAAAACTACAACTGATATTTCGATAAAATTAAGTATATTTTTATTTTCTCAAAGAATACGTGAAATATTTAGAGGTTATTTTCGCTCATTTTTCTTTCTTTTCTGTAGGTTGCACGCGTACTGTCGCTGATGTTGTGTTTGTGCTTGATAATTCTGGAAGTGTTGGAAAGGGAAATTTCCGTAAGGTTAAGAATTTCCTGATGAATATCATTCACTATTGGAAAATAGGCCGGAATAAAGTGCGTGTTGCTGTTGTTTCATTCAGTAATTATGCATACGTTAACTTCCATCTTAATCGTTACAGAAACAAATATCAATTGAAACGCGCAATTAGAAAGCTCAAATATCGAAGTGGAGGTACAAATACCCATTACGCACTTAAACTCCTCCACAAAGTGTTTCGAAGAACAAACGGAGATCGAAAATATGCGCCGAATATCGCCATTGTTGTTACAGACGGGAAATCATCTAATTCAAGGTTAACTAAAAAGGCGGCTCGCAGTCTTAAAAGAAGAGGGGTCCGCATGTTCAGTGTTGCTATTGGACATAAAGTTCGTCGTTCAGAACTGAGAGCTATCGCAAGTTACCCGAAATATAAGCATATGTTTACTGTTGGCAATTTCAATGCTTTGAAAACGATTACAAGGGGAATTACGAAGAATATTTGTCAAGGTATGTGTATGTTAATTATTTTTCACTTTGAAATTCGAACATTTTCTAACAGCTTCTTATTTAAATTATATTTGCGGCGAACGAATTATTCAAATGAAATCATAGGAAATATCATAAACAGTATTAGAAAAATAACATCTGAGAATTTGAGATACAGAATAAATCAGGAGAGTCTTTTCACTCTGCCCCAGGATAATCACGAAAGTAGCAGTGTATGATGAATGTCATTTGAAATATTGTCTTTCCCGAATTAATATAATTCAATATATTTTATTTATATTCGAATTTATTACGGTTGCCTTCAATATAATGTGCTATTTATTATCTGTCATTTGCTATGTAATTCAAACGTTTGACAGCGAAATATGTGAAAATAATTTAAACGTCTTTACAGTGATGAATATTGATATGAGAGTTGCCGCTTATAATTAGAGTAGTTGCAAATAAGCACGTCAACAATTTGGATATTTATATTTCGTTCACAAGATCACTGAATATATCTGCAGCGAATTTTGTAAAACTTGAATTTAAGTTTAATTCAATTATTGATAAAGTAAAAAACTGCATATATCTAATCAGATGTTTTATTTCAATTTTCAGTGGCACGTCCTCAATTAATCTATCGTGAGTAATATCTCGTGATTTTATTTCATCTTTCATTTGATAATTCCTATGTGTATATCAAATAGCTAAATAAAAATAAAAATTATCTGACAAGGATTGGATTTAAATTAAGTTTGGATGTAATATTACGTAAAATTCGAAATTAATGATTCAAGTAGCAAAATGTATAGTATATATGGAGAGGGTATATATCATTGAAATATACAAAATTCAAACTAATATATTTTAGAATATTATACTAACAAACTATCAGGCGAAAAAATCGAATAATTTAATCTAATAAAATGAACCGAATTCTGACGGATATTAGCCATTTATTCCTATCAATAATATCTTGCTCATCATATATCACCCATGATGTCATAATTCGAATCATAATGTGAAATGATTAAAGAAAATTGTAAAATTGCTGAAAAGGAAGTAAATATTTACCTCATTATATTATCCAGTATTTCAACCGAATATTTGATATTACTCTTAATTTCGCTCGGTTATATGTTTATATATTTCTCTTGTAATTTTTTAATTCATCGAAATATTCTTTCGAGGAACAAAATTAAGAAAACTTCAACTGGCACTTAGAGAAAATTAAATATTTTTTTCATATTTTCTCAAAGATTACGTGAAATATTTAAAAATTATTTCGCTCTTGTTTACTTTTTTGTAGGTTGTAAGCATGCTGTCGCTGATGTTGTGTTTGTGCTTGATAATTCTGGAAGTGTTGGAAAGGGAAATTTCCGTAAGGTTAAGAAATTCCTGATAAATATCATTCGCTCTTGGAAAATAGGCCGTAAAAAAGTGCGTGTTGCTGTTGTTTCATTCAGTAATCGTGCATACGTTAACTTCCATCTTAATCATTATAGAAACAAATATCAATTGGAAAGCGCAATTAAAAAGCTCAAGTATCTAAGAGGAGGTACAAATACCCATTACGCACTTAAACTCCTCCACAAAGTGTTTCGAAGAACAAACGGAGATCGAAAATATGCGCCGAATGTCGCCATTGTTGTCACAGACGGGAAATCATCTAATTCAAAGTTAACTAAAATGACGGCTCACAGTCTTAAAATAAGAGGTGTCCGGATGTTCACTGTTGCTGTTGGACATAAAGTTCGTCGTTCAGAACTGAGATCTATGGCAAGTTACCCGAAATATAAGCATATGTTTACTGTTGGCTATTTCAGTACTTTGAAAATGATTACAAGGGGAATTACGAGGAATATTTGTCAAGGTATGTGTACGCTTATTATTTTTCACTTTGAAATTCGAAAATTCTCTAACAGACTATTATTTGAATTATGTTTTCGGCGAACGAATTATTCAAATGAAATCTTAGGAAATCTCATCAGCATTATTAGAAAAATAACATCTGAGATTTCGAGTTATAGAAAAAATCAGGGAGTATCTTCATTCTGCCCCAGGATGATCACGAAAGTAGCAGTTTATGATGAATTTCCCTTGAAATATTGTCTTTCCCGAATTAATATAATTCAATATATGTTATTTATAATTGAAGTTATTACGGTTGCCTTGAATATAATTTGCTATTTATTATCTATCATTCACTATGCAATTCAAACGTTTGACAGCGAAATAATTTGAAAGAGCTTAAATGATTATACAATGATGAATGTTGACATGAGTGTTGCCTTTTATAGTCAGGCTAGGTGCAAATAAGTACGTCAGCAAATTCGGATATTTATATTTCTTTCAAAAGATGACTGAATTCAACTGCTTGTCAAAGGCTAGCCATAGAGACGGCGAGATGACATTGTAAAAAAATATGACCCGATCCAATATTGAACGTTATTTTAGATGACTATGCCAATAATGTTTCGTTACTTAAATAAAATGCTATCGTTGGAAGAGAAAATATATGTGCAGCGTATTTTGTAAATTTTGAATTTAAGTTTAATTCAATTATCGATAAAGTAAAAAACTACATATATCTAATCAGATGTTTTATTTCAATTTTCAGCGGCACGTCCTCAATTAATCTATCGTGAGTAATATCTCGTGATTTTATTTCATCTTAGATTTGATAATTCCTATGTGCTTATCAAATAGCTAAATAAAAAATAAAAGTTATGTGACAAGGATTCGATTTAAATTAAGTTGAAAGTTTTGTTACGTAAATTTAATTCACATAAAACATGTATATTATACATGGGGCTGGTATATATATTATTGAAATATACAAAGTGAATATTAATATACTTTAGAATATTATTCTAACAAACTATCAGGCGGGAAAATCGAATATTTTAATCTAATAAACTTGTCCAATTTCTGTAGAACATAAGCCATTTATTCCTATTAGTTAACATCTTGCTCACCATATGTCACCCATGATATCATAATTCCTATGATAATATGAAATAATGAACGAGAAATGTCAATTCCTTTTAGTATAGATGTTCCCTCATTAGATTCACTAAGGTTTCAGTGGAATATTTGACATTACCATCAATTTTGCTTCGTTACATCATTATATATTTCTTTTGTAATTTTGTAATTCATCGAAATATTCTTTCAAGGATTGAAATTAAGAAAACTTCAACTGGTATTTTGAAAAAATGAAATATTCTTTTCATATTTTCTCACAGATTACATTTAAAGATTATTTTCGCTATTCTTTCATTTTTTGTAGGTTGTAAGTATGCTGTCGCTGATGTTGCGTTTGTGCTTGATAATTCTGGAAGTGTTGGAAAGGGAAATTTCCGTAGGGTTAAGAAATTCCTGATAAATATCATTCGCTCTTGGAAAATAGGCCGTAAAAAAGTGCGTGTTGCTGTTGTTTCATTCAGTAATCGTGCATACGTTAACTTCCATCTTAATCATTATAGAAACAAATATCAATTGGAAAGCGCAATTAAAAAGCTCAAGTATCTAAGAGGAGGTACAAATACCCATTACGCACTTAAACTCCTCCACAAAGTGTTTCGAAGAACAAACGGAGATCGAAAATATGCGCCGAATGTCGCCATTGTTGTCACAGACGGAAATCATCTAATTCAAAGTTAACTAAAATGACGGCTCACAGTCTTAAAATAAGAGGTGTCCGGATGTTCACTGTTGCTGTTGGACATAAAGTTCGTCGTTCAGAACTGAGATCTATGGCAAGTTACCCGAAATATAAGCATATGTTTACTGTTGGCTATTTCAGTACTTTGAAAATGATTACAAGGGGAATTACGAGGAATATTTGTCAAGGTATGTGTACGCTTATTATTTTTCACTTTGAAATTCGAAAATTCTCTAACAGACTATTATTTGAATTATGTTTTCGGCGAACGAATTATTCAAATGAAATCTTAGGAAATATCATCAGCATTATTAGAAAAATAACATCTGAGATTTCAAGTTATAGAAAAAATCAGGGAGTATCTTCATTCTGCCCCAGGATGATCACGAAAGTAGCAATTTTTGATGAATTTCACTTGAAATATTGTCTTTCCCGAATTAATATAATTCAATATATGTTATTTATAATTGAAGTTATTACGGTTGCCTTGAATATAATTTGCTATTTATTATCTATCATTCACTATGCAATTCAAACGTTTGACAGCGAAATAATTTGAAAGAGCTTAAATGATGATACAATGATGAATGTTGACATGAGTGTTGCCTTTTATAGTCAGGCTAGCTGCAATTAAGCACGTCAGCAAATTCGGATATTTATATTTCTTTCACAAGATGACTGAATGAATTCAACTGCTTGTCAAAGGCTAGCCATATAGACGGCGAGATGACATTGTAAAAAAATATGACCCAATCCAATATTGAACGTTATTTTAGATGACTATGACAATAATGTTTTGTTGCTTAAATAAAATGCTATCGTTGGAAGAGAAAATATATGTGCAGCGTATTTTGTAAATTTTGAATTTAAGTTTAATTCAATTATCGAAAAAGTAAAAAAGTACATATATCTAATCAGATGTTTTATTTCAATTTTCAGTGGCACGTCCTAGATTAATCTATCGTGAGTAATATCTCGTGATTTTATTTCATCTTTCATTTGATAATTCCTATGTGTATATCAAATACTAAATAAAAATAAAAATTATGTGACAAGGATTGGATTTAAATTAAGTTTGAATGTAATGTTACGTAAAATTCGAAATTAATGATTCAAGTAACAAAATATATAGTATATATAGAGAGGGTATATATCATTGAAATATACAAAATGCAAACTAATATACTTTAGAATATTTTACTAACAAACTATCAGGCGAAAAAATCGAATAATTTAATCTAATAAAATGAACCAAATTCTGATGGATATAAGCCATTTATTCCTATCAGTAATATCTTGCTCATCATATATCACCCATGATGTAAAATTCGAATCATAATGTGAAATGATTTACGAAAATTGTAAAATCCCTTAAATGGTTAGTAAAGTTTTCCCTCATAAGGTTCGCCGGTAATTCTACTGAATATTTGAAATTAATTTTAACATGGCTTGGTTACATGTTTATATATTTCTCTTGTGCAAATTAATATACTTTAGAATATTTACTAACAAATTAAGAGGCAAGAATATCGAATATTTTTAATCAAAAAGAGTGATCCAAATTCTGAGAGATATAAGGCATTTATTGCTATTAGTTAATATCTTGCTCAGGATATATAACCCATAATGTCATAATTCGCTTGATAATGGGAAATAATGAAAGAGAAATATAAAATTCCTTTAGTAAAGATGTTCTCTCATTGGATTCTCCATTATTTCAACTGAATTTTGATATTACTCGAATTTCGCTTGGTTATATGTTTATATATTTCTCTTGCTATTTTGTAATTCCTGGAAATTCTCATTCGAGGATCGAAATTAAGAAAACTACAACTGATATTTCGATAAAATTAAGTATATTTTTTATTTTCTCAAAGAATACGTGAAATATTTAGAGGTTATTTTCGCTCATTTTTCTTTCTTTTCTGTAGGTTGCACGCGTACTGTCGCTGATGTTGTGTTTGTGCTTGATAATTCTGGAAGTGTTGGAAAGGGAAATTTCCGTAAGGTTAAGAATTTCCTGATGAATATCATTCACTATTGGAAAATAGGCCGGAATAAAGTGCGTGTTGCTGTTGTTTCATTCAGTAATTATGCATACGTTAACTTCCATCTTAATCGTTACAGAAACAAATATCAATTGAAACGCGCAATTAGAAAGCTCAAATATCGAAGTGGAGGTACAAATACCCATTACGCACTTAAACTCCTCCACAAAGTGTTTCGAAGAACAAACGGAGATCGAAAATATGCGCCGAATATCGCCATTGTTGTTACAGACGGAAATCATCTAATTCAAGGTTAACTAAAAAGGCGGCTCGCAGTCTTAAAAGAAGAGGGGTCCGCATGTTCAGTGTTGCTATTGGACATAAAGTTCGTCGTTCAGAACTGAGAGCTATCGCAAGTTACCCGAAATATAAGCATATGTTTACTGTTAGCAATTTCAATGCTTTGAAAACGATTACAAGGGGAATTACGAAGAATATTTGTCAAGGTATGTTCATTTGCACTTTTGAAAAAAAATGTCTAATAAGATTGATTTAATCACTGTCTATTTCCAACCATCCTCGCTAATCCATTTGGAAAGTAAATCATTCAATTAGCTCTACGCACACGAATTGTTTGCGATGTGGAATCAAATAAACATGTATCTGAATTGAACAGTATTTTTTCTTAACATTTTCCCGCTGCACATTAATTATTTTTGTCTGTATACAAACCACGGACAGTTCACTTTAGTTGCATTAATTTTTCGAAAGAAGATTTATTTGAAACTAGATATTGACTGATATATTAAAATTAATTTAAAGAAATATTATTTTAATATTTTGGAATGAAATATGTTCATCTTGAATCTCCCGATTTTAGACGAATTTTACGAATTACTCTTTCATTATTATGTTTTTTGTTCTCATATATTTCAATGTATGATGTGAACGATTGTTTATATTACATTTGTTGTTATTTTGTCTTGTTATGTATTATCTATCATTCGGTATAAGAGTAAAACATCTGACTTCAAAATGTGTTAAATATTTGAAGTTTTTGCAAAGTTTCGATTACTGAATGACATATTTGCTGATTATACATACACGAGTTCTATTTCAGCACGTCAGTTATATCGAATATATTAATTTCTTTACGAATACGACTCTATCAAACTGCTCGTCAAGTATTAGATGAAATATCTTAATATTTCTTATTCTTTTTGCTCAGGCCTGATTCTCACCCAATTTCAGATATATATATATATATATATATATATATATATATATATATATATATATATATATATATATATATATATATATATATATATATATATATTTATATATTTATATATATATACCTACAATATCCCTGCGATATAATGATGCTTAATCAGGAGCAAAAAATACTAAGATGTTGTATGGTATTGTATTTAAACTCAGCACACGTTAATAACACTCAACACAAGCTCTTTGTTATATAGACCACAAAATATTTTGTAATCAGCTCGGCCCTTCTAATAAATAACATTTGTTCCAATATTGCATTTCGTTTGAGACGATTTTTCGATAAAATTCTTGTAGCTTATTTAAAATCGTTTCGTTGAAAGTTTATAATATATTTGCATCGAAATGTGAACAACAATTATGTTTGTATAATTTCGAATTACGTGTAAAATATTCATCAGCAATTCAATAAACGAATATTTCTAATAAAATGATTTATTACAATTTTTCAGTGGCACCTTATCCAATACCCAACCGTGAGTATATCTTTCTGCTTTCTTTTTATCCATGATTTAATAATTCCTATGATTAATTCTAAGAATTTGTAAATCTATCTTCATTTGACAGTTATGACGTAAAATTAAAAAATATATAAATATTTCTAAACGAAAGATTTGCTGAGACTTTCAATGCGACATCAACGAATATCGTTGTTAATTAAATATCTCTTGCGTTTTATTCAAATCTGTGGGCACATTGTTACTGCAATTATATGAAAGAATTAACTAGAAATATAGAACTAACAAAGATTATTTCGCAAGACAATTCCTGGAAAGTTTAAATAATTATCTCCTTAACAAATTCGTCTATGTTTCTAATGTATATTTGGTGGATATTGACGTTAAAGGTTTTACATAGTATCTCAAAGATAACTTGAAATTTCTAAATATAATTTATTTCATTTTGCCTGCTTTTCTCTAAGCTGTAAGCATATAGTCATTGCTTTTCTGTTTGTGCTTGATAATTCTGGAAGTGTGGGTATTGTAAATTTCCGTAAGGTTCAGCAGTTCGGGATAAATATCATCCTCTCTTGGGAAATAAGACATAATAAGGTGCGTTTTGCAGTTGTTTCATTCAGTAATAGTAGCACACTTAAATTCATGTAGTCGGGGCACCATTGAAAATGTCCAGAGTAGATTCCATGAATATATTCATAGAAAAAACATAGAAACTGCATTACGCCAGTGAGAAATTGATTGGTGTCGAGAACCCAAGCCAGGACCAATCACATTGCATTTTTTTTTTTTTGATTTTGTCGAGAACCTCGAGATGACCTGCGAGAACACCAAACCATATATGGCAACAGTATTCCATACATGGATTAATGGTAGATTTGTAGATATTAAGGATTGACTCAGACTAGTAAAACCTTCTGGCGCGACAGACGGAACAAAGTTTCCTTGCAGCAATATATTCAGTGTAGTTGGTCTATCTCAGTTCAGTGCCGGACTTGAGACCAATAAGGCGCAACGAGGCTCTTTCGTGGAGTTGAGCGCCAACCATACTGTTAGGAGTCAGAGATGTTACTCTATGCTGAGTAAATGACAGAAGTTTCGTTTTAGATTCATTGAAATTCACAAGCCATTTTATTTCCTGCACCAGTCAATCACAGATTGGAGTTCGTTTTCGTGACCAACTGCCAGGTTGACTTTGCCCACACTGCCGGATATACTACTCAAACTGAAGTAAATCGTAGTGTCGTCTGCGTAGAATCGAGAAATCAAATGAAATGTTTGACGATTTAAAGTTAGTTCCGAACAGAGCTATTATATTACGAAACTTATCAAAAAGGAATGATTCCACACGCAGAAGCTGGTATGAATATCACGGATTTTGGAGAAGGAAATGTTAAAGGTTTAGGCGATTTTTGAACTGGTTTATTTTGATATTTTGAGTTGCTTATGATCATGTTGGTAAGGAAAAGGCCCAAATTAATAGAAGCAGTCGGTCATCAAATGTGGCATGAGCAGAAAGGAACTGGTGCAGACTGCAACATCATGCGGTCTCAGGGTTTCCCACCGGAGGTGAATGCAGGAACAAACATCCACGCGCGATATGTCACTGCAAGAGCGCCGATATTATGCAACCGTTGATCAGAGCAGCCTCTCAAGACTCTACGCAAGAATCCGTGCTCCTAACTACCAGTCGGAAACAGCAACCAGAAAACTGCCAACCCTATATACTAAGTATGAAGACACGTTGCCGCAAAACATCAGAAGAGATTCAGGACAGCACTACTCTTAAGACCAGAGAAAATGAAAGGATCCGGGAATCCCTTCTGGAAACAAGGGATGAGCTTCTACTCCCGTTCAAAAGAAAGGGGAGGAATATTAACCGGGCGATAGGAAAGCCTATCTACTCCTATTTAAAAAAAAAAAAAGGCGAGAAATGACAACAACAATAACAACGGGTACGGAAACACTGCTGGAGGGCTAAGCTGGACTGGAAGTCACGGCGCGAATTATGTATGTATAGATCGCTCGTGGGCTAGAGGTCTAAAGCTCACATTGGAGGAGAGGGCAAAGTGAGATGCTTGAACATTCGCTACACTCGTCCATATTGATTGTTATAGATGGGTAAAGGAGAAGCATATGAATCGGAGAGGCTATGGATAGGGAATCGGGAATGTAAATATAAAATTTTGACTAAGTTAAAGTCCAACATTCACTTCTTGTAGAATAGAAAATTCAAAGGTCTGTGAGCCACGCTTAAATAAATAACGACCAATGCTTTTATGAATCCCTTAAATCGCCAAAGACATAATATTCAAAGTTTCAAACGAGGTAAAAAGAGATAACATGAATTCAATTTAAAAAACAAAATAAAAAAAGGAAAGGAACGTTAGTAACGAGGGAAACAGAGAGGGACAGAGAGAAACTAAAATAAATACAGAATTAAATTCGAGAGATACATAAAAGGATGACGGACGAGGAAATTGTCTCGCGTGGCTATTTAGACGAAGGTTTAGGCCAGATGTACC
The DNA here is from genome assembly GCA_903632075.3 of Acanthosepion pharaonis. Taxonomy (NCBI): domain Eukaryota; kingdom Metazoa; phylum Mollusca; class Cephalopoda; order Sepiida; family Sepiidae; genus Acanthosepion; species Acanthosepion pharaonis. The sequence continues at coordinate 143,023 of CAHIKZ030000565.1, forward strand.
CAAATTATCAATAAATTAACTGCATATTTCTAATCAGATGATTTACCTTAATTTTCAGTGATACCTCTTCCAAACATCTATTGTAAGTATTATCTTCTGCCTTTATTTCATCTATGATTTGATCATTCCTACGTGTATATCAAATAGCTAAAAGAAAATAAAAATTACGCTACAATGATATTGCATAAAAATGACTCAATTTAATTGCGAAACTAAATTGAAAATGATATTACGTTTAATTCAAAGTCATTTATTCAAATAATAATTTTAAGTGCATACAACGAGAAGGTCTATCATTGAAATATAGTAAATGCTACACTTTAGTGTGGTATGCTAACATACTATCAACTAAGCAAAACTGCATATTTATAATCAAAAGAATTGACGCAATTTTAAGTGGTTCATCACACAACAATTCATTTTGAATCATATCTTCAGCATTATATGTTATCCATGTAGCTATAGGTTCTATGATTATATGAAATAATTTAACGAGAAATATGACGTTGACAAAACTAATACCACATATAAATTCCTGAAAGGTTTATTAAAATGCGCCATTATAAAATTTCCTTTGTACATAAAATGTATATTTAGGGGACACTACCGTTAATATTACTATGGAACAATTTACATGTTCCTCTTAATATCACTTGAATATTTTAATGTTTTTTTCATTTTTTTTTTCATTTACTTTTTGTAGTTTGCAAGAATGCAGTCGCTGATGTTGTGTTTGTGCTTGATACTTCTGGAAGTGTTGGAATTGTAAATTTCCGTAAGGTTCATCAATTCGTGATAGGTATCATTAACTCTTGGAAAATAGGCCGTAATAAAGTGCGTGTTGCTGTTATTTCATTCAGCAATTATGCATTCGTTAACATCTATCCTAATCAATTCAGTAACAAATATTATTTGATAAGGGCAATTAAGAAGATTAAATATCGCAGTGGAGGTACAAATACCTACAACGCCCTTAGACTCCTCGGCATTCTGTTTCAAAGAAGATACGGGGATCGAAAATATGCACCGAATATCGCCATCGTAGTCACTGACGGAAAATCATCTAATTCGATTCTTACTAAATTGGAGGCTGACAAAATTAAAAAAAAAGGTGTCGAAATGTTCATCGTTCCTGTTGGACGCAGAGTTTGTCGTTCGGAAGTGAGAGCCATGGCAAGTTACCCGGAATATAAGCACATAATTAGTGTTGGCAAATTTAATGCCTTGAGAAAGATTACGTGGAGAATTACGAAAAATATCTGTCAAGGTATGTGTATGTTCAATTATTTAAAACCAACCGATATAAGATTGTCTTATGTCAACCTAGTAATCTTAATACTTTTGCCATATAAATAATTCTCATTTCATCGGTTTCCTTTATGTTGTATGAAATACGTTAACCTGAAGTCGGGTGTCGGGGCTTCTTTGTCATCTACATTGTTTTGTTTAGCTGCATGTTCTGTTTTCATGTTTCATTGCAATGCATATATAAGTGCATTTTTTATGTATTATCACTGCATGATATTCAATAATAAAAAGAATGATTTACAACGAAATCCTAACGATTAAAATCAAAATTATTACATTAATAATAATTATATATATTTTAAAACACACACACACATATATATATATATATATATATATATATATATATATATATATATATATATATATATATATATATATATATATATATATATATATATATATATATATGAAAATTTCTCCGATTTAACCAGTAGAAAAGACATTTTTTATGAATAAAAATGACAATAGGAAAACTAGTAATTGCTGACGCGTTTCGTTCAATGTGGACTTTATCAAACAAAATACGAAATATGTATTTTGCTTTGATAAAGTCCACATTAAGCGAAACGCTTTAGCAAATTACTAGTTTTCCTATTTCTTTTTTATTAATATATATATATATATATATATATATATATATATATATATATATATATTAAGTCTACTGCATGAAAATCAAAACCATACTACAATAAAATGATTAGTTCGTTGGAATTTCCTAGAAACAATAATTCAATATAAATTGTTAACGTTCATTTTTATTTCTTTTCGTCAATTTACATTAGTATACTTAAACTTATAGGAGTAGGTAGGTGCCCCTAGCGAACAGTTTAAAGTCCTAACTGGTCGGTAGTAAATGTTATCATTTGTTTCCTGTTTAGTATTCAGTTTCCAGTCCCTTCTAAAGTCTTCTCGTTTTCATTCAGTCCGTTTAGTCTTTCTAGATTTCAAAAATCGCTACATTTTAGTGTCATTATCGTCTTGTTTGGGGTAAATGTATTAAAGAAAGAGAACGAACATTCGGAAACTGCAACTCAAATTATAACTTTGAAATATATCGAAGCATTTGGTGTATTTGCGATATAACATCAGTTGAAGTGAAATAGTTTCTGTGAATAGTTAGACATTCACTGTTATGAACTCGTTTGCAGAATCAAATATTTTTATTTGTTCCAAAATCTAACCAACAAAATTGTGAACAGCGCAGAAATTATTCCAGGAAAATTGGATAATTCTCTTTCTGTTTGCTCGCGGATTATATCAATGCGTATATCCGATAAACAAAAACAACGACATCTTAACAGTAATTTGTGGTAGACAGATATTAAACGGAATATTCAATAAGGATTGAACATAGATCTCCTTAATTTCAAGATCAACATCGATACAGTAACAAATATCATTTGATAGAAGCAATTAAAACTATCAAATATCGAAGTGGCGATACAAATACCTACCACGTTCTTAAACTCCTCCTTACTGTATTTCAAAAAAGAAACAGTGTTTCAAAATATGCGTCGAATATCGCCATTGTTGTCACAGAGGGAAATTCATTTAATTCAATATTCACAGAATTAAGAGAAGAGATGTCTGGATGTTCAATGTTGCTATTGGACGTAGTGTTCGTCGTTCGGAATTGAGAACCATAGCAAGTCAACCGAAATATAAGCATATATTCACGTTTGGCAAATTGAATGCTTTGAAAGGAATAACTAGGAGAATTACGAAGAATAGCTATCAAGATATGTGCATGTTCGGTTATTTAAACTAACCTTTATAAGATTGTCTTTAATCTCTGTCTATTTTAACCCATCATCGCCGTTTCTTTTACAAACCTAACTTTTCTGTTTACATCAGTTCCCATTTTGTAGGAAATCTAACAAGCGTAAACAATATTCAGATGTGAGATTTTTTTCCTTCCCCATTGTTATGTTTTACGATACGTCATATTTGCCTGAAATGCTCTTGAAAGTCAAACATATTATTACCTCCTCATAGATACTTTATACCTGCATGATATTTTTTTAAATAAAGATTTATTTAAGACGACGTCCTAATGAATTTAATTCAAATCTTATATTAATAGCATTTTAAAATTTTAGGAAAAAATGACATGTGTGCACATTTTCAGTCTGCAACAGGGAAATCCTAATTGGATTCGAATATAATTATTTTTATGTTTAAACGTATCTTTCTTAAATGCAATGATTCAAAATATGATAGGAACACTCACTTTTATTGTAGACTTCATACATATATATATTATCTATTATTTTCAATACAATTAAAATATATTATTGATAAAGCTTATCAGAACATTTGAAGTGTTCACAAAATGAGTACAACAGATAACAGCAATATTAACATTTCTTTTCAATTTATGAATAAAATGTCATTTGATATAAGAAAAATATCTTGTCTATAATGTTTTCTTTTTCCCTAATTATTTCAATCTTTTATCTAACTTATAATATCTTAATTGGCTTACTTCATGTATTTCAGTATGAGTAGTCTAAGGTAAAGTCTAGATTTCATCAGTTGTATAATGATAACTTGAAACGGGTTTGAAGAAAATTTCACGAACCAGTAATTTAAAAGGAGAAAATAGATAAAAGTATAAAATACAAAAAGATAATCGGTGATTTAGATTAAAACATTCAAATCCTGCTTTGTATTTAATTATCTTATCCAATATTTCATAATGAATTTTAACGTCGACATTAAAAATGTCAGTCGCCTTTATTTACAGATTGGTAGTAAATATATGCAAAAAAGTACAGAGATAAGGATAATTGTATGGGTGTTCGCATCTTGATAAAAAAATGTTTAAATAACTATATGCATATGTACTTGAATTAATATCACTAAATACGTAGGTTCAAGAATAACTAGAAGTCCTACCAGGATTCATTGTCGCTGGTCACAATCTTAACAACATATGATATGTAGATGACACAGTTTTGATAACAGACACATAAAGGACACTAAAATAACTTCTAAAGAATACCTGGTTCAAGAAAAATATACGAGGGTGCTCACACTAACATTTAGTTCTAAAGGCGACCACCTAACAATAGTGTTAGAACTCGGTTATATAATTTCCAAAAGTGACATTCGTTAGAAACTATTGATTGACTTTAGAGCGCACTCAAGAACAAAATGCTGATTTGATAGGTGTATATGAAAAAAGTAACAAGCATAAATTAATTCATGTTATACTGAAGGTGACAATTATATGCACTTTGATGTGGTGAAATAGCTAGACATTTTGTCTTGTTAGATCAGTTACGATGGTGTAGAGAGTTTGATCCTCACAATCATGTTTTTTTCCTCTAAAAACCGTTGTTTTGTGGAACAGTCTCTCGCTTGGATGTTTTCCCGCTAGTATTGAACTTTTCAAGTCAAGAATCGATCAATATCTCTCGTCCATATCGATATAATACTCACTTCCCACTCTTACATTCATATCACAATACTTCTTCAGTTGTACTCTAGCTTGAGTGGCTATTGGACCTTGCATTTCAAGTTATGTTGTCTTGTATAATTAGCCATTTTTTAAGTACTATATACATCAATATAATCGGAAATGGTCCTTTTTCATTTACTAACATGATATATATATATATATATATATATATATATATATATATATATATATATATATATATATATATATATATATCGCATATGTTGCTTATTTATTTTAAAAATGAAAATATTCTTATTCAATTTTTTAATTGTTTAAAAATATAATACTGATATTATGGGTGCAAACGCAATAAAAGTCGATCTTTTTAAAGGAAACTCCTCTAAAGATATTTAATGACAGACACAGATTGACCTTTTTTGTCAAGCTAATATACTTCAGCATTATTCTACATAACAATCATGGGAATTGTTAATAAAATCACATCGAGAAATTAGATCAGGCAACTAACGTTATTAATGAATCGAGGCTAATGAGTTTTGCTGATTTAAGAAATATATGTTTGTTATTATAAGACCTTATATACATATTAACGTTTCTATTTTTTTCCATCTTCAGGTATTCAGACAAACTCTATCGGCGCAGGTATGTCAATTTTTTTAATCTCTTTCCATCATTGCCTGCTACATTTCTACTGGTCACAGCATTTGCGTAGCTCATTGAAAATAATGACGAAGAGCGATCGTAAATGTTCAAGTGCAAACATTGAGTTAAAGAATTTGAACAATTGTTTAAACATTCACATTTACTTGATCTCCACAAATAACACATTTCATATTTCATTCAAATCTAAACTGTATTCACTTGTGTACTTTATTCTTAGAAAAGCGTATGCAGAAATATTTGGTAATAAAAGTAACAGATCAAAGTTCAACTAAGAAATATATTCGCTGCTGTAATAGTATTCAGGAAAATTTCGAACCAAGAATTCTATGAAACATGATAATGGTTTTGCATATACATTCCTCATGGAATCTATCAGGAATTAAACGAATACATCATGTCCAATCAGTGGAAGTAATAAACTACAGAATTTACTGAAATATATTCATTCAACATAAAAAGATTTTGAAATACTTGCTGTTAATCACCTGTAATATAATTACTATAATTTCGATTTTTATTTTCATCATAGTCATTATCCTCTAAAAACCGTTGTTTTGTGGAACAGTGTCTCGCTTGGATGTTTCCCGCTAATGTTGAACTTTTCAAGTCAAGGGTCGATCAATGTCACTCCTCCATATCGATATAATACTCACTTCCCACTTTTACATTCATATCACAATCCTTCTTTAGTTGTACTCTAGCTTGAGTGGCTATTGGACCTTGCATTAGGGAACACGAATAAAAAAAAACTACTTGAAATCTTGTATTTCATTCTACAATTAGCTGCATATGTTGTCTTGTATAATTAGCCATTTTTTACTATATACATCAATATAATCGGAAATGGTCCTTTCATTTACTAACATGATATATATATATATATATATATATATATATATATATATATATATATATATATATATATATATATATATATATATCATATATGTTGCTTATTTATTTAAAAAATGAAAATATTCTTATTCAATTTTTTAATTGTTTAAAAATATAATACCGATATTATGGGTGCAAACGCAATAAAAGTCGATCTTTTTAAAGGAAACTCCTCTAAAGATATTTAATGACAGACACAGATTGACCTTTTTTGTCAAGCTAATATACTTCAGCATTATTCTACATAACAATCATGGGAATTGTTAATAAAAATCACATCGAGAAATTAGATCAGGCAACTAACGTTATTAATGAATCGAGGCTAATGAGTTTTGCTGATTTAAGAAATATATGTTTGTTATTATAAGACCTTATATACATATTAACGTTTCTATTTTCTTCCATCTTCAGGTATTCAGACAAACTCTATCGGCGCAGGTATGTCAATTTTTTTTTAATCTCTTTCCATCATTGCCTGCTACATTTCTACTGGTCACAGCATTTGCGTAGCTCATTGAAAATAATGACGAAGAGCGATCGTAAATGTTCAAGTGCAAACATTGAGTTAAAGAATTTGAACAATTGTTTAAACATTCACATTTACTTGATCTCCACAAATAACACATTTCATATTTCATTCAAATCTAAACTGTATTCACTTGTGTACTTTATTCTTAGAAAAGCGTATGCAGAAATATTTGGTAATAAAAGTAACAGATCAAAGTTCAACTAAGAAAAATATTCGCTGCTGTAATAGTATTCAGGAAAATTTCGAACCAAGAATTCTATGAAACATGATAATGGTTTTGCATATACATTCCTCAGAGAATCTATCAGGAATTAAACGAATACATCATGTCCAATCAGTGGAAGTAATAAACTACAGAATTTACTGAAATATATTCATTCAACATAAAAAGATTTTGAAAAACTTGCTGTTAATCGCCTGTAATATAATTACTATAATTTCGATTATTATTTTCATCATAGTCATTATTATGAATTTTACATAAAATTATTACTGATATTTGAAAATCTCTTCCTTTTTCCATTCTTTTTTATAGTGATGAAGATGTTCATTCGCGTCCAAGTGGCCTTTATTGGACAAAAACCAATAAAAATAATTACCAGCAAATCCCCTATAGAATGCGCTAGATATTGTCTTCGTATTAAACAATGCAAATCCTTTAACTTTGATATGGTGAAAAACTGGTGTGTGTTATTCTCTTTTAATGCACCGAAGATGTTGACTCCAGGAAAGTGCCGCTACAAACACTACTATCGACGTATCTGGTAAGTAATAGTTCCATTTTAAACTGAAATTATTTAGTATTAAAGTTAAGCATTATGCAACAAAACACGAAGAAAATGTTAGTGTCTGCATTATAGAATCCAAAAGTCTAAAAGAAACGAATAAAGTAATAATCCACTCCTCCTAGAAATATGCCAAAATATCTTAAATGAAGCATCAATACAACTTGGATATAACCAAATTAAAATTATCTTTTATTCATTGATATACGCAAAGAGAGGTAATATGAGAAAAAATAAGTTTTTTGAAGTAAGATCACCATATTTTGATGAGTGGTAATTAGATATTAATACACTTCAGCAATTAGAATCTGATAATCTTTTGATAATATATCACACAGAAGAAACAACTATAAATAGAAAATTGTGTGAATGATAAATTGATAAACAAAATTCGATTGAATTGCTACAATATCTATCAACTGCCATTAGAACAACGGTTGAGGTTTCAGAAGATTTCACCGAGGAAATATATGCGAATTATCCCCTCTATACTGCTATACACGATAGTAGCCTCATCTCCATATTTGAATTAAATTAATATCATTTATTGTCAGATGTAGTAAATTTAGAACGATTATTTAAAAACAATAGCTGTTGTTTTAAAGAAAGCGGCTTATTGGTAAGTAATAAATCCCCTTAACCTCAGAAGATTTGTCATTAAGCTTGAGACCAGAAAACAATACAGTATCTTTTTGCTTGATATATTGTCTGAACTTGGAATTTTTTTAGCCACTTGTATCTCCTGTTTCTAAATCTTATTGAAAGCATATCTCCCAAGCCCAGTACTTGGTGAGGGCGGAGGATTGGCCGTTGATTCCCCCCCCCCCAGGTCGACGCTTGGACATAAGGTAAGCCGTACATTCAGTCACCATCATGAGGAAGAAGGCAGACAACCACTTGCTGGCCCATGTGCGTATAGTTTCGCTCTAGAAGAAACCCATTTACATTTTTATTTTTATTTTTTTTTTGTTCTTTTCGTTTTTAAATTTTTCTATCCCCCACCACACTCAAAGGCATTTTGTCCCAATGATTCTCCCTTATTTGATAGTTTAGTAAGAAATCCCGGTTCGAAAGTTTAAAAAAAAAAAAAATGAAAAATTAAATGTCTTTGACTAGATGCGATAATAAATCCGGGTAACCATTTTTTTTTTTCAATTTCCTTTTTAGAATACACAATGGGACTTATACTAAGTTAAAACTAAATGTGATAGGGTAAAGCCAAGTGCGACCCAGGACTCCTTACCTGTTATATCCCCCCGCAATCCTTCCCTCTGTTTTTGTCGTTTTTTTTTTGTGTTATCTGTAATAGGAGTAGGTACTCTCTTCTACCGCCCGGTCAACACTCCTTCCCCTTCTATTGGACATGAGTAGAGGCTTACACCTTGTTTCTTGTCTAGGAAGGGGTTCCCGGTACTGTTTCTCTCTCCGGCCTCTCTATTAGTGCAGCTCTGTTTCTCCCGTGATATGTGCAGTCTGTGGCATCACCTCTTCATTCTGAGGGTACACGGCTGACAGTTCTCTGGTTGCTGTTTCCGACTGGTAGTTAGGAGCCCTAACTCTTGCGTAGCGTCTTGAGCGGCCGCTCTGATCAACAGTTGTATAATACCGGGGTGTTTGTAGTGCCATGTCGCGCATAGAAAGGTGTCCCTGCAGTCACCTCCGGTGGGCAGCCCTGAGGCCACATAATGATGCAGATTTTGCCAACTCCTCTCTGCCCGCGTCACGGTCGAAACTGTCTGTTTCTTTTACTTCGGGCCTTCTCATCTTACAAACAAAATTCAACATGAGTAACAAAAACCGAAAGATTAACCCTAAACCAGCCTCTCAAAAACCACCTAAACCCCTCAACATTTCGTTCTCCAACATCTGGGGCATTAGGACAAACTTCTGCAGTCTGGAATCTTTCCTCACTGCAAACGGCCCGGATATACTGGCTCTCTGTGAGACAAACATTGTCTCCTCTATCCCCTCTTCTGATCTCTCGATTCCCGGCTATCTTCCTCTCCTCAGAAAAGACTCTCTAACCCACATGCACGGTCTTGGTGTCTACGTCAAGGAACATCTCTCTCTGGCCAGAGAGTCCTCTCTCGAATCGCCTGACCAGTCATACATGTGTCTCCGACTCTCTCTCCTCAATGCGGTAAGCTATCTCTTCTTCCTTTACCACTCTCCATCCTCTCAAGACTGTGAGATACTTGATAGCATTTCTGACAGCATAGACAAGGCTCTCTCCCTCCACCTGTTTGCTCACATTTTTGTGTTTGGTGACTTTAACGCCTATCACACCTTGTGGCTTAAGAATGCTACTACTGACCACGCAGGCATTCAAACACTTAATTTTTCAATCTCCCATTCCCTCACACAGATAGTTAACTTCCCCACTCGTTTTGCCTTCATCCAGGAAGGTAAAGCCTCTCTACTCGACCTGTGCTTTACCTCCATCCCCGAATCCTGCAGCAAAACAAGAATTTATATGGCAAATTGATATGAATTAATTTAAATTCCTAATCTAACACAAAATCTGTCGGTTGTAAGCAGCCCTAAGGTAGTGTTTTTAAGCCCCTCCCTTGAGAAAGTATTCATCTCTTCTATTCTGCTTACTTGCTGAATTCCAGCCTTATCAAGATGAATTAATTTTTTGTAGACCGATGCCGATTCTGTTACATTCACCAACCTTTGAATGATTAATAAAAAAGTAACAATCTGTCATTTTAGAAAAGGCTTGAATTGTTTGTTCTCTATTGAATTGACGCGAATGTAACAGGGAATTGGGAGGGTAGCAATTAAAATATTGTTTATCAGGAAAACAAATAAAATAACATCACCTTCAAAAGTAAATATAACCACAAAAATTAAAAGGCTTCATTTAAAATATCTCATAGTCCCCTTTTCCTAAGTGACATGACAAAATATATCTTCTCTCGGTCGTTAAAAAGAAATGATTATATATATCAGACACATTCATAGTTCTCAGTAAATTCTGAATAGCGAAATGATTGTTTAAAAATTACAATGAATTATATTTTTCCTTATATTTTACAGAACGGCCTCATCGCGTCTCCAAACTTCAAAAACTTCCTGAAAATTTATGTAAACTCATTTCAAACAAAATATGAACGGATTTAATCTTTCTTATGTAACAGTTATTTAATAAATGTTGAATATTGCATAACCATTTTATGAGTTTTGTTTTATATTTTGTAGTTTCATATTCTATTTTTCGTTTAAAATTACAAGTATTAAAATAGATTTGTTAGAATAGCATTATTTAACTTGTACTATTTGAAAGCTGAGACTAATTATACGATTTAGAATAGTTTGTTTCTTTTTTAACTCGAATCTCCACTTAAATTATAGTTCATCAGATGTATAATTCTATTTATATTAGTGCCTTTCGGGTGTTGGCAAAAACCTAACCGACTCAGCTTCATTACTAACTATTACCAATCACATTCTGGGACATTCCTGATATTACCAATTTATATATTTAGTGGCGACATAAACGCTATTTTTTTCCGAAATATGTTTCAATCACTTATCCACTGACCTACAGGTTAAATATGATTTTTTTTAACTTTATTTGTTTATTTTTTTTCATTTTATTTATTTATTTTTAAAATATTTTACTTGAAAAATGTTTAGAGTATTCTGCTTGAAAATTGGAATCTATCATAGAGAACGTCTTTGACGGTGGTAAATTAGGAAAAAAAATTAGTATTCAAAAACTAACTCGATCAACTAATAGCTTGTTATTAATAAAAGAAATTGCGCAAACTAAAACCTGTTTCATTTGTCGAGTTTTCTCTGAAAGAATAATGTGTTTAATTTTTATAAAATCGTCTAAAAAGGAAAACAAAGTGCAAGTCTCTCGATAATATACAAATATCACAGAAAGTAAATGTACTGAACATCATCAGTTCATAAATTTCCCCTTAATTTTAAAATACATTTTAACAATAAAACATATGTGATAAAGCATGCTAGTTTAGGCTGAAGTATTTCGTAACCAAAATCTTTCACTTCTGTCTTCTTCAGTAATCAAATAATTATTAAATTATACTAAACCCTTGAAAAGGAGAAAATTAAATAAGAAATGAATGAATAAATGATTAACGAATACTGAAAAGATAAAGATCATATACAACTGGATATATAAATAAATGATAAAGAAAGAGAACATATTAAAAAATATTATCATAGGATATAGAAAAAAATGTTAAAAAAGAAGAGCATAAACTGGAAAAGAAAAACACTCAGGAGAAATGAATATAGGAAGTTATAGTTCTCCGCATACAGTCAGCGTCACGTAGGCATTTAAAGTGGTAAATAACTGAACTATACGATAGACTCTTGACCGACCCGAATCTGGAGGAGAAATATATGGACAGTGGGAAAGACAGATATGAAAGACAATATGAAAATAGAAATCCGAAGTAGCACACATTATGAGATGCTTTAGTAACATAAGCAATCGAGATCATACCAAAGGAAAATAGACAAAAAAAAAAAATGAATGGATGAAAGATATAATTCTCGACATAATGGAAAGAAAGCAAAGGCAATGCTAATACACAGAAGATAATGCAGGCAAGCTAAAGAGGAATGCCCCAACGAAAATTGTACAGAAATAAAAAGAATGAGTATCAAAGGTAAAGCAGATATGCATAAAAAAAATGAGAGAAATAACAGGACCAAAGGCATTCTCATCAACAGGATGCATAAAATCCAAGGACTAACACCGATATTAGAGCAAGATAAAATACTTCAGAGATGGAACGAATATATTTTGGGGGCGCTTCCTTGAATCTAGTATGTAATAAAAGCACGAATGGTGTAGCTAACTCATATAATTTTTACATATTTTATTTTTCACTTTTTTGAAAAACCTTTTCATGTATAATGTAAACCAATTGTTGCATGTTAAAAGTCAGAACAAGGTTAAGATCGAACATTTATAAAAAAAATAATAAAAATATTTAAGTTCCACTCAATTGGCTAATATATTCTTTAAAATATATTAAACAATATAATCACACGATAGGAAAATAGTTATAGTTTCTTCTTGATTATACATCATTCTACAGCTTTTAAATCAACTTCTTAATCTTCTAAAGACTTCTTCAGTACATTCTATGATGCTATTTGTTATGTCTTCAAAGAAGAGCACCACTTTTGTCCTGCAAATCTGATGAAGCCAAGAAGAAGGCAAAAATTAAGTATCAAGTGAGGATATATCTGCAAGAGTAATTGAACAAAAAAGAGGAATAATGCAGTTCGTGCATCAAGATCTGATGAGTACCATGCGAAAAGACTTGCTTAGTACCAATAGAGGCATGCTTCAGCTAAAGAAAATGAATCTCGAGAACGCTTCACTGCAGATATTACAGATAGACCTAGGACAGCTTTCCAATATTATCCATCATTGCTCTATGGTAGAGACAAATTACATCAAAATGGAGATTTGACTTAGATATATACATTTTGTGAATCAAAAATCCAACATCACAAACTCCAGGGATATGTTACTGTGGTAGAAAAGTGAGACTGCTACATCTAAAACCTCCTACACAACAATTAGTTGAGTTACTGTAGGGTGATTACTCATAATAAAAATAATTCCTTGTTGCTGTCCGTCACTATAATTCTTCCATTCAAATGACATTTGATGCATCTAATTAGTTGGTTGACTCTGGATTTTTATCGAATTTCTGGGTTCAATGACAAGCTTATTTTGTTGACTTCATCAGACAATCTACAAATGAGCAACGTATTTTCCTTCAGGTTTACTTCATAGCTAATTCTAAACAAGAATGTAACAGGCGATGCTATATTTATCAAGACTTGGATAGGGATACTCTACATGCATTCCAAGATACGCTTCATACCATTGTAATGCACTGATTCAAAATTACATTGGAACAACTTCTACCCACAACAGATATCAGTGTGATCATTCGGGCTGACATTAGTTCCTCTGTTGCGAATTCTCGTTGCATTCTGCTGAATTTTACTGACTATTCTTTTAGTTTCAGATCCCTGTAAAAGAAAAGAGAGAAAAGATTTGTTTGCTTTTATACATAAGCATTTATGACAAGAAATTATGTGGATTATTATATTTTAAGCAGCTAGAATTCATACATAATAGCAAAAGTTTTACGAAATTAGCAATGTAACTTTATACTAAAATTGAACTTGAATTTCATTCCATTGTCTTATTGTGCGTGTATCGCTGCCTTTTTTAAAGGACTGGAAAGCCTGATACTGAATTAAAATGCTATTTTAATGCAAACAGAATCACCTTCGTAAAACAAAACAAAAATTTTTGTCCATATTATTAATTTGATAACATACGACCTAGGCTTCTTAAAATAATAATCCAAAGAAATTCTAAAAACAAGAAAGAAAGTCAGTGTCAGAAGAATTCTAAGAAGAATTGGTTCATCATTCCTCATCGCAGGGCCTTTCTTCCGGAAAGCAATATGGCCTTCGTTTCTCCAGGCCAACTTCTTATTAGGGCTGGTCGATTGTTAAACCAGACTCTTGCACAAGTCTATATAGTTGGGGCATGATCTCATAAAACCACACACAAAATATTTTACGTTAAAATTTCCATTCTATTTAAGGAAATGCAATTAAAAATCAAATTAATTAATATCTCTGAGATTGTTGCGGTGTTAACTGAAATAAATAACCAGGCCAGATTGTTCCATGCTAAGAAATAGAATAAATGTAAATCAATCTAAAACTAAGGGTTAATAATTCTTTAAAATAGTGAAAAAAATAAACATTTAGAATAGTAAACATATAATTGTTAAAAGAAATAACATGCTTTATAAATTTTATTTTAAAATACATTATTTACGAACAGTTAAGTCAAGCAATATTAATGTATTCAAATTGTAGGTAATGTTATGAGCAAATAAAAACTTTTTTTAGTTTATTTTTACTTTCCAAAAGAAATTTTTTTCAGAATGAATACATTAAAGCTGTTCGTAAATCATAAACATTACCCAATTTATTGTTAGCGATTGATTTATTTCGGTTTCACTTTTTTTTTTTTTAATAAACTGGATTTAAATTTTGTGGGTGACCATGTGCCTTTACACCGTTATTAGAACGCGCGTTTTGTTTTTATTTACATAGGAATCTTTTAAGAAATATAAGGTAAAAAAATATGTTAATTGCAAATTATTTAAGTAAAATATAAATTGAGAGTATAGTTTAATGTATTATTATTTCCGAGAGCAATATTTTTTCAAACGTTTTATGGAAATATCTGAAGAAAAATGCACTATAGGGTAGAAGTTTCCTCTAATCTTGGAGCATCTCTTGCTAATGCCTTTCTCTTTGATTTACAGGGGATGGACCTTTTTTAACCTAGGATTTGATTTTAAAAACATAAATGATGAGTCAAAATAGAGACAAAGTATAAAATAAATGCAATGACACATGAAAGACACACAAACTGTATTAAAAATCTTGTCTGTTTAGGAGTTCATGGCAAGAACAATAAAGAAGCTTTATTGGATAAAGATAACATGAATAATATGAGGACATGGTGACATTAAACTAAAAAAAGGAGCCCAGAACACCATTGAACATCTACTCAAGAGGCAAATACTAGGACATAAACATACCTGATTCATAGATTAGTTCCAACTACAGGTTTTACTAACAGAAGTAGCTTTAGCGTTATGGAAGAATTTGATTGTAAAGACTGCCTTAATGCTGTTCTTCTGGACAGTAAAAATATAAATACTGGATGTAAGACAGGCCTTGTAACTACTGTGGCGAATAAAATCCATTGAAAATTACATATAATTGGTTGTTCATTACATCAGAATGAGTTACCATTCAGAGCTCTTTTTAAATATGTTGATGGTGCAAGAAGAAGCTCGACTACTTTTCCAGGGCCACTAGGTAAATTGTGTGAAAGGGACTATCATAATTTGCCACAGGAAGGATTAATGAAAATCCGTGGCTCTATTGATAATATTGGCCAGAATTAATCAGTCTATAGAATTTGAGCACATGCAACCACAGAAAACTTTTCAGAATATGAAATTCAAGCATCACTTATAAATAACAAAAATAGTTTCTTTCACATTCTCCCAATGTCAAAAGAGCAATAAAATTAACATCTGAAGCTTCTCATATTGTTTACGGATTTGAAGCAAGACATAGACACATTGATGCAAAAACCTTACGTCATCAACTAAAACTTAGCTTTTTTTCTAAAGGTTCTTACACTGAAAAGTTTGACAATATAACTATATAAATATTTGGATTTAATTAATTTTCAAGTAATATAGAACTTATTTATTAAAGAAGCAAACTTTTTTGATTTACTGTTGAAATAATAACATTTTTCAATCAAATATTGCCAAAATGAATGGTTTTCTAAATGCATTTTCAATACCAATTTTGGTTGCATTTTCTCCAAAAGGTGTTTAAAACTCGGAATCTAAAATTTGGTGTAGGTGTGTTTATCTAAGTAAGTCACAATTATCTAGAGTTGATTTTGGAAAAAAAAGGGGGGGGGATCAGCCTACCCAAACTGCTGATGATCATTGCAGAAAGAGTCAGGATCTAGATAAAAAACAGTGAATTGGACCTCTCAAAAGCCTTTGACAGAGTTTGGTAAACAGGTCTTCTCTACAAGCTGAAAAATTATGGTGTCTCCGGACACATTTTTAACTGATTCAGTCTTTCCTATCAAATCTTGAAATGAATGTTATTCTGAACGGCCACTCGTCTAGATCATTTCGTACTAAAATGGGGGTCTCACAGGGCTCAGTCCTTGGTCCTATTTTATTTTTAATTTTCATTAATGACCTTCCCGATGACGCCTGCTCTCAACTTGGCATCTACGCTGAGGACACAACAATTTACTCTCTGCCTTCGATCAGCATGGCTGATGCAAATCTCCTGGAAAGGGATTCGTTGCGCCTTCTGGGGCTAACGTTCTCAGCTGACTTGAAATAGAAAGAATATATTAAATCCGTTGATAGGTCAACTGATAAAAAATGTCATTTTATTGTCTCGTACGAGGCAATTTCTCTCTTCTTAATCCATCTTGCATATCTTTATGTCTCCCTTTCGTCCATGCTTATAACATTGCTGCCATATATGGCCCGGTGTCCCTGTTATTTACCTGGAGCTCCTTGATAAGATCCAAAGAAGAATCAGCAATTATCATTGGTCCTGATCTGGCGGTTCGGCTTCAGTCACTTCCTACAGCCGAAATGACACTTCTCTGTGCTTTTATTATTAATATTGTCATGTTAATTTTTCGCGTGAGTTATTCACTATAGTATCTTGATGCATGAATTTAAGCGCAGTACTAGACTGGTAGCGATATCTCATCAATTTACAGCTGAGCTGGTGAGTAAATGCTATGCTATGCTAACAGTTTCTTTTCTTGCACCACACGCTTGTGGAATTACCTTCCGACTCCATCCTTTCCAACCATATTTAATCTGAAAATTTAAATGCAATGTAAATCGCTATCTACTTTACTTCTGATTACTCTTTTCCCTTCCTGTTCAATATTAATGTTTCTGTTCCTAATTTTTCCACATCCTGTAACCCCTTGTGTCTTAGTGGCTATATTGCATTATATGAGGTGATACCGATAAAAAATAGCTATATATAATGCTTAGGTAAAATATACACACACACACATACACATATGTACATAATGTTTATACATATATATGTGTATATATGTATATATATACATATATATGTATATATATATATATATATATATATATATATATATATATATATATATATATATATATATATTCAAATTTCCCCTCTTATATGCTAAAAGTCTTTAATTTTTCTTTTTTGTTGAGTTCAACAATGCAAAAAGTTATCTTTTTTTGTTATTTTCATTGAAATTAAGATTTTTTAGCAAGCAGTGTATGTGTGTATGTGTGTGTATATATAAATATATATATATATATATATATATATTTTTTGTGTGTATTACTAATTTTTCATGTAATACAAGGCCCATGAGCCACTCAAGGTAGAAGGCTACTGATCGGATATGTTTCACGTAAGAGGAGGTAGCAAAAAATGCAGTTTAAGATGATATACAGAGATATGCGGAAATAGCTGCAGCGCAACGAGAGTTTTGTGACATTTCATCTGTGGGATAGTGGCTATAGAGTGGCAAAATGACCCACAATGCCCCGTAGTACTCCATTTCTGGTCTGATCGGGTTCTTGTAAACATGGAACATAGCCGAAGAATTAAATTTTTTCAGCATCCTTAACGATGGTTAGTATATATGAATTCCACTTGAGGTTTGGAGTGAATTTGTTCCAATAGATGTACAAAGAAAAGAGGCTGCTTGAGAGAACACTCATCCAGCATTACAGGTGAAACTTCTAAACTATTTCTTTAAATATTCATATAAAAGATAAAATATGAAAAATTTTTTCTCGACGTCCACCGATTCCTCTGTCCCTCCCAAAATACGGCAGAATATATCATATACTAGCAGTAGATCCCGGCGTTGCCCGGGGGTGTAACAGTAAGAGATAAATCAAGTATCGACCATCATAAAGACTGAAAAATAAAATTGACAAAGATTATTGTTTAAGGTTGAAGGACACGCATGTTTTAATTAGTTTTTTTTTGTTTGTTTTTTTACGAATTGGTCAAACCCAAACTCAAACAAAAACATTGTTTTCAATCTTTATGAGTCTACCGATTGAATAGAATTTTATTATAAACAATTGTCTTGTAAATGGAATTTTTAAACCATTCTGAATGTAAAAATAAAGAAAAAAGTGTACAAGACAATAAGAAACACTACCTGCCAAAAAAAACTAGTTTTGTTGAAATCGGTTGAAAAATGTAGGAAATCCGATCCCATATATAAACGAACACACACACACACACACACACACACACACAAAAACAACGTGGGTTTTATAAGTATAACTCGATATGAGTTGTCCCCCTTTCATTCTCGCGTCAGCGATGCCTCTTAATCATGTTTTCAAATTGATTTCGTGCAAAAACAATTGTTTTTCCAATTTTTGGCACTGTCAAAACTACCGCAAGGTAATTGTACGTAGTCCTGTGGAGTTTTGTTGAAATTGGTTGAAAAATGTAGGAAATCCGATCCAATATATAAACGAACAGACAAAAACACACACACACACACACACACACAACCTGGGTTTTATAATAAGTATGATTTCTAAGAGGCCCTCTGTACAAGAATTCTCATTGACTCCAAAACATTCATCTGAATAATATTTTATCATCACTCACGCTACAATGAGCTGAGACCAACTTGGCTTATGTTCGGGACAAAGAAGCATATCTCTTTCTATCCTGGCCAAATTCTGCGTTCCATTTTACAGGACGCATAACTTGCACATATAAAGCGCATCTAATAAATCCGCAGCTAATAAAACTAACATTAAAAATTTAACTGATTTAATTCTCCCAACAATGCGTACATAAAACAATTATGCACCACATCTTTTTTTTTTTTCTCACTGGGTTATTTTTCAAACAATAAACAAGATTATTACTTCCTTCATTCGTTTAAAGATTTTAGCTATTAATTACATTATGTTATAAAGATTATATTTTAATGAAATTCATAGATTATACATTAATATAGATTATAATTCAATTAATAGAGTATATGTTATTAGAGTTTATATGTTAATAAAATTAATAGATAATGTTATTAATCAAAACAGAAACTCTTTTGGTCAGTACGCTTTTCACTGATACCTAATTTTTCGCATTCGTAGTTCGCGCCCGAGAATACTAAGTCACTATTTTAACTTAAATGTTTTAATGATATTTTTTTCTGCTAAAATCTGGTGAAAGTGCTTTTATACTGTGTCATAATGGAATTAGTCTCTGTAACTCTTCTGCAGCTCAATATTTACATTTTTCTGCAGCACCATATGCAGTTCACTTCTTTTCTTTTTTTAGGATCATAAAATATTACACAGTAGCTATCTACCTTGAGCTACGCTTCGACCTTTTATTTGGTAAACATTAGTAAAAGAAAGTTATAATATTTCGATAAGATATGTGAAAATATATGAATTGTTTAATGATTCATTGTTGCTATTATATCAAAGAGAGTGACCAGAATAGAAAGTACAGTTATATCCTTTTACAGTAAAACGTTTTACCACTATTGTTTTACTTGACTCAATGAGACTTTTTCCAGCATCCTGGAGGCTATAACATGAAGAGATTTAAATATTTGAGAAACTATAATTTAAGTGAAGTTTCCAGTTAAGAAGAAATAAACCATTCTATATCGTATAATTAGTCTTAGCTTTCAAACAGTGCAAGTTAATACTATTCTGAAACGTCTTTTTTTTATTAAGATTAATTCTAAACGAGAAAGAAAATACAGAAATACAAAATATAAAACAAAAATCATAAAATAGTTATGCAATATTCAACATTTATTGAATAAGTATTACAGAAGAAAGATGAAATCCGTTCGCATTTTGTTTGAAATTAGTTTATTGAGAAGAAACAAATCATTCAAAATTGTAATTAGCGTCCGGTTTTAAAATAATACCAGTTAAATAACAATATTCTGATAAGTGTATTTTTATGACGGGAAAAAGAAAACATTCTTTACAAATATAAAATCAAAAATAAAATTCATAAAATAGATATTCAACACACGGAAATTCATTGACTGAGTATTACAGAAGAACGATTAAATCCGTTCGCCTTTTTATGTGCTGAGCTCAACCATGTTTGCAGACTTCTTCAGAATATTGTGGTATGTAGTTCGAGCTTGTGATCACGATTCTCTGTAAAATATTGAGATAAGGATCAATCATTATCTGATCAGAATTTACATAAAAAAGTCATCATAAACTATTACAAAGTATTTCATATACAGAACAAAACCGAAATACGATATCACAGCCCAGTGACTTATATTTATATTAGCTTTGCTGTGTTTGAATTGTTACTTATTTCACCTGATCAAACAATGTTAAATATTGATATTAGAATTTGGAATAGTTAATTGATTACAGGCTCCAAATTATGTTGAGTGAATCTTATCTCAAAATCCACAGATTCTGTTAAATATACAATTAGAATCACAAATCTTGGGTTACTCTTTTTTAATAATTATATTAAAGAAATTATGTAGTATTGGAATTTACTTACATTTATATTCAGTATTATTTACCAAAATATCTTTTTTATCCAAAAGCACATAATTAGCAATTATTTGTAGATGAATTTATTTATATGATGCAACGTTCTGAATTAGCACATATAAAACCAACATACCGTAGTAGACGAATCTGTCATTACCAGTGAGGCCAAAAGATTTTCGTGTTGTGTGTGTGACGCGGCATTTTTTATCAAGAATAGAATATTCCATGGCTTTACACTTATGTTTCTCGCACTTTAGTCTGCATTCTACTAATGTTTTCACATTTGCATATACCTCCAGCTGAGTGCATGAAAAGATCGATGCACCACGAATGACGATATTCTTGGATCCTTGAAAAGTATTTTTAAAGGACAACAATCGTTAAAAAAGGATAGAACACGTAGAGAGTAAAATGTAAGAGATAACAAGGTTTTTATCTCTCATTTTCTTTAAACTACAACACAGAGAACCTTTTGAAAATATTTAGCTCTTCAGAATATACTGAGGTCGATACCTGAGTCTAATATGCTCGTCTGATTTTAGCGACTGGGAGGAAATATTCTACCACTGTGGTTTAGGAAAAATGGTCAATGGATTATTAATTTCTGCAGAAATATTTATGTTTGAAAGTGTCGTATTTACCTTTTGTTTTTTCAGGGTAGACAATACTTTCATTTCTACCAATTCTTGTTACATCCGTGTCAAATTAATTAAAAATAAACAATTTAAGTAGTTTCTTTAAAACGATACATTGCCTTTATTATTATTATTATTAATATTTCTAGAGCTGGTTAATGTGACTGAATTAGCATTGATGTATGAAAATGGTAGCAGTATTGAGCGGAATAATTGTATAGTTTTCCTCAGGAATGGCCTTAAAAACTCTATATTAGGGCTGCTTATAATCAATACACATTATGATGAATTACGAAATTAAAGGAAATTTGATTCTCAATTTGCTATAATCAGTATTTTATTTATACTTGTTTCACTTATAACTATAATATAACTTATATATCTGATACCAGTTGGGGGAATATAGTCGTTTCCGATTATTTAATTTGCACCACTCAATGTTTTTGCAATATTAGTACATAAAGTTATTCATCATCAATTCTTATTCAACATTATATTGCCTCTTCAAGAGTATATATTTAAATGAATGCAATTCAACTTTTAATATATTCTACTTGAAGAAAACTAAGTAGAATGCGTAATTGATTATTCTGCATTTAGTATATTTTGGCATCTTTGTAATGCAACAAGGAGGAGTGGATTATTTTCCTAGTTGCTTCTATTAGAAATTTTTGGATTTTATAATTTAATCATTAATATTTTTCAAATGATTTTTGTTATATAATGCTTAAGCTTAATATCAAATCATTTGTGGTTAAAAGTAAAGCATTACTTACCAATGCGCTGATAGTAATCTTTGGAAGGACATTCGCCAGGAATTAACTTATGAGTCTCTGCATTAATTGAGAATAACTCACATATTTGTTTCAACTCATCAAAGTTAAACGATTTGCATTGATTAATATGAAGACACTCTTTGGCGCATTCTTGATGAAATTGGACGCTTATTATCTTGATTGGGTTTCCTTTAATATAAGCCATTGACACGCGAATGAACATTTCCCATACTATGAAAAGGAATAGAAGAAAGGAAAGTTTTTTCGAATATCAGTAATAATCTTAAGTAAAATTATTATTATTGATTATGGTGCTAATAATCCTGCAGGCGATTTGCAGCAAGATTTTTTTTTAAATTTAAAAAATGGTACAAAATTAATTTCTTGGATTAGATATATTAAGTAGCGTATCTGTAGTTCATTATGGATACTTTGAAAATTTTTGTACAGACTCTAAAGACTTTTAGTTTAGAAGATTTCATGAAAATTATTACTCGATAAATGCATTCTAACAATTATAAAAAATTTTTCGATTTACTTTTCTGACAATGAGGCTGAGGTAAATGTGAATGTTTCGAAAAATTCATTGAAATTATTAACTCAATCTTTACCCTCGAAATGTAACATTGCTCTTTGACATTATACTTCAATAACCTATATAAATGCTGTGATTAGTAGAAATAGTACAGACATGGTCGGCTAGTAACAAAAACAGTTGACATAATTGGCCCGACATAATCTGGAGAAATAATTGGAGCTGAAATGAAGTTAAAAGTTTAACATGAATAATAAGAAAGTTTATTTGTTGGCCACTATTCATTAATTGTCCGTTTTAATTGCTTGGTGAGAGTTTTTGTTAACTCTTTTGTGGCTTAGTGTTGAATAATGTGAACTTTTATTAGATGAACTAAAATGTTTGTTCCGTGTCAATAGTGTTCAATTTTAACTGAGTTCCTTCAAAATTATAGTTTTATATTGTGTTTTTAACTATAATGTCTGTATACATTTTTAATAAATTGGCTGAATTGGATTATAATTGTTTACTGAATTAAAAAGAATAAGCAATATATTCAACCTGTAATGTTTTTTTTTTATTTAATTACAAGTAAACCCAAAATATCACTTTCAAGTGTGATGTCACAACTGCAATATTAATCTTTCTTTTTTTATTTTTTTAAAATTTAGCACGATTAGCTTATATTTGTTTATTTTTTTCTACCAATGAATAAGGAAGAAAATAAAATGTGGCGGGATTCCTGCAGCCAGTGATTATCTACTCTGAATGATCCACTATGCAAATAGTGTTTTGTGAAATATCACGCTGGATATTTCTGTCTGATAAATCTCTCCATCGGATAAACCATTAAAGTTTGATAAACACAAATCAAAACAAAGAGAAAGAAATGCGACGCGGAAAACAGTCAATATATTTAAAATTAAATTAAAAAAATCAGGCGGATAAAAATAATTCGCACAGACTGTTGATGTGAACCGCTTTGATGTATAGTTTCCATGTGTCTTTCTTCACTTTTTCAAACAAATATTTAATTGGTACATCATTTTAATTTTGAAGTTACTAAATGTAACCGTAAGTTCTATTCTGATAGTTTCTTCTGTCATAATTGTCGCCTGTAGAAATCCCTTCCAGATTCTTCCATTCCTGTCAACTACAATCTATAAAAAAAATAAATTCAACGTCAAACGTTATTTTCCCTCTGTTTGAATACTGTTCATTTTATTGTTCTTTCCACTCGGTAATGACATCTCAGTTTATTTTGCGTACAGAAGCAGAGAAAAGCAACAAGTAACTTAATTTTTTTATGGATCGATATATGCACAAAAACATAGAGAAAGAAATAATAAGTGTATAAGTATTCCTGAGAGCAACAAAAAACAGTAAGCTGTAGAGAACAAATGACCGACTATGTCTTGAAAGAACACGGTACATGCGTATATACAAAGAAGAGAGAGAAAGAGGGAGAGTGAGTGTGTGTCTGTGAGTGAGAAAGATAGTGTGTGTGTGTGAGTGACTGAGGAAGATAGTGTGTGCGTGAGAGAGAGAGCATATTTTCTTTTTCGTTTTTTTTTTGGCTTTGTCACGTCTTATGGAAATCTTTGTGTTTGATTTGAGGTTAATTGAATTTCACCAGTTGTATTTCTGCTACTCCTGTTATGTGAAACCAAATATTCCCTGAATTGTTTTTATTCTTTCGTGTAAAAATCGCATTCAAAAATTAATAACTTATCAGAATTTAAATACCTTTAACAACACATTTTCCCTTTGTTAGTTGAAATCCTTTCTTACATACACAACCTCGTATCCCATTATTAATGCCACATACACTATTGCTTCCACACGGTTTCAGCTTTCGGGTCACCACCTTTCCATTTGATTGACACGATGTTTGTTGACGACACGTCGAATCAATCATTACTTCGTTAGCCTATATATAAAAAAATGAAACTATTCAATAAAATAACAGCCTTTAGATACGCAATGATAATGTTTGGGGACAATAGAAAAAAAAAGGAAAATATTTCAAATGAAAGACCGTACTAACGGCTATATGAGTTATGAAGAATCATATTTAAAAAGAGTCACAAACAAAACATTTTCAATTTTCTATACTATTTTACATAAAGTAATAATCTTTATTATTATAATGCTCTGTGAACTTTGTTTGCTTGTGTGTTTGCCAGAGGTCACATATAGAGAGAGTGGGTGAAAGAAAAATGTAAATTTACCACCGTGTAGGAAGGGATGGAGAGAAGGAAATCGAGAAAATAAACCGCTCTCACTTTCTACCTCTCTCTCCTTTCAACTTCCCTCTCTTTCCTCCTCTCTCTCTCTCTCTCTCTCTCTTTACACCTCTCTATGATTGCGTGCGTGCTTATTTATATTTCAGCTTTCTTTAAACAAACAATATTTTAAATATTTTTTTCAACTTTTATCGAACAGATAATTTTTTTAATGTTGAAAGCAACTTCAATGATTTATAATCTGAGCCATCAGTCACTTAACGGATCACGGGTAATATATATGATTTAAAATACGATGTGTTTATACAATAAGTATTTTTAATTCAACTTTCTTCAAACAGACATTTTTTTTAATGTTGAAAGCAAATTCAGTGTTTTATAATCTGAACCTTCAGTGACTCAATGGATCACGGGTAGTAAACGTTAAATGCAGCTTGCATCGACGAGTCCACCTATTATATGTATCAGTCATTATACCTTTTTTCAGCAGGTTTTATCACTAGCTCTTTTTGTGTATAACAGGGTGCTAAATAAGAGCTTTATGTTAGTAATATTACTTACTTCAACATTTATATTTTGCAATGCAGCGTCTAGTTCATTCTGAAGTTACGTATCTGTTCTACGGATCCGCAGAGTCACTATATAAAGGAAGCAATTATGAATATACGGACCTCTTGTTTCTACGATGTGAACACGCGCAAACGATCAGTTCTCTTGAATTCCCTATTTTACGCAAGATCAATTTTTTTGAAAATTAATAGTGACGTATAATAAGATCTACTTTGTAAAATACGATTAATATTCAATACTAGACCACCCGTACCCCTTTGGATCAACCTTTTATAATGCTAAAATTCTTTGATTGCGTGTATGCTTGGGTGCTTGTCTGGTGCGTCCGCCCGGCATATAATCATTTACGAGTTGCTTTTAAATTAAGTATTATTATTTTATCTTTCTTCAAATAGACAATTTTATTAATTAAAATATTTTTAAGTTAAAGACAAAAAAAAGAGATCCAACTTTTCTGTTTCGTTCAGTTGTTTTTAGAATAATTATTTCAGTTTTCTTTAAAGAGACAATGTTTAAAATATCTAAAACATAATATTTTAATATATTAAAAATATTTTAAAATTAATCTGATTTTAATTTCAAGTTTATCCCGGAAATTCTACTCCTATTAAATGCTGTAAAAATCAGTAAAACGTAAAATATGAAGTCGCAAATCTGACTAATGACGATATGAACGAATATTTAAATGAATCATAATAAATTTAAGCACCATTTTAATCGAATGTTGAAATCAACTTCAATGTTTTATAATCTGAACCGTCAGCAACCCAACGAGTCACAGATTGTCTAGTTTCATGATAATTTTTAAAATTTTCTTTATTATTAAACCGTTAAAAATACATGACAATGAAGAATAAAACTATACTTTCTCTGCAGTAATGTATTAAAATGCATGAATTGTTATTTGATACGTACTTTTACGAGATAAGTTTTGAAGCAATAACGAAAAAATGTAGTTGTAAATGAGTAATGTTTCAAATTATTTAAATGAAACAGTGCCATAATAATAATAATAATAATAATAATAATAATAAACAGTAAGTAAAACAGTCACACGAATAATGTAATATACAAGCAAATTTACATTAAAAGATAATTCACAAAGTATTCATTACCGACAAAAATATGTGTTTGAAGGAAACATTTTGGGATGGTCATTTCTATATTACAGTTATAAGTTTTTAGTTTTCTCAGACATTTTCATAGATGAATATAACATTTACGTATTTCCATCCAGAATCAATAACATATATTAGCATATTCCTAGTATTCTGAACGAATTATTCTTATATTTCTAAATGAGAAATGTATGTATTTATGTGCCCAACCTAGAGAAAAAATTGTTTATTAAAGTTCTATGGACATTTAACAGAACTGAAAGTGAAAAGAAAGATATCCTCTAAAAAAATAATATTTTACAAAATATGATTTCACTTACAATCATGTAGATCCCGTTATTATTGCAGCCACATTCCGGAATCGGTACGCACTTGTCACCGCTGAGAATGAACCCCATTTTACAAACGCATCCCTCAGCTCTATCTTCACATTTCGGATTACGATTGGTGCAAGTTGGTTGACACACCAATGCATTAAATTTGTACTCCTGGTTTTGACCACATTTCATATCTGAATTAAAAAGATAGTGGCTTCAAAAGAATATATTCACAGTTACATATATTATATTCTAACTGATAAAATACCCGTCAGAAATGAGAGCATGATTTAGGTATGGTTCTGCTCTTCCGTCTAGGATTTAAGAATGTTTGCGCTTTGTAATGAGTGTAAACTCATGCCAACTGCATATAATTATTGTAGTATCTGTGTAATCTACCTAAGCTCAAACCGGCCATTCTCGTCACAACTTCGTAAGATCAGCATAGAATTCTTACGTTGTCAAAGGCATAAGGCCTACATATACCGACACACTACATTTTATATATGTGGATTCTCACTGGACGAAAGCTTCCGTCCCAATGTGCATTAAAGTATGTATCCTTAACATATAGCATATAAGACATACTGTAAGATCGCATGAATGAATTATTTGATAGAGCGTGTTATGTAATAGCAGTCATAAATATTCTTTGAAAATTTAAATATTAATGTGTGTACTTAAGACTTAAATTTACATGTATATAATATCTACTGTTATGGACGTGTAGGTGGAATAAATGTTAATAGCCCGGAAAATAGAATCGGCGGACCGAGTTTAAATTTCGGTTAAGCGATTTCTATTCATTTTGCACTAGTAATTTTAGAAAATGGAAACCCAGTTTTATGGTTTAAACAAAATGGCAGAATGGGCTCTTCAGACATTCAGTATAAGGGAAAGACATCTAGAACTTCTAACCGTCTGGGATGCATTTCCAATCCTGACAAAGCAAACTTCACGTAGACAAGAATGATTGCGTAAGTTCTGAATGAATTAAGGTTACAAAGGAGAAGTTATACATTTGTAAAATTCTAATAGATTTACTCGGTGGAGATCAGAATTTATTAAAAGGAGAATGGAATATTTAAAAATTAAATGAACTCATTTTATAAAAATTGCTACCCTGAACAGTATGTCTGTGATCTTCAGTCACATTATTGTTTACACATTTAACAATTGTTTTGTTTGTTTTTTTTTGTTGTTTTTTGTTTTTTTACTGTTACGGAGATTATATCATACATCCATCCATATATATATATATATATATATATATCGGCATTTTCGTTTTCAAATACCGCTTTTATCCAGGGATGTACGTCATGTTTTTTCTACATTGAACAACTTAACATTTGCCAGGGTTTGGCATACTGGTCTTCTTCACAAAGTCTATCTTATCGATTTCAGAAATGAAAATTGTTTGAATAGCTACTTTACTACATCCGGATGCATTAATGCAGGCCTCCCATAACCCTGGACTCTCTACTTGGATCTACGTTGTTATTAATTTTCATCAACAATGATCTTCGTACCATAAGTTCTCAATTTGCTATCTATGCTTGTCTTAATATTAAGTCTAATCAGTTCGATATGCATTGCAGAAAATATAAATGACTTGTTGTTAGCTTAGGCCAGGGATGACTTGTTAATTTGAACTCGTCCAAAACGAAATTGCTCTCCATTAATCGTCTAATAAAAACCGTTCTATTTTCCATTAGCATGGCTAATGCTAACCTACAGTAGAGTAAATTCTTAGTCTTCCGTGTCTAATGTTTCCGGTTGACATGAAGTAGAACGATTATATTGAATCAATTGCTAGGTCTATTGCTAGGGAGGTTGGTTCTCTCTGCCGTACTAGACACTTTTTCTCGATCGAATCTATCTAACAGGTCTATAATTCGGCCATGTTTTGAATATTGCTGCCATGTAGGTAGGTGTTCTTACTATATATTTAGTGATCCTTGATAAAATCCAAAGGAACATCTGTAATATCTAGCATCTAGACTTCAATCACATTCCCACCGACGATAGATTTTCTGTGCATTTTTTAAATACTTTCATGGTAATTGTTCTGATAAACTCTCCTAGATGGTACCTAGATTTTATGAATTTAATTGCAGTAGTAACTTGGTAGCAATATTTAATCATTTTACAATCAAAATGTCTAGATGTACACGTAATGTATATGCTCACAGTTTCTTATATCGTATTTCAAGTTGGTGAAATTATCTAATTTCTTCTTATTTTCCAGTCAAGTTTGTGCTTTAAAAATTTAAATGCAATGTCAGTTGTTAAGTTCTGTCTTCTTAATTTCTGTTCTTTTATTGTTCTTACTCCTTAATAATATTTTTCTTATATTATTTCAAACTCGGTAACCCCAGGTGTGTTAGTGGATTTCTTGCTTTGATTTGGGTGAACGAATTTAAAAAAAATATAAACATACCACATTTAGAAATGCTTCTCCAATTAACAATGATTCCAACTTTTTCACATTCGCGAGCAAATCCTTCTATGGCTTCGCAGACAACCGTCTTGAAGATTTTCTTGTTTTTGTGATACGTACAAGCATCGATTTTACAAGATTGAAGATATTCTCTGATTCTTATTGGTTCCAGTTTCAATCTGCACTCTTTGAAAACACCGTTCATGATAACATTACATATTCGTGTTTCAGCAGAAGGACATTTGAGGGTGACATCCTTTACAGCGCACCTTAAATAAAAGAAGTCAGAGTTAGATTTTATGAAAATGTAACGGATGACTTTTATGAAATTAAAAGTCTTCGTTAATCAATAAGGGAATATTCATTGAAAATAAAAATCGTAAATAGTAGATCCAAAATATAAAATTCTATTTAATGAGTTACCTCCTTAAATATCAAAAGGAAATTTTATGGATATTCCTGTTAGAATGTATCTTATCGATTGCTTCTCTGCTAAAAACCATGAAGGTTTAAAATGAAAGTACCTTCGCAGTTTGTATTGTATTATAAATGTAAAACAACAGCAAAAAAAAAAACGGGAACAACAACGAACAGCTTTTTCAGAATGTGCACAAAAATTGTACCACACTCGAATCCGTTACATTAAAATAAATTTTAAAGCGAATTAATTTTATATAATTTTGTCTCTCCCCTCAAGTAAAAAGATGTAATTTCCAGTTTTATAATAATGAATATTCGGGAATATTAAGCACATGAATCTGGGAAGGAAGCATATCGAAAGGAATGAAAAACCTAACTAAACCTACTCTCCCTTGTGACCATAACGTGTAATGGAAGATGCTATGGACATAAATACAGACAGTAAATCGGGAGTAGAGTCCTGAATTTTTTTTGATGTAGACGTTGAAAAACCTCCGGCAACTCCTGCATCTAAACTGTCCCCAAATACAATGTCCGGTATTCCATTAAATCTTGTCGGTACGACCGAGATAAGTGTATGGTGGTACATTTGGTCTGTGCAGTGCACAACTGCCATATACCACCACCCATACATAAGCCTTGAAGAGGTCAATCCAGTCTCATTAACAAAAGATTGAAATATGACCAAATAGGGAGCTGCCATTATTTAACAATATAAAAGGATACCTGTTGCAACTACTACTACTACTACTACTACTATATTCATGGAATTATAATTTTCTAATATTGTCATCTGCTAAGTGTGCGATTTAGATTTAAAATGTTTCATTAAACAGGGAATGCCAAAACTTATTTTGTATCATCATTAATTATACTCGTAGAGCATGTTTTTTCTTTGTTCTCTAAATTTTAAAAATATATCATTCTTACTTTGTTTCCGGTTTGTCGCTGTCATCGTGAACTTTATAGCTAGTTCCAATCAAAGAGAATTTGTTTCGATCCTTCGATACGTCTTTCCCTTCTTTTGTACGGAAATCGTCTCTGATTCCGTTGCAGTCGCCACAGATTCCGGTCAACTTATTGGAAAATGTACTCGTAACTTTACAGATACTCAGGTTTACCATCAAACTGTACTCGAAGACCCCAGTTTGTTGTCACTGTAATCCATCCAGCAGAATATGTAGCCGAAAATCCCCAGACCTCGTTGATGGAAGTGATCTTTTTCTCCGTTTACCTAAAAGTTAAAATATTCGCAAAGGAGAGATTGATTGTAACTTACTTGAAACGAGTTTCTCAATAAAGATTTTAGCGACATTAAGAGAACAGAACTCTTCTTATATTATCATTTTTAATATACAAAGGAGAAGATATAATGGTTGATTGTATACTTCTAATGTCTCAGTTATCAAATGTTGTCGGGCTCTTTTTTGTGCAATGTTTTTGCTAACAACAAATAAACGATTTTTGTATCCATTTTTACTTACGAGAATTTTATTCCTTGGTAGCAGCCTAATTGTAACATTTTTCAGTTTGATATCAAGCATTCGAGTGTAAGATACTCGAGTGTTTTGACGGTGTTCATTCTTAACTTCAACGGCGAAAAAATGTGAAGCATTCTTGGTGCTTGCAGCCAGTGTATACTTGCAAGTTCCCATGAAATGGATCATTTGACCGTCAAATGTTCTGTAATGAGGATCTCCTGAAGCTGTACATGTACAAGCAGGTTTTTCTGAAGAAACAAAAAAACAAATGTAACACAATTTTTGAATCCATTAAATGATTACTTATATTTTAACATTTTCCTGAAAAGTTAATTTCACTGCACAAATGCAATAATAATCTCATCTGTATGTTATAATGTTTGAAGAATAACTTTCCAAATGCCATGCAATTTCACGCTATCACTATTTCCCGTGCTCAAGCATTATTCTAATCTGGTAAGTCTATTAAGTAGGCCTGATAATTTGTCACAAATTGAACATAGATACTTCATTTATGCAGTAATTCCATATTAGATAAATTAATTCTATATATGATATTTTTTTAATTCTACGCCGAGCTTTTCATTCATGTGCACCCGTTAAATATTTTCATGTGCCAGTTTGATTATATTTATGTAAGTGCGAAGTTGTGTATGTTCGCGTATTTTTGTATATGGATATTCTGATATATTACCATTTAACACCTTATTAAAAGATTAACATTTCTACCAAAATTTGTATGACAAATAACATTTCCCTTGCCGTCACAATTTCTAATATTTCATTGCATCTCTAATATTTTAATGTTTAAATGTTTAGCTTTTTATTTGTTTCATTATTTTTGCCACTAATCACTGTGATATTGTGATTTCATAAAAACGAAACGTGTTCAGGTCTTTAACTTGATATCGATCACGAGGTGTGCGAAAAAATATCGAGAATTTCCCGATATTCATTATAATGAAATGAGAACGCCAAATTGCTTCCTGACAAAATGAAACAATAATAAATGATTTTCGCTCTTTCCTGCTGGATTAACTTCTAAAGCGATCATATTTATCCTGCGAGACTGAGTAAATGAGGATAGATACACAAAGTCATGAATCTTTTCAAATTTATAGAACGTTTACGATGCATCTCGTATATATTGTGTGGAGTGATAAGAATCTCCCATATGCAGTGTCCTTTTAG
The DNA here is from genome assembly GCA_903632075.3 of Acanthosepion pharaonis. Lineage (NCBI taxonomy): Eukaryota > Metazoa > Mollusca > Cephalopoda > Sepiida > Sepiidae > Acanthosepion > Acanthosepion pharaonis. The sequence goes on from CAHIKZ030000565.1 coordinate 175,530, forward strand.
AAAGTTCACTTTCTGAAGGCATTAATGGAAAGAGAGTTGGGGGATCTTAGAGTGGGGGAAAATTTCATAATTTATAATTAATATAGGTTATAGAGCTGGGGGAATATAGAAATTAACATTAGTTATAATTTTGATATTTGAAGAGTCAGAAGGGATTTAATATTATGGAAATATTGTAAATAATTAAGCTAGACATGTATTATGGACATTTGAATTTTTTTTCATGACATTTTTACTCTAATTCATTCCTCTTATTCAATAGTTAGTTTTGATTATAATATTTTATTATTCATTTTTTTTTCTTCTATTAGACTACGTGCGGAACTTATAATCTTCCAAATTATCTTTAGATTCAAACATTTCTGCTTCAGTTCCAAGAACTAGAAATAGAGAAAACCAACAAGTTAATTTTGTATAGATCGATAGAGGAACAAATCATAGAGAGAAAGGAATAATAAATAAATAAGTATTGCTGAGAACAACAAAAAAAACAGCAAGCCATGGAGAACAAATGGCCGACTATATCCTGAAGAAACACGTTACATACGTACATACAGAGAAGAGAGAGAAAGACTGAGAGTGAGTGTAAATGTGTGAGAAAGATTGACGTTGTGTGTGAGTGAGTGAGGGAGTAAGTGTGAGAGAGAGAGAGAGAGAGAGAGAGAGAGAGAGAGAGAGAGAGCATATTGTTTCCTTTTTTGTCTTTGTCACGTCTTATCTAAATCTATCTGTTTGATTTAGGGCTAATAGTATTCGCCTGCTGTATTTTTTTTTACTCCTGTTATGTGAAGCCAAATGTTCTCTGAATAGTTTTGATTCTTTAGTGTGAAAGTTACATTCAAATATAAATAACTTATCAACATTTAAATACCTTTAGTAACACATTTTCCTTTTGTTAGTTGAAATCCTTTCTTACATACACAACCTCGTATCCCATTATTAATGCCACATACTCTATTGCTTCCACACGGTTTCAGCTTTCGGGTCACCACCTTTCCATTTGATTGACACGATGTTTGTTCACGACACGTCGAATCAATCATTACTTCGTTAGCCTATATATAAAAAAATGAAACTATTCAATAAAATAACAGCCTTTAGATACGCAATGATAATGTTTGGGACATTAGATAAAAAAGGAAAATATTTCAAATGAAAGACCGTACTAACGGCTATATGAGTTATGAAGAATCATATTTAAAAAAAGTCACAAACAAAATATTTTCAATTTTCTATACTACTTTACATAAAGAAATAATCTTTATTATTATAAAACTCTGTGAACTTTGCTTGTGTTTGCCGGAGGTCACATATATAGAGAGTGGGTGAAAGAAAGATATAAATTTACTATCGTGTAGGAAGGGATGGAGAGAAGGAAATCGAGAAAATAAAACGCTCTCTCTTTCTAACTCTCTCCCGTTCCACCTTCCCGTTACTGCGTTCGTGCTTATTTATATTTCAGCTTTCTTTAAACAAACAATATTTTAATTTTTTTTCCAACTTTCTTCGAACAGACACTTTTTTTAATGTTGCATTCAACTTCAATGTTTTATAATCTGAACCTTCAGTGACTTACACAGATCACGGGTAATATATATGATTTAAAATACGATGTGTTTATACAGTAAGCATTTATTTTATTTTAACTTTCTTCGAACAGACAAATTTTAATGTTGAAAGCAACTTCACTGTTTTATAATCTGAACCTTCTGTGACCCAACGGGTCACGGTTAGAATACTAACATCGGCGGGTTCACCTATTATATGCATTAGTCATTATGCTTTATTTAATGGCGGTTTTATCGCTAGCTCTTTTTGTGTATAACAGGCAGTTAATGAGAGCTTTATATTAGTAATATTACCTATTTCAACATATATATTTTGCAATGCAGCGTCGAGTTCATTCTGAAGTTACGTATCTGTTCTACGGATCTGCAGAGTCACTATATAAAGGAAGCAATTATGAATATATGGACCTCTTGCAAGAGGTCAGTTCTTTTCAATTCTCTATTTTACGCAAGATCAATTTTTTTGAAAATTCATTCTGACAAATAAAAAGATCTACTTTGCAAGATAGGATTAATATTCAATACTAGACCATCCGTGACCCTCTCTGTCAACCTTTTATAATACTAAAAGTCTTTGATTGCGTGTATGCTTGGGTGCTTGTCTGGTGCGTCCGTCCGGCATATAATCATTTACGAGTTGCTTTTACATTAAGTATTTTTATTTTAACTTTCTTCAAATAGACAATTTTATTAATTAAAATATTTTTAAGTTAAAGACAAAAAAAAGAGATCCAACTTTTCTGTTTCGTTCAGTTGTTTTTAGAATAATTATTTCAGTTTTCTTTAAAGAGACAATGTTTAAAATATCTAAAACATAATATTTTAATATATTAAAAATATTTTAAAATTAATCTGATTTTAATTTCAAGTTTATCCCGGAAATTCTACTCCTATTAAATGCTGTAAAAATCAGTAAAACGTAAAATATGAAGTTGCAAATCTGACCAATTATGATATGAACGAATATTTTAATGATTCATAATAAATTTAAGTACCGTTTTAATCGAATGTTGAAATCAACTTCAATGTTTTATAATCTGAACCGTCAGCAACCCAACGAGTCACAGATTGTCTAGTTTGATGATAATTTAAAAAATTTTCTTTATTATTAAACCGTTAAAAATACATGACAATGAAGAAGAAAACTATACATTCTCTTCAGCAATATATTAAAATGCATGAATGTTTATTTGATACGTACATTTACGAGAAAAGTCTTGAAGCAATAAAAGGAAAATTTAGTTGTGAATGAGTACCGTTTCACTCTATAATAATAATAATTATTTTGTAAAACAGTCACACGAATAATGTCATATACAAGCACATTTACATGGAAACATTTCACAAAATATTCATTATCGGCAAAAATATGTGTTTTAAGGAAACATTTTGGGATGCTCAATTCTATATCACAGTCATAAATTTTTAGATTTCTGAGAAAATTTCAAAGATAAAAATTAAATTTAGGTATTTCCATCCAGACTCAATAAGATATATTAGCCTATTTCTAGTATTCTGAAGGGAGTACTCTCATATTTCTAAATCAGAAATGTATGTATTTATGTGGCCAACATAAAGAAAAAAAAATCGTCTATTAATTTTCTATGAACGTTTAACAGAACTGAAAGTGAAAAGAAAGACATCCTTTGAAAAAAATATCTTACAAAATATGTTTTCACTTACAATCATGTAGATTCCGTTATTATTGCAGCCACATTTCGAAATCGGAACGCACTTGTCTCCGCTGAGAATAAACCCCATTTTACAAATGCATCCCTCAGCTCTATTTTCACATTTCGGATTACGATTGGTGCAAGTTGGTTGACATACCAATGCATTAAATTTGTACTCCTTGTTCTGACCACATTTCATATCTGCAATAAAAGACGGCGGCTTGAAAGAATATATTAACGGTTACATATATTATATGCTAAATATTATAGTACCAGTCAGAAATGAGAACATGATTTACGTATGAGTCCGTTCTTCCGTCTAGGATTAGGGAATGTGTGCGCTTTGTAATAAGTGTAATCGCATGCCAACTGCATATAATCCTTGCAGTATCTGTTTAATCTACCGAAGCTCAAACCGACCATTCTCATCATATCTTCGTAAGATCAGCATAGCATACCTACGTTGTCAAAAGAACAAAACCTACATAAAGGTACACACTGAATTTTATATATAAAGATGCTCATAGCTATCCAAATTAGATGTAAGTTTCAGTCCCAATATGCATTAAAGCATATATCCTTAACACATAGCATATAAGACATTCTATATGATCACATCAACTAATTATTTGATAGAGCGTGTTATGTAATAGCAGTCATAAATATTCTTTGTAAATTTGAATATTAATATGTTTGAATTGAAGACTTCAATTTACATATTTATAATATCTACTGTTATGGACGTGGAGGGGAAATAACAGATAATAGCCCGGAAAATAGAATCGGCGGACCGAGGTTAAATTTCTGCTAAGCGATTTCAGTTCATTTTATACTAATATTTTGGAAAATGGAAACCTAGCTTTATGCTTTAAACAAAATGGCAGATTGAGAGCTTCAGACATTCAGTATAAGGGAAAGACAACTAGGACTTCTAACTGTCTGGTATGCATTTCCAATCCTGACAAAGCAAACTTCACGTAAACAAGAATGATTGCGTAAGTTGTGAATGAATTAAACTTACAAAGGAAAAGTTATACATTTATAAAATACAAATAGAGTTATTCGGTGAAGATCAATTTATTTAAAAGGTGAATGGAATATTTAAAAATTAACTTATTTTATAAAACTTGCTATCCTGAACAGTATGTCTGTGGTCTTCAGTCTCAGCACTGTTTACAGATTTAACAATTGTTTTTTTTTCGTTTTTTTTTTTTCTGTGCCGGAGAGTATATCATACTTATATATCGGATTTTTGTGTTCAAATACCGCTTTTATCCAGGGATGTACGTCATGTTTTTTTCTACATTAAACAACTTAACATTTAACAAGGATCAGCATACTGGTCTTCATCACAATTTGAAAAATTATGGTATTTCTGAACAATTTTTCAATTGAATCAATGTTTATTACCGATTGAATAAATTAAAGTTGTCTTCAGCAGCTACTTCACTAGGTCCGTATGCATTAATGCAGTTGTTCCCTACCCTTGGGATTTATCCATGGAACTACGTTGTTAATAATTTTCATCAACAATCTTCCTAGTACCATAAATTATCAACTCAGTATCTATGCTTGTCTTAACATTAGGTCTAATCAGTTCGATATGGTCAAATTGCGGAATAATCTAATAAATAACTTGCATTCTATTGTTAACTTAGGCCAGGTATGACTTGTTAATTTGAACTCGGCAGAAACGAAATTGCTCTCTATTAATCGTCTGAGAAAAAACGTTCACCTTTCCATAAAGTAAGTTTTTAGCCTTCCGTCTCAAATGTTTCCGGTTGACATGAAGTAGAACGAACATATTGAAGCAATTGCTAGGTCTATTGCTAGGGAGTTTGGTTCTCTCTGCCGTACTAGACAATTTTTCTCGCTCGAATCTGTCTAACAGGTCTATCATTCGGCCATGTTTTGTATATTGCTGCCATGTAGGTAGGTGTTCTTACTATATATTTAGTGTTCCTTGATAAAATCCAAAGAAACATCTGTAATATCTAGCATCTAGACTTCAATCACATTCCCACCGACGAAATATAGCTTTTCTGTGGATTTTTTAAATACTTTCATGGTAATTGTTCTGATAAACTCTCCTAGATGGTACCTAGATTCTATGAATTTATTTGCAGTAGTAAATTGGTAGCAATATTTAATCATTTTACAATCGAAACGTAATTTATATGCTCAAAGCTTCTTATATCGTATTTCAAGTTGGTGAAATTATTTACTGTCTTCTTATTTTCAAGTCAAGTTTGTGCTTCAAAAATTTAAATGCAATGTCAGTTGTTAAATTCTGTCTTTTTAATTTCTGTTCTTTTATTGTTCTCACTCCTTAATAATTATTTTCTTATATTATTTCACCCCCAGTAACCCCATTGCTTTGATTTGGGTGAACGAATTTTAAGAAATAAAAACATACCACATTTAGAAATGCTTCTCCAATTAACAATGATTCCAACTTTTTCACATTCGCGAGCAAATCCTTCTATGGCTTCGCAGACAACCGTCTTGAAGATTTTCTTGTTTTTGTGATACGTACAAGCATCGATTTTACAAGATTGAAGATATTCTTTGATTCTTATTGGTTCCAGTTTCAATCTGCACTCTTTGAAAACACCGTTCATGATAACATTACATATTCGTGTTTCAGCAGAAGGACATTTGAGGGTGACATCCGTTACAGCGCACCTTAAATAAAAGAAGTCAGAGTTACATTTTATGGAAATGTAACGGATGACTTTTATGAAATTAAAAGTCTTCGTTAATCAATAAGGGAATATTCATTGAAAATACAAATCGTAAATAGTAGATCCGAAATATAAAATTCTATTTAATGAGTTACCTCCTTAAATATCAAAAGGAAATTTTATGGATATTCCTGTCAGAATGTATCTTATCGATTGCTTCTCTGCTAGAAACCATTAAGCTTCAAAATGAAAGTACCTTCGCAGTTTGTATTGTATTATAAATGTAAAACAAAAAACAGCGGAAATAACATCGCAGAGCTTTTTAACAATGTGCATAAAAATTTTACCACACTCGAATCCGTTACATTAAAATAAATTTTAAAGCGAATTAATTTTATGTAATTTCAAGTATTATAATAATGAACATTCGGGAATATTGAGCACATGAGTCCGGGAAGGAATCATATCGAAAGGAATGAAAACCTGACTAAACCTACTCTCCCTTGTGACCATAACGTGTAATGGAAGATGCTATGGACATATATACAGACAGTAAATCGGGAGTAGAGTCCTGAAATTTTTTTGATGTAGACGTTGAAAAACCTCCAGCAACTCCTGCATCTAAACTGTTCCCAAATGCAATGTCCGGTATTCCATTAAATCTTGTCGGTACGACCGAAATAAGTATATGGCGGTACATTTGTTCTGTGCAGGGCACGAACGTAATATACCATCACCCAGGCATGCGCCTTGAAGAGGTCAATCCAGTCTCACGAACAAAAGATTGAAATATGTCCAAATAGGGAGCTGCCATTATTTAACAATATAAAAGGATGCCTGTTTCTACTATTCTACTACTACTACTACTACTACTACTACTACTACTACTACTATATTCATGGAATTATAATTTTCTAATATTGTCATCTGCTAAGTGTGCGATTTAGATTTAAAATGTTTCATTAAACAGGGAATGCCAAAACTTATTTTGTATCATCATTAATTTTACTCGTAGACCATGTTTTTTCTTTTTTCTCTAAATTTTAAAAATATATCATTCTTACTTTGTTTCCGGTTTGTCGCTGTCATCGTGAACTTTATAGCTAGTTCCAATCAAAGAGAATTTGTTTCGATCCTTCGATACGTCTTTCCCTTCTTTTGTACGGAAATCGTCTCTGATTCCGTTGCAGTCGCCACAGATTCCGGTCAACTTATTGGAAAATGTACCTCGTAACTTTACAGACACTCTGTGTTTACCATCAAACTGTACTCGAAGACCCCAGTTTGTTGTCACTGTAATCCATCCAGCAGAATATGTAGCCGAAAATCCCCAGACCTCGTTGATGGGAAGTGATCTTTTTTCTCCGTTTACCTAAAGTTAAAATATTCGCAAAGGAGAGATTGATTGTAACTTACTTGAAACGAGTTTCTCAATAAAGATTTTAGCGACATTAAGAGAACAGAACTCTTCTTATATTATCATTTTTAATATACAAAGGAGAAGATATAATGGTTGATTGTATACTTCTAATGACTCAGTTATCAAATGTTGTCGGGCTCTCTATTGCGCAATGTTTTTGCTAAATTTCAACAACAGGTAAACGATTTTTGTATCCATTTTTACTTACGAGAATTTTATTCCTTGGAAGCAGCCTAATTGTAACATTTTTCAGTTTGATATCAAGCATTCGAGTGTAAGATACTCGACTGTTTTGACGGTGTTCATTCTTAACTTCAACGGCGAAAAAATGTGAAGCATTCTTGGTGCTTGCAGCCAGTGTATACTTGCAAGTTCCCATGAAATGGATCATTTGACCGTCAAATGTTCTGTAATGAGGATCTCCTGAAGCTGTACACATACAATCAGGTTTTTCTGAAAAAACAAAAAACAAAAGTAACACAATTTTTGAATCCATTAAATGATTAATTATACTTTGACATTTTCCTGAAAAGTTAATTTCACTACACAAATGCAATAATAATTATTGTGAGACCGGAAACTACCTACACAATAGACTCTTCCAGGCTTATATTAAGTAGGCGACATAGCACTCTAGGGAGTGACACAGAGAGTCACAATATTTACGAAACAATAAATATTGTGACACAGAGAGTCACATAGTGTGACTCTATGTGACTCTCTGTGTCACAATATTTATTGTTTCGTAAATATTGTGACTCTCTGTGTCACAATATTTACGAAACAATAAATATTGTGACACAGAGAGTCACATAGAGCCACACTGAGCGACATAGAGAGTGACATAGAGAGTGTTATAGTAAGCTCGGCTTACACTATCTCTGCAACCTGTTGTTAATATATCTTTCTTACATCTAATCCGTGTTCCGTGTTTTACTTCTGTGGTCCCAACTTTGGCCCCACATCAATAATTCAATCTGTATGTTATAATGTTTGAAGTATAACTTTCCAAATGCCATGCAATTTCACGCTATTACTATTTCCCGTGCGCAAGTATTATTCTACTGTGTTAAGTCTATCAAGTAGGCCTGATAATTTGCCACAAATTGAACATAGATACTTAATTCATACAGCAATTGTATACTGGATATATTAATTATACATTTGATTTTTTTTATTCGACATCGAGAACTTTCATGTGGATCTCTGTAATCATACCGAAATATATAAATTGATAAGTAATACCAATTAAATATTTTCATGTGCTAGTTTGATTATGTTTATATAAGTTTGTGGATGTATATTTTCGCGCATTTTTGTATGTGGATATTCTCATACATTATTTTTATACCATAAAGGACCTATTATCTAGGAGATCAGAATAAAATGTATTTTAATATCTTAACATTTCTACCAAAATTTGTGTGAGAAATAACATTTTCCAAGCAGTCATGATATTTCATTGCATCGCTAATAATTTAAACCGAATTTTAGATTTTTAGCCTTTTCATTATTTTTGTCACTAATTACTGTGATATTGTGATTTCATAAAAACGAATTGTGTTCACGTCTTTAACTTTATATCGATCACGTGGTGTGCAAAAAAAAAAATCGAGAATTTCCCGACATTCATTATAATGAAATGAGGGCGCGAAATTGCTTCCTGACAAAAAGAAACAATAATAAATGATTTTCGGTATTTCCTTCTGGATTAACTTCTAAAGTGATCATATTTATCCTGTGAGACAGAGTAAATGAGGATAGATACACAATGTCCTTAATCTTTTCAAATTTATAGAACGATTATGATGCATCTCGTATATATTGTGTTGATTGATAAGAATGTTCTATATGCCGTGTCCCTTTAGAAATTTCGCTTTCTGATCCTGAGACCCAGGTTCGAATATCACCATGGTCGAGGCGTTAACGTTCATGTCAACACTTTGCCATTAGCTTAGCTCGTTGTTATATGTTGACAGTTCGAGTCAATTATTTTTTCATTAAGCTGTAATAAAATATGAATAAAGATGTTAATAAGAAATCAGTGCGTAAACAATAGGAGTGTGGATGCTGCAGAAATAATGGTTGTGAACACTTATCCTAATATTATGTCAGAGAACAAAAGAAAAATGTTTTGTAACCTTTCAAATTAGAGTAGTTCTTATCTGGTAACTTGTCAGGTTACTTCCTGAAGTTATCGGTTTGGTGAAAGCGATCCCATCGTTTGTGGTTTATGAATTCATGTTCATATGAAGATAGATATTTATGCATTTCATATAAAAGCCACATACACATCTTTATATATATATAAAGTTGTAACCTCTGTGTGTCCGTCATCGAACTTCACTCAGGGATTTGGAAAGAGACCCCTATAATCATACATATTCTGAAACTACATTACCCAGAGTACTTGGGTAAGTATATTCCATTTTGATCAAAGGGGTTCCTCGCCCCCTTTGATATCAATTAAATTTAAATTTGAACAAGTGAATGACTCCTAGCGTACTTGGATAAGTATATTTTATTTTGATCAAAGGGGTCCCCGTGTGACGTAAACACGTCACTAAATTTTTTCCCATTAAATTAAATTTAAATTTGTCCAAGAGAAGGATAAAGCCAGAAGATGGAAGTCGCATCGTCAAGATCATTGAATAATACAGAAATGCATTATTTTTCTTCACAAATTATAAAAAAAATCATTTAAAATCAATCATCATTGTCTTACAGAAAAATATGTGACACTCAGCAAGGCGCGAGTAATTCGGCTAGGATTAATATAGAAAAGGAAAATTTTATGACCTATCTTTCTATGAAAATATGACTAACTAAATATTTAGCAGAGTACAACAGACAATAAATATAGATTACACGATCTCAAGATTGTATATTCTTGTAACTTCCCTATTACTGACAAACCAATGACAGTTAAAATAATGAAAGGAAATTTGTTTATGAAAAGTAGATGAGTAGACAGATGGAAACCGACACAGAGAAAGTAAAAGGGCATTCAAATATCAATCTTATTTCAGATGTTGTTAAATAACTAGACATAATACGCATACCTTCACATGTCTTTCTTGTAATTTTCTTCTCAATAATACGCAGGGCATTAAAGTTGTCAACAGTGAATTTATACTCTGATATGGGTTTGCTTGCCATATCTATCAGCTCTGATTCTTGAAGTTTCTTTCCAATACCAATGCTGAACATCACGATATCAGACTTTTGAAGTTTGACAGCCTCTATTTTTGTTAAACGCGGTTTATTAGATTTTCCGTCGGTAACGACAATGGCAATATTGGGAACACCTATTCGATCGCCATATTTTCTTTGAAACACAGTGTTTAGAAGTCGCAGAGCTAGATGGGTATTAGTGCTTCCTCTGCGATATCTGATGTTCTTGATTGCCTGTATCAATTCCTTCTGATTATGGTACCTATTGAGATGGAAGTTAATGACTGCAGTTTTACTGAACGAAATCGCAGCAACTCGGACTTGGTTCAAGCCGATTGTCAAAGAGCGAACGACGTTTATTGCGAATTCCTTAACTTTATTGAAATTTTTAATTCTCACACTGCCAGAATCATCAAGAACAAACACTATGTCAGCCACAGTCTTCTCACACACTGCAAAAAGAGAAAAATATGTTATAATATCGAAACGAAAATGATGATATCAAATTTTTTTCTTATTGCTATAGACAGAGGCCTAGAATAAGAAATCAAGAAGTCGAGTTCGAATTCCGGTCGAGTTCTTTACATCCACTTACGCGCAAATACCATTGGAAAAAGTATGAATCCATATTTTTCTTCCAACTATGGGTTAAATAGTAAGAATTATATCGGAAAAATCATTATTCTCAGAATAATTTTTAATACAATATTCACTGGAAACATATTTTTACAATCCAAAATGTGTTTTAGTTTTAAATAATCTACAGATATTAATAAACCTTGAAAAACAAATAAAATTGGACGAACCATGAAAAGGAAATGTTAATTATAAATAAAGATGCAGCAATTGCATAATTTATACAGACATACAGTTGAATTACAATTAAATTTTGTTTTTTGATAAGCTTACTCAAAAATATATTTTGATGAGAAATCAAAGTCATTAAAAGTATAATTTTTGTTAACTGTTTGATATAATGATGTGCTTTTAAAATAAGTATTAAATAAAAGAAGATATTATTGACATTCCTTAACAGGTCAGGTGAAACTGAAAAGAATGGAAATCTTTTGAAAATAAATGTTTATTACTGGGTTTATTGATGTTTATTAGAAAAAATATTGCATAAAATTCTATCAATTGAACAAGTTAATTTTTCTGATTTTTCTATATCAAAACAATTGTTGTTCTTTCTTCATTAATTTTTCAGCAATAATATTTTAGTCAAACGTGAAGCAATCATCAATGTCAATGCTATATTTTTTAAAACCGTACTATAATATTGACTCGTAAAATAATTTGAAAGTAATGTCTTCTTTGACTGTAGGTGCCATTTTCTAGTGTAACCGTGAGTAAGATGATCTTCCTAATTTAATGCTAATGAATATTCAATTTGCTCCTCTAAATGTTTCATACTTTTGCTCCTTAACATAGTAAATATCGATCTTAATTCACTACAAATTTTAAATTTTTATGGAAGACAGAATTATTCAATTGATCTGGCATTAATAACAACAATGGTTAAAAAAAATGGCAAATAGCTTTTTCTTTAAATATTTGGTGTGATGTTCATATATTCGACAAACGTGTTGCTAAAAGACTTCCAATTCTGCTGGAGAGCACATTACGACTGAAATTCTTTACATAATACTCTACTGAATAATGTGTGCGAACAAATGCAAGATTGCAAACATATGACATATATGTTACTTCCATAGCAGTTTTCTTAAATTGAAATTGAACTTACGACATTTTCTTAATCATCATTTTATAAATTGTTGATGAAATGAGGGATAAATGTTGTTTATCTTTCATCTTCAATATTACGCAAACGTTTTTAGTTTTCTTTCTTATCATGTCTCTTGGATAAATTAATTAATTCATTTTCATAAATACACATCCATTATAGGCACCTTATCTAGCCTCATCAATACTGCAAAAAGTGCGCGCGAATACGTGTAGTTGTAGAGTGTTCATGTATGAATTAACTACCAGATTATTCTAAGATGAATGGACACTCAAATACCTGTAGGGACACATTTTCCATTTGTGAGCTGAAAGCCTGTTTTGCATACACATCCTCGAACCCCATTTTTATTGCCGCATACACGATTTTCTCCGCAAGGTTTCAACGTTCGTGTCAACACTTTGCCATTAGCATGGCACGTTGTTATATGTCTGCAGTTCGAGTCAATTCTTTTTTCATTAAGCTGTAATAAAATATGATGAATAAAGATGTTAATAAGAAATCAGTGCGTAAACAATAGGAGTGTGGATGCTACAGCAGTAATGTATGTGGACGCTTATCCTAATATTATGTCAGAGAACAAAAGAAAAATAGTTCGTAACCTTTCAATTTAGAACAGTTCTTAACTCATGAGAATTATCAATATAAGAGTAATAAATTAAACAAAATTTATATTTTCTTCAATATTATATTTAATAATATAATATGCACTATTTTCAAACTGAGATTTCCTGTTGACATTATCATGACAATATGAAATATATAAGGTACTGAGGAAATTAATTTCACTTACGCTTTTCATTTCAATGAAATGAAGAAGATATTGGATTACACATTGTTTGACCCTGTTGGAGAAACATTAGAGCATTCATCCAAAATTGGCTAAATTCTAGAATTGTGTTAGATATACAAATATGTAAAATTATAACATTGGATTTGTTTGAATCGTTCGGGTTTACTTACAACCATATATATTCCACTATGTTGGCAACCACATTTTGAAACTGGAACGCACTTATCACCACTGAGAACAAATCCACTTCGACAGATACATCCCTCTTCACGAACTGTACATTTTGGTCTACGATTGGTACAAGTAGCTTGACACGCCATGGCGTTGAATATATACACTTGATTTAAGCCACATTTCATCGCTGCAAAAAAATATGATTTTATTTTATTAATTTCTACATGTATAAAATGCGCTCAAAAACGCTCAGTGGAACAAAAAATAATTGCTAATTCTACTTTTGATATGAAGAAATTTTGTAGAACTAGCTGCCATAATTGGTATATCTGTAATATACTTAATAATATATTGAATTAAAAACTTCACATCGGTATGATGTGAATGCAAGCACACATACACACAACAAAACACAGACAAACACATAAATATACTAAGATATGATTTTTCTTTATTGACGTACCATAAAATAAATATATGTACTAAGTACAGGTAACGTAATAAATATTTATGCCAGAATATATGTGGATTTATTGTTGGTTCCTTTTGAAGATGAGTGATAGTTTTGATAAACTTACCACATTTGGAAACGCGTCTCCAATTAGCAATGACTCCGGATTGTTCGCATTCGCGCGCAAACCCTTCAATGGCTTTACAAATAACTGTATCGAGGAGTTTTTTGTTTTTATGATATATACAGACATCGAATTTACATGATTCAACGTATTCTTTGACGCGTATAGGTCCCAGTTTTGTCCTGCATACTTGGAAAATTGAATTCATAATGATATTGCATCGTTTTGTTTGAGCAGAAGGGCACTTGGTGGTGACATCTGTTACGGAGCACCTTGAAAACAAAGTTATATGTGAACAAGATTTTGTGAAATAATATCATGTTATTAAAGTTACGTTCTGAAAAATGAGATATGTAGTTTCTTTGTGAAAATATTAAACACAAATGCTAAGGAGGAAAAATTTAAAAAAATATATTTTGTATTTTTTTTTAATGTAAATTAAAAAATAAATGTTATTATTGTCGTATGGACATTCTAATTAGAATATTACTTTTTGATTAATTAACTATATATGTAATTAGAAAATGAAATTATTCATGCCACTCTCTGTTGTGGGATCTACGTAAAATATCAGAGAAAATAAAATTTCTTTCATAGTACGAGGTAGTACCAAATAGTTGTCAGATCAGTTCACTTTCCAGAAATAGCATTTTAATGACGAAACATAAGGAATATTTTGGAAGTGCCAAAAACACTTGAAAAAATGCAAAGTGTGCTTAACTGCATAATAAATATGTGTAGCAATATGGATTTTTGAAGTTCGAAGCCATTCTTCTTATCCAGGATGAAATATGTCAGCACCCTCTTATATAGTTGAAACAATGGATTTGCCATATATATAAAACCAAGTTTAATGACTGCTAATTTTACGTAATTTCGTGTTTCAGTAAAGGCGCCTTCCATAAGATAAGCAACGTATTAAGAAACAGAAAAAAATGAAAATAAAACAAAGAGTACCGTATGCAATATCAGTACTCCTATATGCCAGTGAATGCTGAAGCATCTCATCACAGATGGAGAAACTTCAGGCAACAGAAATATGGCTCTACAGAAGGATGCTCATAAGGCAATAAAAACCCTTGCCATCTTTTACATCGGCTGGAAAGAAATGAGATACGAACATTAGTGCGTATCATACCGAGAAAGCGATGGATTTGGTAGTGTTGGGCAAGGTGTTTCATTTCTTTTGATCAATTGCGCACACACGTCAGTCATAGTTCGAGCAGCGACACGGAAACATGACTGTGTCGAAGCAGCTTGTGCGAAGTTGTTTACTTCATGTCTTAAAGGTGGGCTTGTTCGTGGCCGCTTCAAGTTACTAAATACGTCATGTCTTTGATGATACTGCTATAAGTGAATGCACCGCCTGGCATTGGTTCCAGAATTTTAGGTCGGGAGATCTGTCACTTTTTGATGAATTCCACAGTATCCGTCCACAAGTCTTGGATGATGGGAACGCTAAAAGCGACAATGAGGTAGGACAAGAGATAAACTTGTGTTGAACTTGCAGAACGCTTCCAGGTATTTGATGAAACAGCCAGACTTCACCCGCACAAAATTGGGCAAGTGGGTACCTCACAGACTGTCGGAGCCCAACAAGTAACAACGAGTGACAGCCTATTTCTCGTTGTTTTCTCGGCACAGCAACGTAACCATATTTGATCTAATGCTCACCAGTGATGAAATGTTACCCATGTGTGACACATCGCAAACGTGGCAGACATTGATTGTCACCACGGAATATTGTGATTCACACCTCAAGATCATCTGTACACTCACGCAAGATCATGCTTTATATCTGGTTGACTAATCGACAAGTAGTGTACCATGAGCTGCTGTTAACGAGCTAAACCATCACTACGGACTTGTAATCGCATCAGTTGGAGCGTGTGCAATAAGCATTGAAGTACAAGGCGGCAGCATTGATTAATCGCGAGGGTGTAATGTTTCTCCATGACAAATCGTGTAACGCAGGTGACCAGAGATACTATACGGCGATACTGTGCCACCTTAATCCCCTGACCTTGTGCCTAGAGGTTACCACCTCTTCCATTCCCTGGAAAAACACTTTCGTAGAAAATCCTTCGCAAATGAGGCAGACTTGCAGCAGGTACTCGCCGAATTCTTTGCGTTCAAGACACTTGATTTTGTACCATCAGGGCAATGCGAAGCAGGGGGCACGTTGAGATGCAGATGGGGATGATTTAAGCACTAACGGTATGTCAAGTTTTCTGTATACCTTTTTTTTGCTAGTAAATCAAAACTGCACTGACTTTTTGGTTACTTTGTAATACCATAGATTAAATACGTGAGCAACGACGAAGTTTATAGAAAGTGGAAACAAAAGGCACACTTATACATAGCATCAAATAGTGACGGTTGAAATTCCTATGGCAAATAACGAGAAAAGAGGATGGAAAAATTTGATACTCCCAGGAAATACTGAAGACAAAATGGACACAAGAAAGCAGCGTATAACCTACCTAGCTTATCTAAATGATTGTCAGAATAGGAATTATGAGATTTAACAAAAAGACAAATTTTACTAAGGGCAGCAAAAGACAGGAAATTATGGAATGCGATGATTGCACACTTTCTGAAAGGACACAACACAGAAGAAAAATAATTAAAAGTCGCGTGAGTAGAAATATCACTGATTATGTAAAATACTATGATTTTCATAATAATTTTCGAAAATAGATGTGTTGCAAAATATATGGACATTATGCTTTACTATCAACAATATTCTAGTTTTTCATTTTGTAATATAAAATTATATTATCTTTTTTTTCTGTAAATGTAAAATATCTTACTTCGTCTCTGATTTGTCGCTGTCATCGTGAACCTTATAACTAGTCCCAATCAATGAGTATTTGTTTCGATCCTGGGATACATCTTTGCCTTCTTTTGTGCGATAATCGTCTTTTTTTCCGTTACAATCGCCACAGATTCCGGTCAATTTATTGGCAAATGACCCTGGTACCTTTACAGTCACTCTATGTCTACCGTCAAATTCAACTCTGAGACCCCATTTGGTTGTCACACTCATCCAAATAGCAGAATATGTGGCCGAGAATCCCCAGACGTTGTCGATGGGAAGTGACACTTTTAGCCCATTGACCTACAATGAAGATAGTCATAATCAATAGATTTGCATTCACATCAGTTCATAAAATACTACATACGTTATTTTGTGATATATTAATACTATTATTTTCTTATGTTAGATATATTTTTAAAATTATCCCAAGAATTTAACTGCTTAAATATATATGCATTTTTTTTATTATACTTCTGACATTATTTCAGCAATCCAGACTAAGCCAGTGGACTTTTTCATCGCTTTAACGATTATTAAAGTTTAATGCGAGTTATTTCTCCTTTACATATACGTTTCCCTCGAATATGGAAAGATTGAGGTGACTCAAACGGAATATAAGAATCGCGGTGCGCATGCGAATGAATTCGTTAGTCACGCATTAGCACACAAACATGCAGAAACATGTAATAACGTACACAGATACACAACTGTGTGAACACATAACATTACAGACGTAGACAAACCCACACATGCACGTATATATATTAAACTAATTCTAAGTCATATATGCATCATAGATATACAATTAATATTTTTAAATATTTTAGTGCTTGTGAATAAAAATCTTAAAAACTTGTATAAATTACAATTATGCAAAAATTAATAAATTACAATCGCATTTTAGTGGACATATTATTAACACGTATTATTTTAATCGGTTTCAGACATTTTTATTGAAAATTATTAATAAGTTACGATATCCCGATTGAGCAGATACCAAAACTTTAATTAATTTATAATTTACGAAGAAAACTCAAGTTTACACAAAATTTAGAACATATTGAATTATATAAATTTAATTATATCAGATTATTAATCCGGAAAGTTTCAACTTTAAGCATGCATAGTTATTAAGTTATTAGACCTTTTTTATTCTTTATGTAACACTATTTAAAATTGATCCAAGCATTTCTCTGTTAAATATTCGCACGAATTTTGTGTATATGATATGCGTGTGTTAGATATACATAAAAAGACAACGTATCGAGTAGGCAGTCAGTGAGATTCTGTATGAGAGCCTGGGCAGCAACTGGGTGTAACAGTCTGAATCTAAGTCAGTAATGAATCTTCCTGTGTCTCGTCTATTCCCTATAATAAGAAAATTCTCTTCGTAAGGAGAAACTTCACTATAATAAGAAAACTCTCTTCATAAGGAGAAATTTCCCTATAATAAAAAAAACTCTCTTCATAAGGAGAAACTTGACTATAGAAAAAGAACAAGAAACAATTTATGGAATAGAAATTTACTTTTTTTGCTTTCTTCTTTCGTTTAATTTTTCTTTCATGAGTTGAATATTTTTAAAACTCGAATTTTCACCTTCGCAACATTCTACAAAATTATTATTCTCACAAAAAAATTATGGACATGAACAGTTTACATATAATACCTCTATAACTTTAAGAAACATACTTAGAATTCTGAAGTGTACCTCTTACTTGATTTATCATGTTCTAGTAATTGTTGAAAATAAGTATGAACTGTTGAGTATAAGAAATAAAATTTGATTTGCTGTTAATGGCTCTTAAAGCAATTTCTTATTTAACTTTTGTGTAGACTGTTATGAATTTATGTCTTAGTACAAAGTTTTAAATTATTCAATGTGAACTTTACTTACAAGAACTTTATTTGGTGGTAACAGTCGAATTGTAGCTGTTTTCAGTTTGATATCAACCATTCGAGTGTATGATACCCGTGTGTTACCGCGGTGTTCATTCTTAACTTCAACAGCGAAGAAGTATGGTGCATTTTTACCGCTTCTAGCCAAAGTATACTTGCAAATCCCCATGAAATGAATCATTTGCCCGTCGAATGTTCTGTAATGAGGATCTCCTGACGCTCTACATGTACAATCAGGTTCTTCTGAAAAAGAGTATCACTTCAATATAAATTAATCACATGACTTTGAGTCTCTTCCATAAAGTCTATTTCTTCTTTATATAATAATGTTTAGTGCGTTAGATGTTCAGGATTTTCTTGAAAGTAATTTGTTTTTAGGACTCAAAATTTTTCAATCCGTTTATATCACGCACGCAAACACCATTGTTCCTCTCAAAATTCATCAATTAATTTTAATGTGGATTACTTATAAACAATATGAAAATTTAAAGAATATTAACATTAATATACTATTTGAATTCATATTTATTAACATTTTGTAACAACTTCGACTCTTTATTTGTATTTTATTCACTTCAATATTTAATACGATGTCTGTAATATTTCAATGATTGCTTTGCTAAATTCGTAACGGCTAGCTATATTTAGACTTTCCTTGGTTTTCTGTTAGTAGATATATATTTTTCATTTCCCTTAAAATAATTTTAAATTACTGAAAAAGCAAGAAAATTTAATTCGATAATTTATGAATTTCTTAGATTTAACAATTCTGTGCAACAGAGGATTAAATTAATTCATAATGACATGCGTGAATTATATTATAAACAGCGTGTTTGAAATGGTGACCATGTTTATCCCCATTGTATAAACCAGACCTCACTTTTTAAACATGTAATAAAGATACAAGTGTTAGAATAACAGACCGAAAATTTATTGTTATTGTGTCGTTCAAAATATTTTTCAATGAGAGAAACCATCACTTACGGAAGTTATTCATATTATTACAAATGCTTTAAGAAATGCGAAATGCTAATAATGAAAAAAGATACAGGAATAACAACAGTAGTAAGACAACGTTATTTTACATCTGAAGAATTCTACACTATGAATGTTCAAATTTTAATGTTATCACAATAACTGACTCTTCTTTAACACATGACCTACTTGCACCAGTTTAAATTATCGCTTTTTTCTATATATCTAAGCTATAATTTTAAGCTATAACTGTCGAAATTGAAAATTCCAAGAAAACATGTCGAAAATTTTCCAATTTCCATAAAATATTTATAAACTGTCACACCATATCGAAAAATGTAAACCGTTGCAAAGATCACACATATTGCTTTCTATGTAACATCAAACAAAAATGATCAATATTTCAATACTAGAAAATGTATGCTGTTGTATTTCAACAGTAAATTTCAGGTGAGTTGATTACAGTTATGAACTTTTACCGATAGCCACTAAGGTCCAAAGTGTTAGTGAAATTTGAAAGAAGCTGAGAAAATAATAAGAAAAGAGAGATAGAGGACATTAAAAGACGAAAAAAGCAAAAGATGACTACCAATGTGGCATTTCGATTTTTAAAAATCATAGTTGCCTGTTTAAAAGGAAGAATAGCAGAAAGATAGTTCCACAGGCGAAAGGTGCGAGACAAGAGACCATTAGCACATCATTTACGTTTACATTTATCAATTTCAACAGTAAAATGAAAAGAACTAGCTCAAAATCCTGTACTCAGCTTAAAAATCGTACAGTCGATAAACCAAAGAGGAAAACTCAACAGAACAATTAAGGTGAAAGTATTTATAGAAAAGGCTAAGATTCCAAGTTAGAACTGATAAGATGTGGGATTCTTTGGTTTCTGTCTAAAATCTATAGATACATAGCAGAAGCACCAGACCAAATGGACGAAAGGGACGAATAATAGACTTATAAAAATAATAGAAAAATTGTCTCGCACGACAGCGAGAGCGAACTTTCTTAGTGGCAGTCCTAGCAATTGAGTCATTGTAATCGTTCCACTTCATATCAGTAGAAAATGTTAGACTGAGAAAACACAATATAACGTGTGTCGATTGACAAAGAAATACAAATAAAGTTAAAATATTTGAATCACATAATTATACACTGCATGATATTTTGCGAACTTTGCGAAAGAAAGTGGAACAATGTATATTGTTTTCAGTGGAACAATGTATATTCACTATAATCCGGATTCTGATTAATAAAGGGACAGCCTGATGACAATATTGGAATTCCAAAAATAAATGCATTTTAAGTGATAAATTTTAATAGATTTTAATAAGTTTTTCACAATGATACATCCTTATTTTTGAAATATTCGTTTTTTTTTTCAACTCCGATCGATACTTGGCAAGAGGGAGATTTTGTGAAAAGGATCGATGTTTATAAACTAATTTCAATATTCTGAATATTTGTATCATATATTGCTTTATTAAAGTAAAATGACAGTTTTAAACATAAGGAAAAGTTTTTAAAGCCGGTACTAGTTTCACTAATTTAGTTAGAAAACAGGCTCATTCTTGACTGGAAGGTTTGTTAATATTTATTTCTCTCAGCTCGAATTCTCATAGACTCACATTTAAATGTAACTCAATACAGAATAGTCATGAAACAATGTAATGAGATTCATTAAAGTATAGACCCAGAATTCACAAAAAAGATAGAAGCCGATGAACAGCTTAAACGATTACTACTACGTTTCTGAAAATATTTTGTTATATTACATTTACTACAGAACAAACATTTACATGTATTTCCTTATATTACGTGACGAATGTTCAGAATACAGAAGCCATTAAAAAATGTTTACACAATTACCTTTTTTACTACTACGTTTCTTGTAACAATTTTAAAAAAAAAAATTCCTTAGCTGTCTTCTCTTTTGATATTGAAGAGTTAAAATGGAAAAATTACGTAACCTAAACAGAAAATACTAAGGAACTGTTTAGCAAATTAAGTCCTTTCTCAAAACATTTCTTTTGGCGGTTTTAATTACGGCCACATCACGTTGAAACACCGGCTCCTGTACAAAGTTAAGCACCGTCAAGTCTGGTCAGTAGCTAAATATGTGACCACCTGGGAATACGTGGCTCGGAATTGGAACTCGGCTATCTGATTTCCAATCCAATTTTGGTACGTTATATTCACTTCTGCGCAAATACCTTTAGGAAAGAATTAATATACCTCTTCTACCCTCAGCTATGGGTTAAGTAGTAAGACTTTTAGCACCAAACCATTATTATCTCAAAATTAGTCTTATAAAAAAGTCTAGCTTTAAATAAGCTGAAAAGTGTTGATAAGCCGTAGAAAACGTATCAATCAATCAATTACTCGGAGAATCTCTTATTCTTGACTTCAGTCTTATTTGTTCAAGACTTTCTTGCGAGGACTTCAGATACCTTTCTCTATTAAGTGCTCCTCTTGTTTCAATTTGGTCTTGAGATAGGCTTTGTTTTTATATTTGTCATTTTGTTGCTAATCTTTTTCTTTCGAGAGATTTTTTTAAGTTGCTTTTATATGAAGCTCAACAAACTTTTATCATGAAGCGATACAGATCAAAAAGCGATTTACATAACATCAAGTTTAATCAATGAATCATAGATACCATTGACCGTCTAAAAGTATAAATGTAATTTTTTTTCAACAAATTAAATGCAATTCGTGTGTACACTATGTGCATAAACCAATAAAGACTGTCTGAAAAGTTTACAATTAACCTTGATAAATATTTTGGTTAAAAAAGATTCAATAATTATGAGTTTTATTAATTCAACACTATCTAATAACTGAAAGTGTTACATGAAAAACCTACTTATATATAAATAATGTACCCATATCATTAAAAACAAAGGCTTTTGCAAGTTTGTGATTATAATGAACTTATATACAATAGAATAATCATTATAAGGCTAATGATATACTTTGCGCCATATATGATATGCACCAGTCATTAAAGGGTTTACAATATACTTTGTACTATAGATGATTCAGTAGACATAAAAATTTAGAGGCAGTGTCATTACTATACAGTTTTATGCTCTTTTATTTAAAATAAATCCCCTCTTATATTACTGAAGTACCTATATACATCATTAATTTCGTCCCATCTAACTACATAGAGCTAGACGCGAAATGCATAAATACTCAACGCTAATTATTATATAGTGTTGTTAGCAAGAAAATAATTGTAATTGCTCTTAATATTTTTTCGACTCGGCTCAACTATTTGTAAATGCAGAAGACTTGGCATTTTGTAGTTATTTTACATATTATAGAAATAATTTACTGCTGAAATTAACAGGAGAAATATTTCTCTCGTAAAAAAATATGATGCAATCACTTACCAACTTCATAGACAGACAGATGCCAAAATCCTCCGCAAATCTGGCCTGACAGACATTTGAAGTTACAATACTTTCCCTTTCCATATTTCTTATAGTTTCCTCCGCAGAAACATTGCTTCGAATACTGAATATAAAAAATTAAAGCTGTGAAGGCATCAGTTATCGACTTAATAATAGAATCATCTAATCCTGTTGACTTGTCTTTTCATATATTATACGAAGTTTAAATATTATTAGAAAATGTTATATATTTAAATCATTATTGTTTATTTAGCGATTTTCATTATTTGGATATCATATAATTCTATTATTGTCTGCTGATATGTGCTTGTCGATGAACATCTATGTGCACGTATATATATATATATATATATATATATATATATATATATATATATATACATACATACATACATATATATATATATATATATATATATATATATATATATATATATATATATATATATATATATATATATATATAAAATAAAAGGTTTAAACACTAACATTCCATGGTCATAATTTATTCCATTGGAATCGTAAATACAATCAATTCATCAGACCTACAAATTCAAATTCATTTTTGTATTTGTAGGTCTGATGAATTGGATCGTATTTACGAATCCAATGGAATAAATTATGACCATGGAATATTAGAATTTAAGCCTTTTTATTATATACTTATAATATATTCTACCTAGATTCTATCCTCTCGCAATTTTTATTCAAGAAATATATATGTATGTGTATGCACCTATGTATATATATTTATATATTTTGCATATATATGTATATTTACCACTAATATTATCTATTTATATATATATATATATATATATATATATATATATATATATATATATATATATATATATATATATGGAAAGATGTATGACAAAGCAAAATATTTTCGTGTGATGCGTTTCGTCCCTTAGGACATCATCAGATTAGGTTTGTTTACGTTGATGCGACTAACATTTGCACGAAGGAGAAATTTTAAATTTAGATATTTGTTTTAATAATTGTTTTGTGTATATAATCTAGCCGGTTTCATTTAGATTCTTTTTCTTTTTTGTTT
Source organism: Acanthosepion pharaonis (assembly GCA_903632075.3). Classification (NCBI taxonomy): domain Eukaryota; kingdom Metazoa; phylum Mollusca; class Cephalopoda; order Sepiida; family Sepiidae; genus Acanthosepion; species Acanthosepion pharaonis. Next base: position 199,504 of record CAHIKZ030000565.1, read on the forward strand.
CCAGCATCTTTGTTAGTCAATATCCCACATTGTGATAACAGAATATCTGCAAGAAATGGTGAAACGTTGTAAGAATCTGTATCTAAAGTGGATTACATATATATATATATATATATATATATATATATATATATATATATATATATATATATATACGTTACGTTACTTACACCGTCTCTTTATAGTTTCCTTTGTTTAGGGCTAATGCTGATGATTATTTACGTTCAGGATCTATAGGCTACTTATTTATATATGCATTATTTAATATTTAATATTTCATTAATTTATTCATTGTTTTGTATGTATTTTTTTTTATCTTTCCTTCTAAGTTCTGGTGACAGGAAAAAATTTTATTAGAATTTGGTTATGAGATATTTATATGGATTTTCTTTTTTGGCTGCATTGTAAATGAATTCAGTGCTATTGTTTAGGGACGTTCTGTTATTCTTACATATAGTTTTCTGGAAACTGATTTACTTGGTCCTCATACGTCGAAATCGACGGGAGAGTCGACTATATATATATATATATATATATATATATGTGTGTGTGTGTGTGTGTGTGTGTGTGTGTGTGTGTGTGTTTTGTAAAAAATTAAGATATAAATAGAATATGTCTGTAAAATCAATATGAATAAAAACAAAAGGAAAAGGTTTCTTTAGCGAAGCGTTTCCTCCTCCGATGGATTTTCATTTCCATGATAAAGTCCATCAGAAGATGAAACACGTCTGTAAAGAAAAGATTTTTTTTTCCTTTGTCTTCATATATATATATATATATATATATATATATATATATATACAAAGGACAAAGGGGAAAATATATATATATGTATATGTTTAATTGCGCGTGTGTATTTGCGTATAAGCTAGTTTACCAAGAAAAGTTTTTTTTTAATCATGCACCATCGCAATTCATCCATTTATAGAAATAATGTGTCTTTTGTGCTCAAAATGGCATAAACTTAAGATTTATCAGAGTTAACAATATTTATCAAAGAACGATTTTAAAAATCTGCACAAGAGGTTTTCTAGAAAATAATTTTTGCTTCTTTCTTTTATTTATCGGCATTAATGAGAGGATAAATTTCCATCCAATGTTTGATAGAAAAAATATTAATCATTTTCAATGTCATCAAAGTGAGAAACTGTATAAATAGCATGTCGCTTGCTAACAGAAAAGGGCAAGTGCTTAAAGGGATTTTACATAAACTCGTATTAATCACGTACCTCCAAACCTGCTGTTTTTTCGCCATTTTTTCTACAAATATCCAGGCATTGTTCGACTGAAGATACGATGCCTTTATAATGCATTGCTCGAAATATACTATCTCTGTAACATCCGATGAGCTCTGAAAGAAGAGGGTATATTCTCATATTCTGGGAATGTGTATAACGATGAACGTAACTTTGCAAATTAGAAGGAATATAAAGTACCTCTTCAAGTCATCATATATGAAAACCTCAGGCAAACACATGCACTCATACACGTATAAAAATGGCTACGTAGATTTTGTTAATTTTTGTGCATATCTTGGAAGTTAATGAACCAGTTAAGTACACATGACTCATCCGAATATTAATTCGTATATCTGTCTTTAGGAATATCCAACTGGGTCTCAAAATTGTTTTTTGTACACTAACTTATACAGAGGATTGATATTTGCAATTTTTAATTCTTTATCGAGATGAATGAGTGTTTGCTTCAAGTTCCTAAAAACCATAGCTTAACGCCTGATATCTCTTAGTGTGATGGTTTTGGGCCTTGTGGATTTTTTTTTTTTTTGCAACTGCTCACAAACATTGATCAGTCTTTCTTCACAACATGACACGTAAATAGAGTTTTTATTTTCGCAAAGGCTGGAGAGTTTTGTGTAATGTACTACCAGCTTGCAGCTATGTCGATGTGGCACGTTGTAATTCTGAGAAAGAATTTTCTTTTTGGAAAAAAAAATTATAAATTAGATTTAGAAATTATCAAATGACAGCTAAATATAAGATTTACTGTCTGGAAAATTATTTTAAAATCATTTTTAAATAAAATGGCTCTGTAAAAAATAGTGTGTACCAGAATACAAAAACATGAATAAAAACCTATATAGATATATACATCAGCACGCACAAATACTAGCACAGTAATTCAAGAATAAATGCTTATCTTTATGCTTACTCAGAGCGCATATTGTGGACGGTAGAACCAATACGAAAACTGTAAGAAAGAAAAATAATTTTTTGTCAGTTTGATTTTTAAAAATAGTGTTGTGAAAGAAATGTAATGTTATTTCCTGGAGATTTTTTTTATCTTAATTTAAGCACAGTAACATACGACAAGTCAATAAATTAATACCATTAAGAATTAGTATAATGAAACTTTAGATATATTTGCAACTCTCTGAGCATCCTTATGTTTTAAGATTCTGAATATTTTTGTGTTATGGATGTTTTACGAAACATCTTGCATAAGGAAGAAAATATTTCGAAAAATCTATAATTAATTTTTGATTAAATCGACTAAAAACGTTGATCCGTAAAAAGCACTTTATAAGTTTTATTATAATTTGCAAGATTAGTAAATTAATGTTTAATTAATTCAGAAAATCCTAGCGAATACTGAATTTAAATAAGTTTATGACAGTCAGAAAATATATATTTCACTTTGTTTCATAACTTGTAAATTAAATTCAGTTTTGAGAGTAAAAATATTTCCACGAATCATTATAAAAACTTTCCTATCGACATACTGCGATCGAGTCGACATATTTTCATCAAATTTAATGAAATTCAATAATTTATCTTATTATTCACCTATTAAAAACAGATCCTTTAAATAGTTTTAAAAAACATTTGCGAAATAAGATTATCTGAAAAAATCTTACCCCAAATTTTCCACATGACCATTGTCTTTGGATTCATTTTTCCAGATTGTGGATATCACATCGTTACAGGCACCCTCTATTTATACTGGCTATTTCACAGATATATTGATTACGCTTATTGATAATTAGTAAATCTCAAATCTTGGGTGGTTACGAATTTCGTATGTCATTGTTCTCAATTCTGATCGATCCAGGTCAATAAGATTTAATATTTTATTTGCCCTCAGATTTTAAGCAGGTGTTTTCGATTTTCGAACGTGTACTATTTACACATATTTGTATACATTTTATACATTCTTTTGAATATGTATATTCTATGCTTTGGTATTTTCTGTGGTCAGAAGTACAGAGTTAGAAAAGTCTTGAATGTTAACAATATTTGGTATTAAAATTTAACTACCACCTTTAATTTTAGATATAAATTGATTTTACCATATTGTAGAGGGTGTTCTAAAAGTTACTAAGGGGTGCCAGAGATTAATAATATTTTGTTTATTAACTTATTTAGTTCTCCTTCAGTTATTTTATAATGGAAGCTATGGAAATTAATCATATTAAAATACACGACTAAAAAACGAGCACACGTAGTGCAATCTTTCTACCAAAATCAAGGATCAATAATTCAAACTCAGCGATCATATCGTCATCATTACAGTGTGAGTGATTCTCCGAGATTAAGAGTAAAGATCCAGTAAGTGACCATCCACGAAGTGGAAAATCACATTCGGTTAGAAACAAAGGGGTATTTGAGTGAGTAAGGTATAATCTCGAGGAAAATCCGAGCGCATCAAATCGAAGACCCTCTCGACAGGTTCGAATTTTTACATGCTTCAACCTGTTTCCGAAATATAAGATGGGCAACAGCTCATAAGACAATGGCCAAAATCCAGCTACTCATGCAAATTTTGGGGAAAAGAATAATTTCTCAGTTGCGACATAAACTGGACACCACGTTCCCTGGATCTGACTAGCACAGAGACTCTCTAATAACTGAAGGACAACATTCAGACAGACATCAAATCAGTAGAGCTTGAAAAACTGGGGGTTGTGATGGAGAAAGCCTTAGAAAGAGCACGATCGAGTGAAGCTGAAAATGGATGTCACTTATAAGATGTAATCTTTCTCAACTAGTGTAAATTTATTTCCAATATATACTCTATATAGGACTATGGTAATTTGAATTTAAAAAAAATTGATTTTTTAAAATTTTGAAATCCCTTCACTCTTTTTGGGACACTATAAATATGACTACCATAAAACATAGGCACTATTCGATAAACAGAATATTTGAAATTATATATATATATATATATATATATATATATATATATATATATATATATATATATATGTTTTTTTTTTTGGCAAGAGGTAAAGTAAAATCAGTAATATATTTAGGCTTTATTGATCTCAAACGCTTGAAGATTCCATAAAAAAATGACAAAAAATAGTCAATTAAAAATTTTTCAACAGTTGCCGACGTGGATATTCTTAAACAGTTATCTTGCTATAATATCTGGATTAATATATTTTCTAAATTTTATTAAAAAACATTATTTACATTTTTAGCATGAAAATTATTATATTTTATGTCCCAATGCCAATTTGATTTCTACGGACAATATGACATTTAATGACAATATGAACTTTGATGACAATAAAATTGGTTCTGATTAATGCATTGAGAATTCGCACAGACAATATATCTGTATAGGCGATATTTCTTACGTGTTCTCGAATAAATAAATCAAATAGGATATTTTCACTGGCATTAACTTGACTTTTCTAAGGACAGTACCTAGTTTATATTATAATGTAGGTCATTATCACATTATTTAGAAAAAATGTTTGAGAAAATATTGTTTGATTCTTTGTTTATTTTATTTTACGGCTTATCAACCTTTTGTATGTTATTTAAATCCAGATTCTCGATTGTAACAATTTTTTGGAGATAATAATGATTTATGGGTACAATTTCTACGAATTAACCCATTACTGGTGAAGGAAGATGCGGATTCGTATTCTACCCAAGTGTATTTGCGTGTAAGTGAATATGACGAACACTACTGGAATCGGAACTCGGCTCTCCAATTTCTAATTCAGATCTGTTTTCCATTACACCACCAGCACATACAAGCTTACAGCACCTGGTATTCTCAAGCGGTCACCCATCTAGGTACTGACCAGGCTCGCTGTTGCTTAACTTCGGTGATCATACGAAAACAGAAAATATTTCAGGGGTTTATTAGAATAATTATTTACTGCCTGTCGAAATGAAAGAAAAATTATGATTTTGTTCATGGACAACTGAAAATTATTGGCATCGATCTTCCCATGTTCTTGGGCTTATTTCCTTAAGCCTTCATATGAACCATTCGTTTTCGTATATGATATATAAAATTTCTATATATCAGAAAAAATTTTAGGCAATTCAGTGACAAAGTTGAAAAATTTTGTGTAACGCGTTTTGTTTTCTAAAAAGATTTCATCGGACTAAAGTAAAGTTATTGGTAGAATTATTTATATATAACGAATGAGATATAAACGTAAACATCAGTCGTAATTATACATTGAGTTGGAGCATTGAAAATCCGATGACAATATTTAATATTTAATGTATTTCGAATTCACCGAGTATTTATAGCAATATTACTGCCATCATTAAGTAAATATATATTCAAAGGTTGTTAATTTCCTTGGTTACATAAATCAAATACAATTGCTTCAATATTTCTTCTTTTGAAAATGTTATCCGAGAAAGACCGATATTTTAATTTATAAAATAGATATTATATTTGATATAACAACGTGGAAGAATATAACCCAGTATGAAACTTATATTTTGGTTGAAAATTCTATTAAATTATTATGTTTTACTAAGATTTAGACTTGTTATAGAATTCAGTTGCACTGGCTTCAGATAAGTTATATATTTCATACAATTAGAGATTGTTATTTCATTTTACCTTTATCGTTTTTAATACGGTCAGTTATTTGATTTTCTTGGCTGGTTGTTACATCATTGAATATTTGTTTAAACATTTCGAAATAAGGTTTGATTTTTGTTACTTACTTCTCTCATCAGCGCTACGCTGGAGTGTAATTTTTTTTTTAAATGAATACTTTTGAATAAATCTACATCATAAATGCGAATGTCAGTGTATCACGCTGTTTCAATTAAAGGGGAACAACTCTCTAAATCTCAAACTCGTCTTCTTCTATATAATAAATGCGAATGTCAGTGTGACACTGTGTAACACATTTTTTAAAAACTTTACTCCTAGCGGCTGTAGCCAATCATATACCATTTTGGAATCAGGCCGTCTCCGTGAGCAAATTAAAAACATGCTGAAACCGCAGTTATGAAGTTTTGGATTCCCAAGTTTTCCTTAGTGCGATTGTTTCGGCGATTTTTTACGTGAATTTTTGTGACAAATTTTTTGGTACGGTAACAATTTTTATAACTTGGAAATAAATTTCGGAATAATCGAAATTAATTGCAAAATCCAGCGAACGTCAACAATGAAATAGAAATAATTGTTTGTTCGGAAAGTAGGATCCTATGTACATCAAATTGTTTTTAAATTAACTGGCGACAGAAGAATTATCGTTAACTTTTAAAAGGTAAGCTTAAATATTATCACAATCAATTTTGAGTTCTTCTGTAGTTTATTGTTGCATATTGCATCTATTCTACCCTACCTATTGTGATGAAGGCCAAATCAAAAGCCATTCGCGGGAGCTAACTTAAATGCTGCCCGATAGGGCGGCTTTTATCTAGTAATAAAATATAACAATATTCTTTATTTTGATTTCTTTTCTCAAATGATATCTTGTCATGACGGGGTACAATTTTTTTTTAAATTATTTTAATTAAACGCAGGAGTAAAATTTGCATCTATCTTTTTGATCATGTTTATAAAAGATTTTCTGGACACAAATTTGCTTGCCGAACTCTCTGTAGTCATTAGCTGTTAAATGTTTCCTTTGCCGTCATTTTCGGAGTGTCTCACATTTTTCGTTGGCTAATCATCATTTGAAATTAAAAACAATTCCATCTGTACGTTTTATAGTTTTGAGATATTTGAATTCAAAGTTTCTGTAAACATAACATTTCATAATTTAACAGATACCAAATATAATTTACTCTGTTTTACTTGACGATCTTTGTACATAACTTAAGAGTTCATTTAGTATGTTGCAGGGGCAGCGTGTCACAGCTTACAACTAATAAACAGAAACAAGAAAATTGGAGATAAAAACATTTTACTCTCAATAAAAAACATAAGCATAATTATTTCTGTAAATATAATTGTTTTGGCGTTATTAGTTTATCTGATCTACATACACAATTTTGAAATAAAAACAAACATTTCTAAAGACAAAATATTTTTTAGATACTGGCTGATATGAAACACGAAGTAAAATATATATTTTCAACTGATGAAATAGAATCAATGTTATATATACAATATTTAACTGTGAAAATTGTGTTAATCGAAAATGTATTCGGTCACAAATGATTTTACATATCAAATTACTTAGCATAACGTGTTAATATAATTCCATACTTCTAATTTCATTTGAAATATTCACGCTTTCAAATCTACAAAATTAAATAATAATAAGAATATGCTAGATGCGTACTATAATGACACAATGCTTGAAATCACTCTTCACACATTTATTTAGGTTCTCCGATCAGCAGCCACCACTTGTTCGTTAGGGAAATTGGTTAGCGTATTGCAAAACCTGCTTGTCAAATTAGGCAAGAGTCAGTTGCACAAAAAACAGTTGACTTTGAACACCAAACACAAGGTGTAAATGCTCGTGAGTCCCTTGTACCATATTTTATGAAAAATAATACGAGAAGAATTACGCTTGACAGGGAAAGCGCCAGCAGAACTTTCACTTTCGCTACTTACGACGTATCATTTGTATCACATGACGAGACAAATTAATTAACGCCGCTATGATGAACCAAGTTGGTTATTTGAGCATGTATCTCTTCCTCTTTCGGCTGTGATGACTGGGATTCCTGCATCGCACGGAAAACGCTCACATACAACGTCCGAACCGAAGAAGAAAAATATTGAAAGAAATAACTTCGCTCTAAAAGCAATGTTTCCTATTTATTTCAAAAAGCACTACAATAGACACAAGGAATACTCCGTTGGACAAATCAAGTTTTCAGCTCCAAAAGTCATTTTTCTTTACCGCCATTTACAATGAATTTTCGAGACTATTCTTTTCATCGATTGACACTTGTGCATGTCCGATTAGAACGTAACCAACTTCCAGAAAATAATAAAATAATAAATAAACAAAAAATAAATAAATGGATTTGGTTACTTGATCACTCAAGGGAATACCGAAAAATTAAGATGTTCTATATTAAGGTGGCGTGAGAGTTACTGATTTTAAAATAATAGTTAGAATTGCCTTTAGCATAGCAACGTGGAACAATTGTATTAAGGTCTTTAAATCACATTTTAGTGTTTCCTTCTCGGAGACAAAAGATCAAACTGGAACAATACGATCCACTAGCTTTAATAGCATAAATCGACTGTAACTTTGTCACGAAAATATAGAAGATCCCAATCTCAGAATCCCTGAAAAGAACATCTTATCATTAACTTAGGATTTTGAAATTATATTAAAAGCTGTTCCAAATGTATGACTTCCAATTACATACCGGCAATAGATTTCTGTAGTCATTTTCATTTTTTTTTTTTTAACTTTTCAACAACTAGGTAAATTCAGAGAAATTCTGAAGCCTTCAAGATTAATCTTTTGCTATATTTTGCCTATGTAAATGAGCAGATAACCTCTTTTTTAATACTGCCAACAAGAATTTAGCAAGCAAACTAAAAGGTAAGGTGGATATCAACTATAACTTTAAGCTAGACGTGATCCTCATATAACAGAAAATAGCGCAAAAATATTTCGGGTTGACATTACTATTTTCTGATCATATTTTTAAAAAAATTTAAATTCTAGATTTAAATGCTCTGAGTTATTTACTTTTAGTCTCTTCGCTTAAAAGACCGCAGTAATATCTTTCTCAACTTTAGCTACCTTATAGTAGATTATGAAAACAAATTCAAGGAGTTCATAAAAAAGCAAACTTCACAAAACCAAAAATACGGTGTTTATATGAGCCGGATTAAGATTTTGATGTTTTTTAACTGAACATATGTGGTGTGGTGTAATGGATAGAGACACAATTAAAAATCAAAGAATTTGGCAAACATTTCGAATTCAAGCCGGGTACATGACATTCATTATGCGCAGATACCCATGGGAATGAATCTGTCACATCCCACCCCACGCCATCGATGGGTTCAATAGCTGGTAATCAGTTTACTGTAGAAAGAAACTGTAGCGTACTGCGGGAAAAATCTTCTGCCTAGTCCGTCATGGATCGAAAGAGGCATGATCGCTTATGCTTGTAACATGTGAGACACTTAACTGATTGATGTTCTTGTTACAGACTATCTTTTTACCTCTTTGTATATCTATACGTGGTGGCATGGATTTTATTGTATACACAGCAGTAAAAGTATTAGTAACTTTTCCATTGTTAGTTAGCAATATTTTCATTAGCCGTTACGTGAATGGTATCATATTTAAAGGGACGTAACACACACACACACACACACACATATATATATATATATATATATATATATATATATATATATATATATATATATATATATATACATATAATTATTTATTTAAAAATTATAACATAAATATGTTATAAAATCACTACAAAAATAGCCATTTTGTTTCAACACCTCCGGTGTCATATCAAGTTTAAAAAATACTTCATATGAGTAAAAGTATATCACTTAGCCGATTAATATTACTTTCAGCATCCTGACTCCAGAGTTTCGTAGATGGACCTGTCCTTCAACTCTTCAGCGGACATCAACAATTTATCCCTGCCATGAGTAGTTAAACTAACTTTATTCAAATAGATCACTTCTGATTGAATTGCGACTGCTTTCATATCAGCGTGCATCTTTTGAAAATTACTCATTAATTGTTTGTTGATTCTCACATTAAAATTAGATAAAAATAAGCAATATTTTGATACACTATTCTTTTGATTTTAAGAAAGGTATACAGATGACTAATTCATGTAGATTATGGAAAAGTTGCCGTTCATCTTTGAAAAGATGTTTCGGATGATTATTTCCATTTAAATAGTGCTCCCCGGGCGGATATACTACTTGAGTGGTATAAAAACGAAAAATACCTTGAGAATAATCATTGTTATACGATGCAAGATTAAAAAAATTTCAATTGGTCATTGAAAATCATTTGTAACAGTGTGTTCGTGCGAGTCTTTTTGATGAGTGGCTTCCATGTTTTATTCACTAGTCAAATTTAATGAACATATTCTGTTGCTTTTTTAAACTAATTTTGAAGAACGCATCGCTGAAGCTATCATAATGCAAGTCAAAAGAAACACAATTAGCTGTACCAAAGACAAACCTTCACTAAGAGAATGAGAAACTACCGGATAAGTAAACGACTGATTTTAATACGTAATGCTTTCAATTTGATTAGTTAATTTAACGAGTTAAGACAGCAATCTAGGAAAAGCATTCAGAATTAGTTTTCTGAAACTGTGTAATATGCCATGTGGATAACACGTGACAATATATACGTATGTTTTGTAGCCAATCAAAAAAGAATACAGATTGAGTGAAAATTTCCAGTACATCATCTGTCGGATATTGCACCTTAGGATAGCCAATCATTCCGAAATTTATGGAATATTCTTTATTGCTTCTTGGAATATAAAAAAATCGGTTCTAGGCTCCACGATCAGCTCTTTGTTGAAAATGTGCACAATTCTGGGAATGGTTAATTATGAATTTACGTGAAATATGACAGAAGATAATGGAGCAAAACCTAAAAATGTATTGCTGAATAAAGTTAATGTTTAAAAAATTGTCGTTTTGCTTTGCTTCATAAATCAAACACAAAATTATCTTAGTCTTTCCTGATTTACAACTTTATGTACTTGTTTGTGGTGAGGTGTCTGTGTTGAATTGCGTGAAATCATTTGTTTTCTGTTAAACTGTAAGACTGTTATTTACACGCAATGTAACATGTGTTATTCATTGTTCTGTGGTTCACAGAAACCTATATTTGAAACAAATTTCTATGACCTAACTGTATTCTGTACAAAAAGTATTTAACTATATCAGTTTTGTGGAACAAATACATACTGATGATGCTGTTACAAAATATAATAGAAGAATAATTATCAAAAGGACATCTGTTACAAATATGAAGCCACCAACAGTTGCATTGTTCTTCACGATAAAAAAGGAAAACAAAAAGAATAGATAAATAAAATCAAAGATACCGCAACGAATAAATGTGTTAGGATAAAAATTAACTTGATTTTTTTTTATTTCAGTAAGATTTCTAATTGTTAGTGCGTTGTTTGTTGATTTTCATCTGAATCTAAAGACAAAAGTTAATACAATGTAATTGAGTATAATCAAATAGTTTTCTTAGGTCAGTTGATGTGACCTAAATAAATACCACACATGGCAATTAGCAATTGAAATAATGAAAGAACTGCTCAATTATTGACTATTTTTTAAATACGATATTTTTTCTGACAACTGATGATTAAGCATGCTTGACTTATATCTCAGAATCGATAATTAAGAACTTTTACAACTCCAGTTGTATTTTGCCAACATCCACTAAAACTAGTCGAAAAGGCTCTTATGAGTCTAGTGACACACTATTAATTCAACTATTCGGATATAGTGATTTTCTATGTGGTACAAGGTCGAAAGTATGGGGCACCCAGTAAGGATCGAACTCACGACTCAGTTGTAATTGTTCTAGCGAGACAAGCTTGCTAACCATTACACCGCCTTGAGGTGCCCAACTGTTTGGCATATATGTGAGGCTTCTTTAATCTTAGTAAATCTCTCAAAATGTCCCCCATAGTGCTATGGTTAGCATAATGCCATAGAACATCGATAAATCTCACAGACGCTTGTTAATGCCTGTGATTTTTAATGGTTATCCTATGACTGAACCCTTCTTCCAACTTAAGCTTACGCCAGGCCGGCTGCAAATGAGCTCCCTGCGGCAATGTTCTTCTCATCAGGTGAGACATAGCGCCTTGTTCAGGTTTCGGGCAGGACACGCCAAAGAATGAAGTAAAGCATATCTTGTAGCAGCATCAACTCCGATTCAAAATGCAGTGGTTCAAAATATTCTGACGCCTTAGTGACATTAGTTGTAGGGACTGAACTAGATCTGCTCATGTCTACCGCTGCACTTCTGAACCGAAAATTCAAACTGACAATTCCCATCTTACACTTCTGAGTAGGTAGAAAATATTGATTTGCTTGCAATCATAAACCATGTAAAGTTCACACATGGCAATGTATTAAATGATTTTGATGCGCATATTTCTTCTATGACACTTCTCGCTTTCTAGTCTCTTGCTTTCCAGTCAAATTTGATCTTTAAAAATTTAAATGCAATGTCGATTGTTGTCTTCTTCCTTCTGAATTGCTGTTCTTTTATTGTTCTTGCTCCTTAATAGTGTTTTTTTCTTACATTCGGTAACACTCATTAACTACCTTGCGTCTTTGTGGTTTCATAGGTTTGGCTGGAATGAAATGATTAAAAACATATAGTATTTGTTCATAATTTTGCAGTTGCTATATTTAAAGGATAGACTTTTGTATATTTAAAGATCTTATTAGAAGTATGAAATTAAATTAATGCAATGATAACATATATAATTAAAAATACAAGATGAAAACATCAACTACTGTAGTTTGAAATGAAAAACAAAATCTATAAAACGCTTTGGTTAAGATTGATCTGTCTATAAACATACTCGTTTCGAAATATACATGTATTTTCTTCCTCATGTTAACCATTTTTTAGTCGATTTGCATAATATTTAATTTTCTTCACTCAGGTTTTGACGATAACCGGTCAGCTATTTTCATAGTATTTTTATTTTTTTTATTTACAGATTTATAATTACAGTAGTTAATGTTTTAATTAAATCTATTTTTAATGCATTAATTAAAATTTTGTATTTAACAATCTCGTGCATAGGTTGATATGTATTAACCTTGGATTTGGGGTAGAAATTAATTCCTGATATGACTCATATATATATATATATATATATATATATATATATATATATATATATATATATATTGTTACCCATTAGAGGTTTCTTGATGCTGATCCTTTGCCATATATTGTAATTTAACATCGAGCTTACTACAACTGGATTTTTCATAAATGTTGTAATACTCCGTGTCTTTTGGCGTATTGTTTTCACCTGATTAAACCATTGTAAGATTGTTCGTTACTTGTTCATATATTGTTAATGCTGTCATCTTTTATTGGTAAAAACTAAAGAATCGGGGATATGCGTTTAGCATAACAGTTTTAATTTTGGAAATTGGAATCAGAGAAGGGAGTTCACATCCATGTCGATGTGTTGCATTTATTTAGGATTAATGGCCTATAGAGAAGCATGGAACCACCTCTCCGTTCACAAAATTAATAACTCTATTATGTGAGGATAGATAGTTAACGCGTGATTATAAGAGTTCAGGGTTAGACAACAGGAACAGTTCTTCATGTATCCGATATAGGCCGTGCTGGTTTAACAATAAGGCAGTTGCCCATAGAGACCAGTCAGACCTCGGTAAACTAAGGGTTGGCAGTTGAGATGCAGCCGATCGAGAGCAGATATGGTTTGGGAGTTGCATCGACACACATCAGAGGGAATCGTCGTAGAATTGCTCACCGAATCTGGGTGAGTAAGATTCTACTTCACGGATTTCATGCTTGAAGACGAATAAACAGATGACTAATCCTACTCGACTAGCGATGTGTTGACCGTAGTTTGCGCTCAAAATGAGTTTGTTTTTCTTTACCTTCGACTATATAACACGTGTTTTCTGTGTCTTGTCACCAGTCAAGATAGGATGAATGTCATTGATTCTCATTGTAAGTCACTGTTCTGTACTTTTTTATTTTTAATCTCTTTTGTTCATTTACATTTTATTTATTTATTTTTATTGTTGTTAGTAATTCTTTTAGTCTTGTAAATTGTTCTTTAAATTTGAAGCGAATTTAGTCTACCCCCACTTATTTTGTAATTTTATTTTATTTTGAGTTCTTTGAATATGAAGTCTTTGAAATATTCATGCTAGCACCAGACATTTAACTCGTGTGTAACAGACATGAAGTGGTTTTGTCTTTCTCCGCTCCCGCCGAAATGCATGTTGGCGCTTAAACTAAGTTGAAATTTTATATATATACAGTGTAACCCGGATATAAAAGAGTTTTCGGGACCAGAGAAGAAGTCTCTTATATCCGGGTTTCTCTTATATCCGGGTTTGGTCTATTTTATATACATTAAACACAGGCTCTAATTTGGGAACAGAGAAAATCTCTCTTATATCCAGGTTATACTGTATATATATATATATATATATATATATATATATATATATATATATATATATATGTGTGTGTGTGTGTGTGTGTGTGTGTGTTTCTTCCTGCGTGTGTGTGTAATAGGTGTAAACAGGTCGACCTATCACCCAGTCAATATTTCTCCTCCTCCTCTTGAGCAGGTATAGAGGCTCATCCCTTGTTTCTTGTTTAGGAAGGGGTTCCTAGATCATTTTTTTTCTGGCATCGGTATTAGTACTGTCGTGAATCCCTTGTGATACGTACAATATGTGACAACGTCTCTTTATACTGAGGATACCGGGTTGACAGTTCTCTGGTTGTTATTCCCGACTGGAAGTTAGGAGCCCTAATTCTTGCGTAGCGTCTTGAGCGGCTGCTCTGATCAACAGTTGCTTATTATTGGGGTGGCTGTAGTGCCATGTCACGCATGGAACGGTGTCCCTGCACGCAACTCTGGTGGGCAGCACTATGTTGCAGGTTGTGTCAGCTCCTTTTTGTTCATTTCACATATGTGGCCGTCAGCTGCTATGACGTACGTCTTTTCACTTTTATTACCAACATTATTCAACAGGACCATAAACAATCAAAATAATAAACCAAAACCAGCTCTAAAAAAATCACCTAAACCTTTTAACATTTCCTTTTCCAACATTTGTGGCATCCGGACCAGATTCTGCAATGTGGAATCGTTCAGCATTGTGAAGTCTCTTGATATACTAGCTTTCTGTCAGATCAATCTTAATCCGTCAATCCCCTCCTCTGAATTCGCGGTTACTTTTCTCTCCTTAGAAAGGGATCTCTATCCTGCATGCATGACCTGGGAGTCTACGCACGGAGCCACTGGATGGGGAAAACGCTCTTGTATATCCAGACTATTCATACATGTGTCTCCTCAATTCTATAAGCTATTTCTTCTTTCTCTATCGCTCTTCATCCTCTCAAGACTGTGGTGTACTCGATAGCATTTCTGATAATATAGACAAGGCTATCTCTCTACATCCGTTTGCTCATATATTCGTGTTCAGTGACTTTAATGCCAACTATACCAAGCTGCATAAACACTCTGTAACTGACCTTACTGGCATACAAACACTTAACTTTTCAATCACTCTATCTCTCACACAAGTGGTTGAGTTTTCTACGCGTTTCCCCAGTAACTGTTTTACCTCTCTCTCTCCGAGTCTTGTCGTGCAACGCAGCTTTACCCTCTTGGCAAATCTGATCATGCCGTCGTCTCTGTTAACGTCTCCTTCTACTCCTCTACCAGCAAAGAACCTCCTACCAACAGAACATCTTTCTGTCATCAACGAGCAGACTGGGACTCGTTCCGTGATTTCCTTCGCGATGTCCCGTGGAACGTGCGCCTGAGGTCTCATCCTGGGTAAAATCGAGGCTTTCATCCTCGCAAAAATATATAAAGTGAAACCACGTTCATCCCCTTGATTCTCGGCTGCCTGTTCGGGAATCGCTACTTCCGTCTGTGCCGTAGCGACACGTCCGATTGCAACAGACGACACTTTGCTACTGCCCATAATGACTGCAAGCGTGTCCCCAACAAAGCTCTTTGCAGAAAGAATGAAACAACATATTGCGTCTCGGAATTTTGGTTCTAAAGATTATTGGCGGCTCTGCAAGAGCGTGCTAAACAGCAGCAAAACCACAACACCTTTATTCAACCATTGTGAGATCCTGACTTCCTCAGCTGATAAGGCTGAATGTTTTGCTCAGAAATTCTCAACCACTTCGGCGCTAGACTCATCTGCTGTACCCACAACTGATTTCTCCTTAGAACTGAGGCTCTATTGAGTGAGATGCACATAACCACAAAGATGGTATTGGACGTCATTTCTAAATTAGACTCCCATAAGGCTAGTGCTGGGGACAGGATACCAGCCATTGTACTGAAGAAATATGCTCCTGAACTGGCTCCTATCATCTCCAAACTTTACAACTAATGCCTCACCGTCACCGACTCTTACTTTCCAACCTCTTCGAAGACCTCATCTGTTGTGCCTGTCTTTAAAAATTCCGGAGACCCTTCTGACTCATCAAACTACCATTCTATCAGTCTCCTTCAGTCTTCGAGGCTTTAATCAACGCCGAAGTGGTTAAGCACCTTACATCCCATGATCTGCTCTCTGACAATTAAGATTGTAAACACTTTGCACGATCTACCGCTGACGTGCTCACGGTCATAACCTAATTTGTATAGCAAGCACTTGAAAATAATGGAGAAGCTCCAGACGTAGCTCAAGATATCTCTAAAGCGTTTGATTGGGTTTTCCATACCGGCCTTCTTCGTAAGCCTCAGGGATACGGCATTACAGGACGATTATTTGACTTAACACAGTAATTCCTGTCAAACCGTATAATGAGGGTCGTCCTAAACGAGTTCTCCTCCGTGTTGGTGTTCCCCAAAGCTCTATCTTGGGTCCTATACTGTTCTTGATCTCCATTAACGACCTTCCGAATGTCATCCGTTCCCAAGTAGGCATCTACGCGGACGACACTACTATTTACTCCTGCCTCAACAGTAAATCTAGTATGATTGACAAAACAAATCTGGCCGCTGGTTTCGAAAAGGACTTACAAATTGTGGTTGACTGGGGCAGGATATGGCTTGCAAACTTTAATGCCTCCAAAACGAAACTGCTCTCATTAGCCACAACAGAGAACCCTCCCTTCCTTCCATTAGAATAGCTGATGCCCAGTTCCACGAGAGCGCCTCTTATGCCTGCTTGGTCTCACGCTGTCCGCTGACATGAGATGAAACAAATACATTGAATCAGTAGCTTCATCTACCGTAAAGAAAATTAGTTCTCTGTGTCATGCCAAAGGTTTTTCTCGTCTGAGTCTATCCTTCAAATCTATAAATCAACCATTCATCCTTGCATGTAATACTGTAGTCATATATGGCCTGGTGCTCATGCTATACGTTTCGAGGTCCTCGACAAAATCCAGAGACGGATATGCAATGTGATACATCCTGATCTGGCATCTCGTCTGCAGTCACTTTCTCGCAGACGTGCCGTGGTTTCCCTCTGACTTTTTTAGAAGTATTTTCACGTTAACTGTTCCGACGAACTATTTTTGCTGGTTCTCAGACTGCATGAATTTAAGCGAGCTATTAGGTTGGCATCTCAGTCCCACCCTTTCACTGACGACACAATTAAGTGTAACCTTCTCTTCTAATTAAACAGGTTCTTCTCTCGCACTTCATGTCTGTGGAACTCCCTTCTTCTTACTAGCTTCCCTGATAACAATAATCTTCAAATATTCAAGTGTAATGTCAATCGACATCTTCTGATGCCTTGATCTTGTTCCCTGTCCTTTTCTATATCCTTTCTTCAAACACGCCTCTTTACTCTTGTTCTCAACCCTCTGTAACCCCTTTGCGTGCTAGTGGTACGCACGCTTTGCTTGGGGTGAAATGCTTAAAAAAGAAAAAAAAATTCTTTGTTTACAAACAGACACTGATGAATAAACAAAAACAGCAGGATAACCAACATAAAACTTTTTTTTTATGCGGAATTTTTTGGCTTTCGCCCCTCTCTTTTCTCCTCATTTACACTTTCAATCTCCCCGGATTATTTTCAATGAAATTATATCAACAGATCTTTGAATGAGCATCGTAAACTGTTGTTTATATATCATCACTTCAGCTGATAAATTCTTTGAGATTCATGATGCTTATGCCATGTGGAAAAACAAGATCGATTAGAATCTATCTATCTATCTATCTATCTATCTATCTATCTATCTATCTATCTATCTATCTCGAATCACATAGAACTTTACTCAGTAACAGAAACGACATCACTTGAGGACTTTCAACTGCAGCAACGTCTAAAATGGACATGACATGTAATGCGAAGAGAAAATACTGACATAATCAATATGTCGACGTTCCACACTTTTTTCAAACAAAAGGTTAGGAATTCCCCGTCATTACTGGAAAGAGAGAAAGCAGCTACTGGACTTGGGAAACCTATTTTCCAGAAAATTGTTTTAAGAGAATCATTTTATGAATTTCAACCGACAGCAGTACTGACTGCTCGGTTAATGAATGCCAAATGTTTCCTTATAAGGAAACGGCTAATATTACCATTGCATTACTATCTATCTATCTATCTATCTAAAGCTGCACCCCATTTTAAAAGCCAAAATGTCGAAATAAGGCATGTAGCTATAAATACATTTGCGCTCAAAAGAACATCTACTGAACATGCTTTTCAATAAATGTCTTATAAATATTTATTAGTTATTCTTATTTATTTTGATTAAATTAAAATCAAAGTTTTCATTCATCTTTTAAAAAATATGTATTAGTAATTTTCTGAATAGAGGTCAGTTAACGTGTCTTAAAGAATTTGTCATATCCTCGCAATATTGTAGCAGCTGTTACTTTCTTTACCGTGTTTTTTGTGGGTGTTGCCAGTATCCGATCGTATTATAGAAATGAAACGAATTACGTTTATGTAAATGTATTCTATTTTATCATATTGATTTCAAACCCGATATTATTGTTCGAAACAACATTTTTATTAGATATCGGCTTATAATACGTATAGCGGGAAAAGATCTGGCCACCTGTTGAAATGGCTCAAATGATTTGAACACAATATTTAATTGCAACACTTTTTTTACTATAAGTATACCATTAATTGGTTTACGATAATTGATAAGATCTTTCTGACACTTGAATTTAAATTCAAATACTCAGTCGCTCGATCTGACATTAAATACAAAAATAATATTTACTACTTCTATAATATATAGTATGTGTACAGCACTTATAAATATTATATGTATATAACTTCACAACAATAATATATTTCATGTTGAGATTTTTACAAAATACATAAAAAAGGATTAAAACATCTATCTATCTATCTGTTCCTTTCTGTCTATCTACTTATGATAAGATAAAGAACAAATAGGAAACGTTTAACAATCTAACATGTTTCACTTTTACTAAAGCTTCATCGGCGAATGGAAGATGGAGAGAATGAAAGAAATTCTTTTTACTTTTGTGTTGTTTGAATGTTATTGATTAATCCAGTCTCACGTGCATTCCACTTGTCGAACCAACATTAGTATAATTATACCAAAGATACACTTGATCTATATTTGATTCCAACATCTATCTATCTATCTATCTATCTATCTATCTATCTATCTATCTATCTATCTATCTATCTATCTGTCTGTCTGTCTACAAGTGCTGTTATCTTGCTTTGTAAGCATGTGCAGGTAGTGTAATTGTTAACGGCTTGGAATAAGAAATCGACCAGTTGAGTTCATTAATTCACTTTCGCGTAAATACCCTTAGAAAATCTTCCTCACCAGCCCAGCAATGTGTTAAATAGGAGGATATACTTGGTTTATTAGCCTTGTCTTTTTTTTAACATTGGTTTGTAACTCGTCTAGGATAAGGAAAACGCTTAATTTAGGATTTGTGGAAAGCTGAAGTGCTCACTACTAGAAATGGCTTGCCTACATAGTAACCTCCTTAACGTGTTGTCTTGCATCACTTCACCATTAACTATAACGCAGAAAAATGTGATAATGCATTACTGTTAATGTCTAAGAATGCGGAACAAATATATTTTTCATAAACTAGACAAAATACAAAGAGGAATCTGCAATACTATCCGTCCCGACTTGGCATCTCGGCTTCAATCACTTCCCTACCACCGTAATGTATCTCCCTTGTGCATTTTCGGCATGCATTTTTTTATGGTAATTCAGATGAGCTTAATTCTTTGGTGCTTCGACTTTTATAAATTTAAACGTAGTACTCGGTTGGAAGCTAGGTCTCATCATTTAACTGCTGCAATTGCTAAATGTAAATATAAATTACATTTATTAGTCTCTTCTCTCGCACTTCTCGTCTACGGGACTCTCTTCTAGCTTTTTCACTCAAGTATAATCTGCCATGTAAATCGTAATCTTTGGTCACCTTGAATAATGTTCTTGTTATTTCCTTTGTCCTCATTAAGTTTTCTTAGTTTTTCTCTTTATTATTTTCTATCTTCAGTAACCCCTTGCGTCTTAGTGGATTTATCACCTTGAAAAGGGAAAATAAACCACCAAAAATAACAAAATGTATGCATCTATATTGATGTTAACATTGTAGCGAAGAATCTGTTTCAAATATAACGTAAGTATTCGTTGCAATTTTAAGTCTGTATTTCATGACCTCTTACTTAGCATTAGATTGGCTGAACCGATTATAAACATAAGTCTTACTACTTTACATTCTCTATACTTTTCTATATATTTTTCCTTTTTCTCTTCTTCTTTTTCTCTGGAAAAGAGATTATATTTTATATCTTTCTTTCTTGCATCTTTTCTTTTTTTCTTTTTCGCGGGAAAAGAGGTTGTAAGTAATTAAATCCTAATAATTGTAATAATCAGTCATTTGCTAATGCCTCATGAGATGTTTTGATACACATCGAAACAAGAGTGCATTTATATAGCGTATATCTACCCGTTTGAATGTAATATCCTATAATAAAGAATGATGCTCTACTATTGGAATGTATTAAATCCTATTTTATGAACGTTTGAATTTATATTCGATTCGTTCACATTTCATATATATATATATGAAAAAAAAAAAAAATATATATATATATATATATATATATGAAAAAAAAAAAAAGAACAACATCTATTATATACCTGAAGATGTCTGTATGAACAGACGAAAGCTTTGTGTAAAATAACAACTAATACGGCAGAAATTTATATGAACAAGGATCAATTCATTCATAACGGATCTAAGTTTTTTTGTGTAATATTTGAATTGTTTGCGAGATGGATGTCTCGCCATTTAAAATCATTAACCTTTGCATTAGTTTTTGTGAATAATTCATATATATATATATATATATATATATATATATATATATATATATATATATATATATATATATATATATATAATATCGTACATTAATAGCATAACCCCGAATTTCATGTCTAAGCATTTTTCAAGTTAATTTTCATTGTTAATATTAATTCCAACAATTGAAAATTGCTTCGGCATGAAAAAGCACTTTGACATTTTGTACCCCAGTACCATTTGGAATCTTTTTTTAAGAATTTGTTTAGTGGAGTTCTCAATACGTGCCTATTTGGAATAAAATTATCCTAGTAATTTGCTAGACCCAAGAATGCTTGTAGTACCGACACATTTTTTGGGTGGGGCAGCATGTTTCTTATCGTACTCGATCTCGATGGGTCTGGTTTTCTGCCTTTCGTATTTATAACTTGTCCCAACTACTTAATGATAAATAATAAAATAATTCACATTTATCTATACTAAGACTTAAGCCGTATTGTTTCCTTCTATCAAAAAATTCTTTAACATGTTCGGCATATTGTTCTCGGCTTTCGCTATTAATTATGATATCGTTAAGGTAGGCTATTGCGAAGTCCACGTCATTCAATAATGCATCCATGATTTTTAGAAAATGTCTGATGCGACTTTTATCCCGAATGACAGTGTGTTGAATCTATACAGACCCTTATGCGTATTTATAGTTAAATACTTCACACATTCTTCGTCAACAGGAATCTGGATGTACGCCTCAAATCCATTTTGCGAACACCCTACCACCATTTAATTTTACGAATGATGTCTTCTGGGCTCAGCAGATGCTAATTGTATGTTTTCAAACAATCGTTCAATCTTATACAAAAATCTGCGAAGACTCGAATTTTATTATTTTTCTTTTACACGTAAACGATAGGGCATGCCCATTCACTTTAGACCGTTTTGCTTAACACGCCATTTTTTTTTTCTAAACTGTCCAACTGCTTACTAATGGAAGCTTCCGCTGTAAAGGTTAATTTTCTTTTTGGTCTAAATATAGGCGTCACATTATCTTTCAGTTTGAATGTCGCTTTAGCTCTGGTACATTTGCCAATACCCCAAGAAAAGATTTCAGGAAATTTTTATCGTTAATTCATTTTTTTAATTTTTCCACTCTGAATTAACACTGACACTAAAGCAGCACCAATTAATTGGTTGGTTGAGAATGTCGAATAACTCAATCTTTTCCATACCATTCTCTGTCCGTTTCATAATGAATTCTTTTAATTATATAGTTTTGTCCATAAATTTTTATAAAATTCTCCTTCAAAATTTAGTTTATTTCCTGTAATAGTATGAGCAATTCTTTTCGTGATCAATAAATTTGGTGTGCCAATTTCTTTCAAAGTTTGTTCTTTTATCAATGTCCAATCTGAACTGGTATCCAATTGAAATTTAATATTTTTTATTCATCTTTACATTCAGAAACTTTCTTATTTTTAATCATTTGTTTCCATTGAAGTTGAACTGCCTTTTCCATTTTTAAACACTTTTTTTTAATTTTAGATTTTCTGCAATGCGTATGCTTGCGTCTTTTTTCCACAATTAAAGCATTCTTTTTTTTTTCTAAATGGACATTCCTTGTAATAATGATTCTTTCCACACCCATAACAAGGATTTATTTTCCGGGTAACATTTTCTTTATATTGTCTTTGCTTAACTGCCTGAATAGTTGACACCGCGTTCCTCTATTTTTGCCGTGTCGTGCTGAAGTTTTTCTGTTCGTTCGCATTCTTCTGCAACAATTTTTTCCAACCGTTCGTTTTCATTTCGAGCGTACCTGGTCCAAACACTGTTGTTACTCCAACCGTTCGATTTGTTTCTCAGTCTTCCTGGTCCAAACATTGTTGTTCCTCCAACCGTTCGTTTTGTTTCTCAGTCTTCCTGGTCCAAACATTGTTGTTCATCCAACCGTTCGTTTTGTTTCTCAGTACTCCTGGTCCAAACACTGTTGTTCCTCGAACCGTTCGTTTTGTTTCTCAGTCTTCGTGGTCCAAACATTGTTGTTCCTCCAACCGTTCGTTTTGTTTCTCAGTACTCCTGGTCCAAACATTGTTTGTTCTTCTCCAAACATTGTTGTTCCTCCAACCGTTCGTTTTGTTTCTCAGTCTTCCTGGTCCAAACATTGTTGTTCCTCCAACCGTTCGTTTTGTTTCTCAGTCTTTCTGGTCCAAACATTGTTGTTCCTCCAACCGTTCGTTTTGTTTCTCAGTCTTCCTGGTCCAAACATTGTTGTTCCTCCAACCGTTCGTTTTGTTTCTCAGTCTTCCTGGTCCAAACATTGTTGTTCCTCCAACCGTTCGTTTTGTTTCTCAGTCTTCTTGGTCCAAACATTGTTGTTCCTCCAACCGTTCGTTTTGTTTCTCAGTCTTCCTGGTCCAAACATTGTTGTTCCTCCAACCGTTCGTTTTGTTTCTCAGACTTCCTGGTCCAAACACTGTTGTTCCTCCAACCGTTCGTTTTGTTTCTCAGTCTTCCTGGTCCAAACATTGTTGTTCCTCCAACCGTTCGTTTTGTTTCTCAGTCTTCCTGGTCCAAACATTGTTGTTCCTCGAACCGTTCGTTTTGTTTCTCAGTCTTCCTGGTGCAAACATTGTTGTTCCTCGAACCGTTCGTTTTGTTTCTCAGTCTTCCTGGTCCAAACACTGTTGTTCCTCCAACCGTTCGTTTTGTTTCTCAGTTTCCTGGTCCAAACATTGTTGTTCCTCCAACCGTTCGTTTTGTTTCTCATTCTTCCTGGTCCAAACATTGTTGTTCCTTCCACCGTTCGTTTTGTTTCTCAGTCTTCCTGGTCCAAACATTGTTGTTCCTCCAACCGTTCGTTTTGTTTCTCAGTCTTCCTGGTCCAAACATTGTTGTTCCTCCAACCGTTCGTTTTGTTTCTCAGTCTTCCTGGTCCAAACGTTGTTGTTCCTCCAACCGTTCGTTTTGTTTCTCAGTCTTCCTGGTCCAAACGTTGTTGTTCCTCCAACCGTTCGTTTTGTTTCTCAGTCTTCCTGGTCCAAACACTGTTGTTCCTCCAACCGTTCGTTTTGTTTCTCAGTCTTCCTGGTCCAAACACTGTTGTTCCTCCAACCGTTCGTTTTGTTTCTCAGTCTTCCTGGTCCAAACATTGTTGTTCCTCCAACCGTTCGTTTTGTTTCTCAGTCTTCCTAGTCCAAACATTGTTGTTCCTCCAACCGTTCGTTTTGTTTCTCAGTCTTCCTGGTCCAAACATTGTTGTTCCTCCAACCGTTCGTTTTGTTTCTCAGTCTTCCTGGTCCAAACACTGTTGTTCCTCCAACCGTTCGTTTTGTTTCTCAGTTTCCTGGTCAAAACATTGTTGTTCCTCCAACCGTTCGTTTTGTTTCTCATTCTTCCTGGTCCAAACATTGTTGTTCCTCCAACCGTTCGTTTTGTTTCTCAGTCTTACTGGTCCAAACATTGTTGTTCCTCCAACCGTTCGTTTTGTTTCTCAGTCTTCCTGGTCCAAACACTGTTTTTCCCTCCAACCGTTCGTTTTGTTTTTCTTCCTGGTCCAAACATTGTTGTTCCTCGAACCGTTCGTTTTGTTTCTCAGTCTTCCTGGTCCAAACATTGTTGTTCCTCCAACCGTTCGTTTTGTTTCTCAGTCTTCCTGGTCCAAACATTGTTGTTCCTCCCACCGTTCGTTTTGTTTCTCAGTCTTCTTGGTCCAAACGTTTTGTTCCTCCAACCGTTCGTTTTGTTTCTCAGTCTTCCTGGTCCAAAATTGTTGTTCCTCCAACCGTTCGTTTTATTTTCAGTCTTCCTGGTCCAAACACTGTTGTTCCTCCAACCGTTCGTTTTGTTTCAGTCTTCCTGGTCAAACACTGTTGTTCCTCCAACCGTTCGTTTTGTTTCTCAGTCTTCTTGGTCCAAACACTGTTGTTCCTCCAACCGTTCGTTTTGTTTCTCAGTTTCCTGGTCCAAACATTGTTGTTCCTCCAACCGTTCGTTTTGTTTCTCAGTCTTCCTGGTCCAAACATTGTTGTTCCTCCAACCGTTCGTTTTGTTTCTCAGTCTTCCTGGTCCAAACATTGTTGTTCCTCCAACCGTTCGTTTTGTTTCTCAGTCTTCCTGGTCCAAACACTGTTTTTCCTCCAACCGTTCGTTTTGTTTCTCAGTCTTCCTGGTCCAAACATTGTTGTTCCTCGAACCGTTCGTTTTGTTTCTCAGTCTTCCTGGTCCAAACATTGTTGTTCCTCCAACCGTTCGTTTTGTTTCTCAGTCTTCCTGGTCCAAACATTGTTGTTCCTCCAACCGTTCGTTTTGTTTCTCAGTCTTCCTGGTCCAAACACTGTTGTTCCTCCAACCGTTCGTTTTGTTTCTCAGTCTTCCTGGTCCAAACATTGTTGTTCCTCCAACCGTTCGTTCTGTTTCTGTAGAATTATCATAAATTCCAACATTGCTTCTTTCCAATCATCCATGTTTCTTTATAGAGACAAAATTTAACCAAGCAACCAGACAAAATTCTAACTTGTTTTAACCCGACCGACTTGGAATTAATTCGATGTTGATTAATCGCGAAATAATTTCTTGGTATGTGACTATAAATTGGTACACTTGAATCCTCAGTTCGTGTTGGTATTAACATTCGAATTTTCGTTGTCAAATGTTGGTATCCGCTGTAAACTTCGAATCCCGCGTCGTCAAATGTCGTATCTTGAAATGGATAAGTCGATACACATATAAAGATTATTAGTAATTTATTCCAAAGAATAATACGGTCCTAACAGTCGAGAACACAGTCTACTGGAATAACAGTTAATCGTGAATTTCATGTAAGTTATGTTTAAGTTAGGTATTTACCCGAAGAATCCCCACAAGGCGGGATATGGCACAAGGCCGTTTTTTAACGTGGAGCATTCCGAGCGCGTACGCTCGGGCAAACATTTCCCGTAGACCCCGCATACACGGTGTCCGGTGGCTGTCTACCTCACCAGACGAGACTCTATCTTTCAGCATAACATCGATTCATCTCTACCCGGAGACAGTTCGACAAGAAGTTTTGTTCAACTTCAGAATTTACCCGGAGCTTTCCTACAATGTTGGATGTAGCAAAAAGCCGGTTTTTAGTGAGGAGCGTTCCGAACCCGTACGCTAAAGGAAAAGTTCCACGTAGACCCTGTATACAGGGGTTCGGGTTTTTCTACCTCCCCAGATGACACTATACTCTGTGACGAGCTATTTTTACTAGTGCCCCGACTGCACGAATTTAAGCGTGCTACTAGGTTGACATCTCAATCCTACCCTTTTACTGTCGAAATAGTTAAATGCAACAGATCCAAAAGCAGCTTCTCTCACACTTCCCGGCAATGAAACACCCTTCCTCTTACTTTCATCTTCTGATGCCCTGATACCCGTTCTTTTTATTCTTCTCCCTTCTTCTTTTTATCATTTCCTCACTCCCACCTACACCCAGGCTTTTCCTTTTTTTTCACTCTCTGTAGCATTTTGCGTACTAGTGGCCCTCCCGATTTGTTTGGGATGAAATGATTAAAAAAATGAAAAAAAGCTAAGCAATGTATTAAGAAACAGGAACATCTCGCCAGAAACAAAGAAGTGAGTACTGAAATGTTATGTAATATCGGTTTTCCTATATGGCAGTGAACGCTATGCAATCATCTCCCAGATGAAGAAAAGAATTGAGAGCAAGAGAAATGTGTTTCTTGAGCAAGATGCTGAAAATACCGTAGAATGAACATGTGAGCAATGACAAAGCTTTAGAGAAAATGAAAAAAATGACAGTTTTACTTAACATCATAAAGAGTTAGTTAAAATTTCTAGGGCACATAATGAGGAAAGGAAGCTTAGAAAATGTGATACTCACACGACATACTGAAAGCAAGGATAGAGGAAAGCAGTGCTTACCCTACCTAACGTAAATGAGAGTGAAATGACAAAATAAAGCAAGGCCTGCAAAAGATAGAATATTCTGGGGAGCCATGATCGCCGACGTCCTGAGGGGACACGTCGCATAGAAGAAGAATATATGTATTACAGATATTCAAGCTATTTCCTCGTCATAGCAGCTTTTTTACATTGTATCCCAGAACAAATGCATCAGGAAAAAATACGTAAATTCGATGAATGAATAAACACAGCAAAAACAACAGATGCCACATTTGGAGCGAAAGGGTGCAGCAATATAAACAGTAAATGTAACAAGCTGGCCCCATAGAACAGAGACGAAGGCATAACAGCTTGGCAACAGCCGTATAATGTGCAAACGATTTTGGGTTTGACCAGAGGCTGTTCTGGAAAAATAACTTAATGATAGCCCAACTGGTAACCCCATCCAAGCAAGACGATCGAATATAATAGTCGTGAATTTTTGAAAAAAAAACAAAAACAAGACACCACAAAAACAAGACACCACAAAAACAAAACAAGACTGATCGATTAGTAAGGTAGCTGTAATGGCCAATCATAGAATGAACATAAATAAGAGTGATAAATTGGCGAAATATCAGGAACTTGTCAGAGAACTGAGAAGGATATAGAATATGAAAGTTGAAATCGTGCCCCTGATTGTAGATGTACTTAGGAGTGTGAATCGTGCCCCTGATTGTAGGTGTACGTAGGTGTGTGAATTGGAAACCCACAGTATTCCTGGAGTCGGCGAGGATACTGAGAAAAAGATGTAAATTTTGGGCTATTATAGATAATGAATAAAACAAGGAATGTTGGTCATACAACAAATACACTCCCTTGTAGGTGAAATTTCCCTTTACATAATTCATGCTCAAATAGATGGACAGAACACACAAGACAAATTTCAGTAGATTATATTAAAAAACTATAGGGTGCTAATTTTAAAAAAGAATTAAAAATGATTGAAGTTATAAAAAAATAACCCACATTAAAATATTATTGACAATATGGAAATTCATTTGAGAAAGTGTACAAAATTGTAAAACTCTAATATCTTGGACCTGAGGTTTTCATGATAATAAATTTCATAATTTCCTTGCCGTTTCCAACAAAATATATTTGAATAATCACACACACACACACACACACACACACACATATATATATATATATATATATATATATATATAAATAATAGTTAGAAGACAAAAGGAAAACCTTATATGCTAACGAAAAAGGAAACATTATATGCTATCTATCAGAAATATATTTTTACAAAATAACCAGACATCACTGAACACACACACACACACACATAAATATATGTGCGAATGTGTGTGTGTGTCTGTGTGTGTGTGTGCGCGCGCGTGCGAGTTTGTGCAAGATATTAAATATCTCCTTCCTGGGACTGCTAGTGATATATCAGTTATGTTTTCTCTAAAATTAACTGCTTCCCTTTCCTTTAGGTTTTATTAATATTTTCTTTCCTCAGCAGTTTCTCTGGTTTAATTGTGTTAATTTTTGTTATGTTTTTCACATTTTACATGTTCTTATAATTATTTTCCATAATGATATGTAAGGCTTACAACTAAATGATAAACAATGGAATAAGGGAAGTAACTCGAGAAAAAGATGGAAAGAGTTATTTCCCTTGGTACCTGTATATTGGATCACTCTTTCTTCTCATGTTTTTCTTATCTCCTTTTAGTTTTCCCCTTTTCTTTGTGACTTTATGAATTTGATTTCTTAACATTTCTCTTTTCTTCCCAATATTTTGAATACTTACTTTCATTTTTAAAATTGTCGGTGCATATGTTTTTATCTATATCGTTTGCCCATACTCCTTTAGTCATTCGAGACATGTTTTCATCTTGATTCCTTATTGTCTCCCTTAATTGCTTACTTCTTTCCGTCCTCCCTTTCTTTCTGTCTATATTTCTGAGATGAGGTATTGTAATTATTTACATTGTTTGAACTCTTGTTCTCATCTTTATTGTCATATTCATGGCCCACTGGATAAAACTGTTGGTTGGATGCAGTGACTTGACCCAAATATCTGGCTACTTCAGTGGTAGACAAAACTTGGAGAGTTGAGTTAATGGGAGATAACTGAGGCATCCGGAAGAGGCATGGCACGTGGAACTAAAACAATCTGCTCTGGTGGATGAAATAAAGCATTCAGTTTGAAATTCCAATTACCTGAAGAAAGCTGGAGTGTACAACAGCTGAAATGTCATGAATATGGCAATAAAGATTATGACAGTAGTCTGACTAATGTAAATAATTATTCAGTTTATTTATTTAAAATATATATATCTATTTATTTATTTTTTTACTTTTGTTATACTCTGCTGCAATTCTTTCTTTTTTGATTCACTTTAATTGTCAGCTGGATGTGAATAATAAGAAAGCAAGACTCAAAATAAAAAAAAGTTGTTTTCTGTCCAGGAGCTCCAAGTATCACATATTTACAACTTCACTGACTCATCATATATAGAATGAGGCTGACAGGCTAGCTTCAAGACTGCCAGGCTCCCAATGTCACCACTGTGATTTCTAACACCTCAGCATCTTCACTATTTAGTCATCACCAATATGACTCCTGTTGATATGTCATTCTACCAGAAACTAACAGAGACATTCCACTAACAACCAACCAAGGCATTTACTATATCCTTGTTGTGTTGGAAACCTACCACCCCTCTTGAAGATGAACTTGTCTGCGAACAAAGACGTTAAATGGCGGCATGTCAAAAGACAGAGGGACGGAGCAGTTCTTAGCTGTGCTAGTTATAGACTACTCAGGCAATTTCTGTACCTAATTACCAACCTATTAAAACCCTTTTATTTGTTACGTGTTATTTGACGTTTGTCTCTACTAACCCCAAATCAACATCATAACAATCCTCAAAGTCTTTGCTAAGTTAAGACAAAATGCAGGTAAGACATACTTTATCAGTTTAAGATGAAATTCAAAGAATTTGCATTGTAAAAACAAAATTGCATGTTTTTTTTAATTTTTTTAATCATTTCACTCATGCCAGCTAATAAAGCTACTAATACTCACGGTATTACTGGGATTACTGTGAATGAAAGAAAATGAGAAGTTACTAGTGAGGTGAAAGGACAATAAAATAACAGGATTCAGGATGACAGAAGATGTTGACTGATATTGCATTTAAATTTTTGAAGATTATAGGCAAGAAACTGGAAGAGAGTTCCACAGGGGAGAAGTACGAGAAAAGAATCTATTAGAATAGAACATACTTTGACATCTAACTATTTTAACAGTAGAATGATTCTTAAATTAAAAGTTGATCTTGAAGGAAATAACTTTGAAATGTGCATATTTCTTGATTAAGATAATGTTTAACATATTATCAGGCCTCGAAAAAAATCTCTTCAAAGATATCAAAATATCTGTTGTTTATATTACTGACTATGCTTCACATAGATAGGAATTACTGAAATAATAAAATAGTATTTTTCCATTTTATCATTTTTTATGCTATTAGTCTGATAGAGATATATATCATACTTGCGCAGGGATGTAACAGTAAGAGATAGATCAAATCTCGACCAACATAAAGACTGAAAAATAAAATTGACAAAGATTATTGTTTAAGGTTGATGGACACGCATGTCTTAATTAGTTTTTTTTTTTTTACGAATTGGTCAAACTCAAACAAAAACATTATTTTCAATTTTACCGATTGAATAGAATTTTATTATAAACAGTTATTTTGTAAATGGAATTTGTAAAGCATTCTAAATGTAAAAATAAAGAAAAGTGTGCAAGACAATAAGAAACACTACCTGCCCCTCCCCCCCAAAGAAAGTGAAGTTTCGTTGAAATCGGTTGAAAAATGTAGGAAATCCGATCCCATATATAAAACACACACACACACACACACACACACACACACACACACACACACACACACACACACACAACCTGGTTTTATAAGTATAACTCGATATGAGTTGTCCCCCTTTCATTTTCGCGATGTCTCTTAATCGTACTTTCAAATTGATTTCATGCAAAAACAATTGTGTTTTCCCAATTTTTGGCGCTGTCAAAACCACCACAACGTAATTTTACGTAGTCCTGTGAAGTTTTGTTGAAATCGATTGAAAAATGTAGGAAATCCGATCCAATATATAAACGTACAGACACACACACACACACACACACACACACACACACACAACCTGGGTTTCATAATAAGTATGATCCCCTAAGTATTTTCTTATTTTGTATAAATTTTTCATAAAGTTAGAATTTATCTCCCCTGTTAAGCATTCTATTTTTTTTTTTTTTTTTTTTGAAAGGGTATCTTCTTAGTTTTCTTTAATACTTATTACTATCTTTGCTTATTTAATTCCTTGAATAAGTTTGACTTCTTGCCTTTATATTTTTAGTATTTATGAATTTACCAATTTCTACATCAATTAAAATATATTTATTCTTCCATCTTTCCTTTCTATTCATTCATCTGTTTTTTTATTTAATCACCATTTCCTATTTTTTTTAATATTCAATTAGGTTTTTATTTTCTCTACATTTCTCTAGATTTTGTGTTTTTCCTTTGGATTTGTTGTCAGATGTTATTTCTTACTTTACTTCTTTCAATTTATAATAGTCATCTGACAATTTATTTTAATTTATTAAACAAAATTTATTTTACATCTTCATTTTTTCATGCATTAAAACCTATTTCCTTTCGTTAATTTCAGTCATTCAGTCAAATTTTCTTTCTTTCTTTTTTCTTTCTTTCTTTAAAGTAAAGTGATTAATAAATTTTTCCCAAATTAATTATACTGTAATTTTCCCTAAGAATGCATCGTGCCTTTAATTTTTATCTATATTTACTAATTTATAAAATAACTCGAAGTTTTTATTTTATCTTTTCTCTCCCGTTATTTTAAAACATTAAATTTGCAATCATGAATATCTAATTCTTATCAATTTATCTCTCAAGTATATATTGAAAATTGGTCCAAGGGAACTAACTCTAAGATACTGTCTCAGGAGTTATTTCCCTTGTCTTAGAAAATCATAAATTGCGTGTATTTTTTCGCTCTTTTTCATTTCTTCCATTTGTTTTTTTATATATTTTCATTTCGCCATTTAAAGCTTTTGTTTTTACTTATTATACTTTCATTACTTCTGTTATTGACAGTTTTCTTTTTCTATTTGAGTAATTTATGTCCCCACTTCCATGTATCTCAAGTGATTTTAACTTCCCAATATTTTGTTAGTTTTTACTGCTCTTCTTCTTCTTCTTCTTCTTCTTCTTCTTCTTCTTCTTCTTCTTCTTCTTCTTCTTCCATTTCTTCATCGGAATTTATTTCTTTCTGTCTTATAGCGTAAAACTAGCTACCTACAAAAAAAAGCGACAACTAAATTTTAAAATACTTTTTAAAAATGAAAAATCTTTCTTTTATTATTTCGAATAAGCAAAATACTTTGTCGTATTTCAACATAATGCACTTTGTTAAAAAAAAAATCTGTTGAAAATAAAATATACTTTTCTCAAAATTTATTTAAAGAGGATTAACTGATTTAATTAATTGTGTTATATTTAATTATTTTCAGTATAAAATATAATAGTAAAGCCTGTTTAACAGCGAAGTAGTTGATTTTGGGTAGTGCTAACACATCTATTGATAACCTGATGATTGCGAGATTTAGGTAAGGAGAAAATACATATAGTAAAATTGCAAAGACTCTTGCCGTAGAAATGTTAAAAAAATTACCAATGAAATTTAAATTTACTATAACTAGTGTTATTATTTTCTGATAAAACCATATATGGGCATCCGTATTTGCAAAAATCGTTTATACAGACACAAAAAATTCAAAATTCTTTGTAAAATACCAGGCGTCCCTGAATTGGAGTAGGATTTTACTTTTAAGATTAGTAAATATAGCTTATCACTAGCACTTGACTGATAAAAATTAATACAGAATTGTAAAAGATTTAAATTTGATAAATAATCCTAATTAAAATTTAAAGAAGGATGAAATGAATTCTTGAAAAAATTCATTATTTATGGAGAATATTTTCTCTTTGAATAACGTCTTATTTTGTTGCATATTTTTCATCATGTATTATCACCTTTTCGAGGTACCTGCATAAACGTATAAATATTGATCTACGGGAGATAACTCGAAAAAAACTATTAAAGGAGTTATCTCCCTTGTATTGGAAACTTACAAATAGTTACATAATTTTTAATTTTCCACTGTTTGAAGCATCTCTGCCATATGTATTCCTGAAGCCATTTAAAATGTTTCCTTTTTTTTGTTACTTTTATTAATTCTGTTTTTAATGATATATATATATATATATCTTGCTCGTTATATTATGAATATTCGTTTTTGATTCTTTATTATCTATTTATGCGTCTTGAGTGATTTATTTTTTCGGTTATTATTCTTATATTTTCTTCATTCCTTCCATCTGTCTCTTGATTTTTTTAATTCTAAGTTCTTTCTTTCTGTCTTTCTTTCGTTGTTGGTTCGTTTTCATTGATTGTTTCTATGTTTCTCTTGATTTCTTTCTTTCTTTTTTGCTTATATTTCTCTAATGGTCTTAATTTATTTCAAAGTTAATTGCATTTACTTTTCATTTTAGCCTTTTAGTATTTTATGTATCTAGGGCCAGGATTACATACGCTAATTTCATATTTCGTTTATGATGTGACCCTCTTAAAATTAGCTTCAAGATTAGATGTTCAAACGTCGCATGATACCCGAGTATATACAGAATTTACTTTTGAAGAGACTTGTATTTCTGTTTTTTTTTTTTTAGTTTTTGACGATTTGTTGAATCGAAAATAAGCACACTCTTAGTTGGTCGAGGCCCTTTCAAGAAGTCTAGAATTCGGTTTCTAATTATTATGTTTCCTGGTGTAGAAGACT
The DNA here is from genome assembly GCA_903632075.3 of Acanthosepion pharaonis. NCBI lineage: Eukaryota > Metazoa > Mollusca > Cephalopoda > Sepiida > Sepiidae > Acanthosepion > Acanthosepion pharaonis. The sequence continues at coordinate 233,572 of CAHIKZ030000565.1, forward strand.
CTAGGCCCCTAACTTTCAATTGTAAATTAAAAATGAAAAGAATAAACTCGGCTAAATGAGAAAATCGCATTTACCATTTAATATCTTATTAAGAAAAAAATAGTCTCTGGTAAATAAACTGTCTATATAACTTGGAAATGTTAATAGTTAATTCGATTAGGAAATGGAATTATTATTTGAAATCATTAATAAAATCAATATTTTTTACAATAATAATACTTTTATGAGTTATACGAAAAGATATGAAGTCTTTAAGGATACCACAATATGAATATATCAGAGTGACCAGAATATAAAGTATATAGTAGCGTTGAGTTTAGGGGTTTATTTATGAAGAGTTGATTTATTCACACCAAAAAGATTAATGAAGGAGGATAATGAAGAGGAAACACACGGACAACTTTAACAAAACAAGATAATTAATTTATTTACGAATTTACACGCTTGACGTAGTGTCAGTAGTTTGTTTAAGGAAAATAAATAGAGACATCTTTAAAGTCTTTAGTTTTAACGAATTGTCATGAAAAGGAAATGTTCATATAACAGATTAATTGATCTGACATAAATGTTTAAAAGAAAAGTAAGAAGGTTCGATATACAGCGGCATACGTTGAAAAGTAGACGAAGAGAGATTGTTTGAAATACTTAGCTTTCTTGGAATATTGAAAGAAAATTCTTTGAAATGCTCCGTGCTTAGTGAAGACCGATAAAATAATAGGCGAGTAATTTTATATTGGCGAAAACAAGGAAAATAAATTAGAAATATTTAAAGTCTTTAGTTTCAAAGAATTTTCATGAAGAGTATATGTTCATACAACAGATTAAATGATCTGACACAAAATAATATTCGAAAATGTTTAAAACAAAAGTAAGAGGGTTCGATATACGGCTGCATACGTTCAAAAGTAGACGAAGAGAGATTGTTTGAAAATTCTTTAAAGTGCCCTGGTGCTTAGTGAAGACGAGTAATTTTACATTGCCGAAAACTTTGGACGTGGTAAAGAGAAACGAAACCTAACACATGACTTCAGGCACTTTGCTCTTATTAATTTCATTTTTTCCTTCATTTTATATTTTTTAAAATCTCACATAGGCTCGCTAATTTTTTTTCTTACTTCTTGGCTCAACTGCTAATTTCTGTGAAGACAACATTTTCATTGGTCCAAAGAAAATTTCAGAAAGGCTCCCACATTCTTTTCCGTCTTTTCCTCTGAATTTGAAGAAAATGGGTAAAGGAGTTATTATTATTTCGCTCTCACTACAAGTACTTAAATAATATGCTTTTCTAGTAAAACATTTTACTCTTGTTCTTTTTTCTGGTCAGTGAGATATTTGCCAACATCCTAAAGACGCTAACGTGAAGGAAATTACATATTAGAGAAATAATAGTTTAACTGAAGATTTCAATTAAGAAAGAAACCCTTTGTACTGGTAAAAGCCGTTAGACTCGGGTTTCAAATAATAGGAGTTAAATAATAATATTCTGATGTCTTTATTTTGCTGGTAACTTTAAACAAGAAAAAAAATACAAAAATATAGAATATAAAAGTCATAAAATAAATATGCAATATTCAGAAATTTATTGAAAGAATTTTACAGAATAAAGAATGAATCTGTTCGAATTTTGTTTGGGATGAGCTCAGTCATCTTTGCACATTTGTTCAAGGTAGAATTTTTGGAAGTTCGGGGATACGATCAAGAGTCTCTGCAAAAAATTGAGAAAAAAGTTTCAATAATTATTCCATCATAATTTACATTACAAAAATATTAATTATAATTTTTTTATACAGTATATGTTCTTTAGAACAAAATCAAAAGTAAATTCAAGGACATAAGCCAATGATTAATATTCATGTTAGCTTTCATGTTAGGAGAATGTTCTTTTCGTAAACATTAACTATAGAAGCAGTAAATAAGCTAATAAAGTAGATATTGTAAAAAAGTTTACATTTCATTTTCACTCAATCGAAATAATCTAAACTATTTTGAGTTGTTAAGAGGTTACAAAAATCCAGATTATGTCGACTGAATTGTAAAATATATCCTCTTTTTAATTTTTTTAAAGTATCCAATCAAAATAAAAATGTCTTAATAAACGTAGCATTTTTGTCATATATTTAATCTTATAATTATAGAATTACTCAGATGAGTGGGACTTACATTCTTATTTTACTAATTATAAAATTAAATTCTCAGCGAATATTTGCAACGTTTTTAATTGGCAGATATAAAACCAACTTACCGTAATAAACGAATTCCTCATCACCAGTGAGGCCAAATGATTTTCGTGTTGTGTGTGTGACGCTGCATTCCTTATCAGAAACAACATATTCCATGGCTTTGCACTTATGTTTCTCACACTTTTCTCGGCATTCTGCTAATGTTTTCACATTTGCATATTCCTCCAGATGAACGCACGTAAAGATCGAGGCACCACGGATGACAATATTCTTGGATTCTTCAAAAATATTTTTAAAATATCGTAAAATATTTCGAAATTTTTAAGACAGTTAAAAATCAAAAGAATATTTGTATTCGTAAATTCTCTGAATTATAAAATCTAAAAAGGCTTAAGATATAAAGCCTAAATTTCTAGCAAACATTCAATCAAACAAACATTTGATTGTTTAGAACAGGGATTCGTACGAAAATAGAGAATAGAATTTTGTCATGGATAAATACAAATTTAGGAGTTTACAGGGATATTAATTTTCCCTAGATTGCATTTATTTACCATTTTGTAACGGGAAAGCAAAAATCGCTGATCACTATACACTTAATGTCTGAGTAGGCATAATGACCACTAATGATGTGCCGGGTCGTTCAAAATGAACTTCTCATTTAAATAAAGGATCGATCCCGTTGCAACCGAAAAGATTCAGATTCTTTTTTTTTTTTTTTGGCGTTGTTAAGGATGCATATAACCGCACTTTAATTCTTTTCTCGGTCCACATTCTAGGTTGTTGGCGTGGGTGTTATGTGATTCGATATTGTATTCATAATAATCTTTCTCTATCTTGTAAAATTCTATAGAATTATTATGCTGTAAATTTTTAGTTGTTATGAATTTTTATTTGCTATTAATTTTTATTTGTTGGCGTTGGTGGTATGTGACTCGAATTTGCATTTTTATAATCTTTCTGTATTTTGTAAAAAATAAATAACATTCTAACCTAAAATCATTACAAAATCAACCTCTCCCATCATGACATCCAGTGAGATTATTGAACAGAAATGTTGACAATATTCAAGAAAATATTGTAAGTTTACATTGATAGGTTTCTTTCTTTTTTCTTAATGCTTTCACTCCAAACAAGGCGACTAAAAGCTCTAAGATACAAGAGGTTACTGAGAGTCGACGAAACAGAGAGGACAACAAAAGATCCAAAGAGACAGAAGAGGACGAATGGCATTGCATTTATATTTCTGATGATTGTAGTTGAATGAAAACTATAACCCGGAACAGAGTTTCGCAAACGAGAAGTGCGAAAGAAGAAGCTATTTTCATAGAACTTACGGTTACAAGTAATAATTTCAATAGTGAAATTATGAGAAATACCTGCAAATCTAGTATTTCGCTTAAATTCGAGTAATCGAAGTTCCATGAGGAAAGCTTGTCAGGAGAACTCCAGCGAAAATATTTATAGAAGAGTAAAAAGAAGCTACGTTACGGCGGTGGAGAAATGGATCTCATAATGAATCAATGTCTCTGTAAACATTTATTTTGCGATGATTCAATGAAGACATCTAAAACAAAAGACCATTTAAATAGTTGGTACCCCCCCAAAAAAAAAAAATAAAATAAAAGAGCCTCCAATAATTTAAAACATTAAGAGAAAATTTTAATAAGCGCTCTCGCTCATAAATCATAAATATATATAATAAATCCAATCTCATACATCAAATAAAGATACTATATTATTATCTTAATATTTATTATAACATTATATTATTATCTTATCAAGATGCTATAATATTATCTTATATAACGTCTCTTTATTTTTTGTCAAAAAAGAAAAAGAAAAGGAACACTTCAGTTGAGGCAAGGTTATTTTATCAATTAAAAGAAATAATAGAAAATGCTTTGAAAAATTCAGTTCTGATATTGAAATGCATTCCAATGCAACGTGCAGCTCTTTATTGATCAAATGGCAGCAGAATTGAAAATAATATCCTGTTCAACTGACAGAGTCAGCATTTAAAAACAACAACATTTTTATGACTATATGTGCGATACGATATTCCTAGCAAAAACTGTTTTATTGCTCCATTTCTTTTTTGTTATTCGATTAAAAAACTTAACACGAAAGTTGAGAGAATCTTTTAATGTGTCAACAACCATTTCGATAAAAATGACATTACCATTACCAGTATTATTCCTCTAGTATTTGATTGTGCACCGCCCATGATAAATCTATCCTGAGGATTTACTGAAACAAGATGTTGCCAATGAGTTTTGCATAGCCTAAATCTTATTAGTAAAATACCCAATGAAAAATGTCATAAAAGTTTGAAAACGTGCACCAAAACAGTCATAATGTAATTTTGCTTGTTCCGCCATTAGTTACGTCCTGTCAGAAGGAAAAATATACATCAGAGTCGCTGTTTGGTTATAGTGAGAAAAAGAAGTCATACAAAATAATCACATGAAGTGGCTCTTCTAAGTGGCGTAATGGTTAGCAAGCTTGTCTCGCTAGGCAGCTTACAACCGAATAGAGAGTTCAAGCCTCACTGGGCCTCCACATATACTTTCGGCTACGCTTAGAAATTCGCAATAATAATAAGAAGAAATAAACAAACAGAAGCTAGAGATGATGTTAACGTTCTTGTCTGTGTAACGTCTACTTCATTGAATTGGAAAATGTCAGCTTGGAATCTTTTCAGTTGTGGCTTCTTACTTTTTAAAAAAAATAATAACCTGCGTTTGTACTTACGTATGTTATTTAGTTAAAGTTGTTAGGTTCAAATACTTAACAATGCGATAGGAAACTTTCCACTGGTATTTATTAGAACTTATTCAATCATTACGAAATATGATTCATCAATATAGTCAAATACGAAAACCATGGAATTCTTACGGACGCTTCTAGTAAATACAGTTAAAACAAAGCCACTTAATCTACGACTCCTTAAACGATTATATAAAGAAAACGATGATACTATCAATGGTTTTCTTCATGCTGGATTCCTGTGGTTATCGAAAGGGTGTTGCTTGAGATGTTTAATACAACAGTGAAGCTTTAGGGGACGTAGATCCTACACATGCAAGTTACAAATGTTAATTAAAAATCACCTCTTTTATTTGGCAGGTTTATTATGGAAAATTTAATGAAAATATAAGTGATTACAATGAAAGGATCACAATGAATTGTTTTTTTGTTTGTTTCTAGGATTCTAGGCTAAACTTGGTTTTAAAAAGTCTGCATTGGGCTGACTAGACGTTCAGTATGTCGCGATTTTGTCCTCTATAGAGCAATCAAAGAAAGTGGTTTTGAAAATGGCTTTCTTGTCAATAAAAAGTTCCCTGAGCATTTACAAGAAGACTTTAGTTTTTGATTCAAGGATATTCCAAACAGAAATTACTAAATGGATTATTTCTTCATTCAATGTTGAAGTGGAGGTAAAATTTAAATATCTTTCTTAAAGAAGATTTTATTGAAAGGATTTTCTATCTTAAATGTTCACATTTAAAGGAATTGTGAATTACTGAATGAGTGCAAATAACAAGTTTTGTGCAACTATTGAGGCATTCTTTTACCTTTTCTAGTTCGTATTTGACGGAATCTGGCTTTAAACATGTTCATTTTTTACTAATTCTTCAGATGAACTTTCCCTTATACTACCAAGACGCAATGAATTTAAACGCAGTACTAGATTGACGGCAAGGTCTCATCACTTTACTTATGAAATGGATAGTTGTAATCGTATGTTCCATGCTAACAATTTCTTCTTTCGCATTTTTTGCTTGTGGAACTCTTTTCCGGTTCCTAATTTTCCAGTCAAATTTGATTTTCAAAAATTTAAATGCAATGTCAGTCGTTATCTTCTGTCTTAATTCCTGTTCTTTTATTGTTCTCGCTGTTTAATATTTTCCTTTTTCTCATATTCTTTCACACTCAGTAACCACCTTGCATCTTAGTGACTTTATTGATTTGCTGAGGGTGAAATGATTTTAAATAAGTAAATAGAGAAGTACTTTGAATGCAGAACGTGGTGATTTGCGGTTCAAAATCATAAATATTCCATCAAACCCGGCCTTCTCATAAAAATAATTCAAGCAATTAAAAAGCTTTTACATTTATATTTTGTTGTTTTTTTTTTCTTGTTCAAATTGTATTAAACACGAATAAATTAGCTGCATTTTGAAATTTTATATTCGATTAATTTGTTTGGAAGTGAATGGAAATTAAATTTTGTTACAATCGGTTTGTCAAGTATGGTTTGGGAAACTCTGATTTATAAGTTGCAAAAACCTATAATCGCTTGTTTCACTTGTGGAACACTCTTCCGAATTCTTATTTTCTAATCAACTTTGAACTGCAAAATTTAAATGCAAGGTCAATCGTTATTTTCTGTTTTTTTAGTTCATATTCTGTTGTGGTACGATCCACCTAATTTACATAAATATGGGTTGGTACCGGGAAGACGAGGGAAGTAACAAGAGATCCAATCCAGAGACTCTGCCCGACTGCGATTAAGTCAACCCATTCTACAGGAAGTCTTCCCAAGAATATACCAAAACTAACTGTAAATATTGTGTACCTTTTCCTTGTTTCAATACATTTTGTTAACGTACATTTTGTGTTGTATTATTATTATTCCATGCTTATCCAAGCTTCAACATATTCTTTTATTGTTCTCTCGCATTGATAATAATTTCTTTTACTCATATTCTCCCACACTCAGTATCCTCTTGCCTCTTAGTGGATTTATCGCCTTGCTTGAGGTGAATTGAATCTATTCGACCAAGTCTCAATGTGAGATAAATACTTTTTAGCGATTGATTTTACAACTGTCGTTCGAAAATAATCGTTTGTAAAATTTATAAATGATGTATCACCATCATAACTTTTGTTAGCATTTGTTTTGTTTTTTTAATGTGATCTATTTATAAAGAAAGCAATATTTTAATTCCTATCAAATCTTTTGTAACGTTCTTCATTACTAATTAAGTGGTCGCTATAAAACAAAATATTCGGTACCGTTTTAGCATGTGTCCTACTGATCAGTTTCTGCTTTAGTATGTATTCTACCAATACATTTTTACACTACATTATTAAAGCATTGTAAATACTGATCAGTTTCTTCTTTAGTGTGTATCTTACCACTATATTTGTATCTTACATTATTAAGGCAATGTCCCGACTTTTTTCTCGATATGTTAAAAGACATTCAGAATGTTTTTATTTAAAGGATTAAAATATCTTGTTTTTATGATTATTTATCGTCAAATTTCTTTTTTATAATTTTTTTCTTCTTTTAAATGTTATAATGCAAAAATAAATGGCATCCCTCCTTGTGTTTTTGCTCCCCACCTCCTTACATTAGCTACAAACGTGGTGTTCGGGAGCGGCACCAAATATTCTGTTTTTAACCAATCATTTGAATTTGACAAAGTATGATTTTAATCTATATACAAATGATATATACTTATTTTTACTATCCAGTATAGTAGCAGAGAGAGGGTAAATAGTAAATATTTATTCAGTGAAGCTGTTAGAGTTTTGTCCTACTTAAATTGATAGGTTCAATGACTTTTGTCTTTCAATTTGCCATACACAATTTTGTATTCTTCGGGTAGCTATGATCTATTTTCGAAAATATATCGAACCCCAATTGTTGACATGCATTACTTTAGCCGGAATTCGTTTCCATCTATCAACATATATGGTTCTTTAATCAGATAATTTTTCATTTATACAACATCATATTGCGTCATCAAAGGTACATCAATGAATACCATGCAATTTTTGACATATTTGAATTGAATATGTCTAGCTTGTATGCTTAATGGATTACATATCATTTAAAATACGTTACCATCTTTGTAATGCAACAAGAAGTAGAGGATTATTTTTCTAGTTGTTTCTATAAGAAGATTTAGGGTTTTATAATAATAAGATCTTTCGCATATTTTCGTACATAACGTAGTCTTAACGTCTTAAGGTTAATGAGAAATCATTTGTGGTTAAAAGAGAATCATTACTTACCAATAAGCTGATAGTAATCTTTGTAAGGACAATCGCCAGAAACTAAAGTATAATTCTCTGCATTAATAGAGAACAACTCGCACATTTCTCTCAACTCATCAAAGTTAAATGATGTGCATGTTTTAATGTGAAGACAAAGCTTGGCACATTCTTTAGGAACTTTGGCCCTTTTTTTCTTGATTGGTTTTCCTTCAATAAATGCCACGGAGACGCGAATGAACATGTGCATCACTATAAAAAAAAAGATGGAAAAAGCAATAATCAGTCATAATCATATCTAAATTTACTAATGTTGATTATGATGAAAATAAAATTAAAATGGTGATAATTATCGTACAGATGATTAACAGCAAGATTTTCAAAGGCTTTTCATTTATATCATATGAAGATATTTCAACAAATCGTATAGTTTATGATTTCCTCTTGTTGGACACGTGAACTTGCATTCGTCTATTTACTGATAGATTACTTAAGAATTGTATAAACTAAATATAATAATCTTTGTTCCAAGAAGCTTTCATGAGGATTATAACAGAAGAGAATATTCACTCCGCTTGAAGGTGGATGCGTTACTTCAGTTGAGCATGAGCATTTTTTGATAATAGTTTACACAGTCGAAAACTACATTTGATTTCAATGAAGCATAAAGCGCTTTCGTACTGATGATTCGGTAAATGTGATTGTTTCAAAGACTTGTATAAATTCATTAATTCAACATTACCACTCAAACGAGTAGCACCGAGACATGACTGTTCAATTGACTCTGCAACCAGCGTGACCAGAACAAATGGGAGAGTCATAATTTTAATTTTTTCATTAGAATCCATTTATACGAATAGATAAAATCTTCAACATACCTGGACCGAGATAGTTTGGAGGAATAATTGGAGCTGAAATGAAAATAAAATAAAGGCTTATATAAAGTATGTTATATTATACATATATATATATATATATATATATATATATATATATATATATATATATAGATAGATAGATAGATAGATAGATAGATAGATAGATGTGCGTGTGTGTGTGTGTGTGTGTGTGTGTGTGTGTGTGTGTGCTACCAAAGATTTGCCCACGAATGACCATATATGATAATAAAATGCCAAATATTAATAAAAAAAACAATATTTTATCGTCAAAATCTTTGTGTTATTATTAAGCAGAAAATCAAAGAATTTTTTGATGTAAGAAAATGTTTAATCCTTTTTTGAGAACATTCGAAATTTTAATAAAAAATCTTGTTTTTTTACTGGCGTCAATTACGTACTATAAATGGGAATATATGGGAAATTTGAGTGTCATTTTGCGGTGAAAATTTTTGGAAATTCCTGGAAAAATCAGAATTAAACTTTCAGGACTTATTCACAATTGAATGTAATTATTTAAGTGTTCCTGTAAGGGTATATTTTGCTAAAGTTCGTTCGAAAGTCGACATTCTGTATACTCATATCTCGATATTACGGACCTCCCTTTAATGGATATCGGAAGCAACGGACACAATCTGAAGATGCTGACACAGTCTGTAAATCTCGTACGCTGCGGACTGTGTTGTGGCAACTCTGGATAAAAGCCGCTGTTTCACGATTTGACCGCTAGTTGGCAGGCTGTCACTTTGTTCACATCGGTGCAAACAAACGTGTAACTTATTGCTCCACGAGCGTTCCCCGTTTTGTATATGCCAGTGTGTTTAAGAGATTTAATATTCATCATTTTTTATAAGAACAACATCTGGAGAAAGTGCACAAAAGTGGAAAAGTTTGAATTTAACGCTAGGACAAAATAGTGTACATTTACACTGTACAGGTATTTACCAGCGTCAGATTGGTAAGTGTGCTTGATTAAATGTACAAAGCTATGTCGTTCCTCTTTCTTTCGTAATGTAATTGTTGACTTTAGCCACTACATATTTAGTGTCAGTAACTACAGACAACTGGCATTATCGCATCGATGTTTCTCCGCTTTTTTCCGTTGAAACGAGATATGACGGTGTTTACAAATTTGCATCTCAATTTGATACGGAACACCTGTTGCGGGGAAAATAATGAGGCTCATTGTCGCTCTCGTAACTCAAGCTTTACAGTAAGGGCTCATATATATATATATATATATATATATATATATATATATATATATATATATATAGAGAGAGAGAGAGAGAGAGAGAGAGAGATTTGATTTGAGGGTTTGCTAAAATTTACTTGACTTGACCAAGATATGTTTTGTCATTCAAATTTTTGGAAGTTGGTCGGACTTAGACCTTTCAGGACGCCGTCCTACCGTAATGTAGTAATAAAAATGTTACGTACGACAAATATGTATACAGATAATAAAAATATGAACAAAAATGAATGCTTTCTTTTCAATTAGTGCTAAGTTGAAAAATATATTTTTACTTACGCAGAGGCACAAGAACTTCTGTAAAATAAAGTATAAAAAGATGAATGCAAATATTGTGAAAAATAATAAGTTATACTAAAAATCACGGCAACATTTCACAGTTTTCCTATTTGAATGTTCTAAATTTAATTATTAGGTTAACGATAGATGGTGAATTCTACGTCAATAAAATATCCGTATAAATTTCCCTATCATATCATGAAGTATTTGAGCTTACCAACTTTAACAAAATATTGCAATAATAATCATAAATATGGTCGTTATTTTAAAAAGTGGGTACAAATGAAAGGATTTCAACTATTTCCATTTCACCAAAACAATCCTCAAACACTTCTTTCTTTCTTTCTTTCTAGCTAGCTAGCTTTCTTTCTTTCTTTCTTTCTTTCTTTCTTTCTTTCACTGAAACCAAGCAGCCTATGTGTATGTGCTGTAATGGATGACGGCTCGGAAATGAAAATCGGAAATCCGTGTTCAAATTCCAGTCGCTTTTATATTCACTTACATACAAATACCACGTTTTCTCCCCCTTATCTATGGGTTGATTAGTATGAACTGCATCAGCAGACAATGTTAACTTGAAATGTTCTTAAAATATAAAAGTATTTTCTGACTTTTCCCGCAAAAGTTTGATGAGCCACAAAAACAAATCAATCAATTCAAAAGATATCTATCAAACTACACATATAAACAGATGTATATATATATATATATATATATATATATATATATATATATATATATATATATGCCGTCATCAGACTGCCGGTTTCGCTGTATCACAGCTCATTAATGTGGCTAGACATCTGATCGCTAGAAGCCGGCATCTAAACCCGACCGATTGGCATCAGTCGGAGATTCTAACCCCTAGGCTATCGGCGGTCGGCAGAGAGAAAGGCAAATTTTTGCATATTCATATTTTCATAAACGCGCCAGTGACCTAGAGGACTCAATCCGTTGGGAGAGTCTTGCATTGTTAGCATTAACCGTCACTGATTACAAATTCGCGCTTTCTCCACCGAATTAATTTTTTTTCAGGAGTTTTTATATATATATATATATATATATATATATATATATATATAGAGAGAGAGAGAGAGAGAGAGAAAGAGAAGAGAGAGAGAGAGGGAGGGAGAGAGAGAAAGAAAGAAATAGATAGATTAAAATTTAAATATAAGTGAATATATCTGAAAGGCAATATTAATGAATTAAAATGATAAAATAAGAAAACTTGTTTTTGCAACAGGTTTTTGTTTCCTCAGATTTACTAACAAAACCCTGTATCATCGAGATAATGACGTTATGTATTAATCTGAGCGCATTCGAAAATATTAAAAAAAACTTTCAGCATTATGGAAAAGAAAATAAATAGAGAGCAGGCTATGTGATTCATTTTTTGTTATGATGGTAATCGGAGGTGAATTATTATTATTATTATATGTTTTTACCATACAGAGTAAGTTTTTGAATACACCAGGTACATATTTATCTGTCAAGACATAAAAAGGATCTCGGATAGACAGCACTCAGACAAAATCATTGAAGTCCCCAAAAGAGCCGATTTTTGGATGACTCCATGTCGACATATCCCCAGCTTATCAATGAAGTCACGCAGTTTTAATGGGATTGATCCGAATGCTCCAATCCCTACTGGAATCACCTTGATATTCTCTTCCTGCCTTCCAAAAAATCATGATATCTCAACTTTCAAATCAAAAGGGTTTGTAATTTTATCAATTACCTCATCAATACTACTACTGCTATTACTACTACCACTGCTTCTTCTTCTTCTTCTTCTTCTTCTTCTAGGACTACTACTACTACTACTACTAATAATAATAATAATAACAATCAGTTATTATATTTGAATGAAATGTCAACAAAATGATGCTGCAGTCCTGATAAAGAAACAAAAATATAGCCATCATAACATCCAGCCTGATAAGAGTAGATCACAACCAAATATACGTGATATGGTGACAGCGCATAACCTTGCAGGTGGGAGCAAGTCAGAAATACTTTCAGGTCGGGTCATCCAACCCGCTTAGACGGTATGCAATTTTGGATGTTCGTATGCATTCAGAGGTGACTTCCAAGTCAACCTGCCTTCTATGTCTTTCAAAATTAAAAAAAAAAAAAAGAAAAAAAAAACAACTTTTTGTCACCTGGCCATGAGGCTCCTTAATTACTGCCACTCATGAATAGAAGTAAACAGTGCCTCATCCACTTGGGGACATATCCAAATGTTTAAGGTCAAACAACTGACAAGCAAATATGTGGAACTGAACGGGGTATTTATTATAACTCACACTAATTCACCAAGGTAAAATATGTACATGTTAACACCCCAAATCAATTATGATCAGAAGCCATGGCAGCTATTCCTGGTGCTTATTATTATTATTATTATTATTATTATTATTATTATTAGTAGTAGTAGTAGTAGTAGTAGTAGTAGTATATGCAGTTAATTAACCATTTTCATTCAGCTTTTTCAGCTTTTTGTAACGGTTGTAAAATATGCCCAGTTGCTAAAGAAAAGAAGTATTTTTCTTAAGAATGGATATATGTTGAAAAACCGGGTTGTATATTATTGTGAATAATAATAAAATATTACTTCACTGCTTACAAATGTAAACATTTTTGGAAAAAATATATCTTTTTATTTTGTTGTTGGTGAAGGAACAAATCAGTTTCCCTATTCTCTCATTTCATTTTACTGAATTTTTGACTGTTTGTAAAATAATTTATTTCCTGTATCATAATTAGATGAATTTCTGTACAAAGTTTTTTTTTTTAAAAATGTCGCCTCCAAAAAGACATTTATAAAATCGTATATGAATATATTAGTACTAGGATTTTCTGGAATCTTCTAGAACTTTTTTAAACCTTTTAGAACTTTCTAGAGCCTTCTAGAAATTTATGAAACCTTCTAGAACTTGTTTTTGTTTATTTTCAAGTTTGTATGTTATGCTATAGTTATAAATTATTAAATGCGTTAAAAATACGAAAGTACTATCCAAGTACATCATTAGTAAATTGAGAAATAAAGCGTCTGCAAGTTTTCAGTTTTTGTTTATTTGTAAGGTTGTTGTTTTGCTATAGCTATGTTAAATATGTTAAAATTACATAGGCACTATCCAAATAAATCAGTAGAAAATTGAACAATAAAGCTTCTGAAATATTTTGTTTTATTCCTGTCATTGCATATACTATAAAATCGAATTTTCGGATTTGGGTGACCTTTTTCAAGACGTAAGACAAATTAATGCGTTTTCATTACTTTTGAACCATAGTACACCGATTTGTGGCACAGGAAAATAAGGTTAAAAAAAGTCATAACCCTAATATATATATATATATATATATATATATATATATATATATATATATATATATATCCTAGAAATTCAAAATTTAAATAAAAGGAAACTGGAAATTACTTCGACAGATTCCATTAATCATTTGGAAGCCATCTTTACAGGCACACACACGTTCACCACCTCGGACTACACAGACGCTGTTTGAACCACAACCAGGTTGTTTCTTGATTTGACCTCCAGGTAGACAAATGATTTTTTCCGAACAATCATTTAGCAAAAATTTCGACTTGACCTAAAGAAAAGAAAAAAGATCAAGATTCCATATCAATTAATCTTTGAAATTTGTTGATTTTTACTTATTTGAAAATGTATAGACGATAAAATCTCTGCTTTAAGAATAATATTTTTTCTGTTTTAGTTTCCTTAATTCTAAAGATAATAATAATGTGTTTTTTTTAAACATTTATAAACATGATTTATGTTACTCGCTGTTTGAAAAAGAAGACGGAAGCTCGGAAAAGTCATAATTACATTTAAATACATTCCATCGAAGGTGCAACCACATGAAGCAATTGGTACACATTTTTGACCGCTGAGAATATAACCATGTTTGCAAACACAACCCTCCATAAATCCTTCTGTACAAACTGGTTTCTGATCGGAACAAGATGGTTGACAGGCACTTGTGTTGTAGGCGTAGACCATATTCTTTGGACATTTCATTGCTGGTTTATTAGAAGATACATGCAATTACATCAGATTTTATTTTTTTATTAGTTTATCTACAGAGAAATACTACTTTAATATAATTTCCATTAGAGGTTTTAATTTATGTCATCAATATATTAATTACTGTACAAAAACGATTGTTCAAATCAAATTTAAATTTCTGATTCAAGGTTTATTAATGGGATTGCATTTTATGGAGGATGAATTAATTTAGCAATACTTATATATTATTTATCTCTTTCAAATTTTATTCCTTCTATATTTTGCTGGAAAATACGTGTAACATTTTGTTCAGAACAAACTTTAAACATTTTTTATTAGTAGCGTAAATATTAATGTTAAAATTTACTGTGGTTGATTAGTTTTATTGAAAACTAGCAGTAGAGCCCGGCGTTGCCCGGGGATGTAGCAGTAAGAGATAGATCAAGTATCGACCATCATAAAGACTGAAAAATAAAATTGACAAAGATTATTGTTTAAGGTTGGCAGACACGCATGTCTTAATTAGTTTTTTTTTTTTTTTTTTTACGAATTGGTCAAACTCAAACTAAAAACAAAAACATTGTTTTCAATCGTTATGAGTCTACCGATTGAATACAATTTTATTGTAAACAATTGTCTTGTAAATGGAATTTTAAAAGCATTCTGAATGTAAAAATAAAGAAAAAGTGTGCAAGACAACAAGAAACACTACCTGCCAAAAAAAAGTGAAGTCTTGTTGAAATCGGTTGAAAAATGTAGGAAATCCGATCCCATATATGAACGAACACACACACAAACAACATGGGTTTTATAATAAGTATAACTCGATATGAGTTGTCCACCTTTCATTCTTGTGATGTCTCTTAATCGTGATTTCTAATTGATTTCGTGCAAAAACAATTGTGTTTTTCCCATTTTTGGCGCTCTCAGAACCACCACAAGGTAATTTTACATAGTCCTGTGAAGTTTTGTTGAAATCGGTTGAAAAATGTAGGAAATCCGATCCAATATATAAACGTACAGACACACACACACACACAAACTGGGTTTTATAATAAGTATGATATGCTAAAATTAAGAAATGATATCCGCATTAAAGCTGTTAAATTCAATAGAATAATAGATAAAAGATTTGCAAGGCATAGCTGACATGAATTAATTAAATCAAATATGAGAATAGAATCTTATGAGCGCGTGTTTTTCAGTAACATTCTCTTGCATCATTTACAAGAAATGTTTGTTAAAAATATGGAAATTGTTGAAAAGAACTAAAACAATGTCACAAGTTGTGTGACGAATAAACTTCTCTGACAGGCTTTTAAATCTATGAAAGTAAAACTGAAAAAAAATGTTTATTTTTTTGTCCGTTCTTCAATGAGTTATTGTCAAATTAAAATTCTGATAGGAAGATGATACAAAAGTTAATAATATGAAAGAAAAGCGTCAGTCGATATTCATTGATTATTTTCATTACATCCAAATGATGAATGATTGCCAGTAGTACTAAGTAGTAGACACAGAAAAATATTTTAATTATACTTACGACATTTAGCTTCTGGCCTCCAGTTTATCAGGACATTTAATTCTTCACATTTTTTAGCCAGAGCTTCATACGCTTGACATATGACAGTTTTGAATATTCTTGGCGAATTCTTGTAAGCACAAGCATCAATTTTGCAAGACTCGAAATAATCATTTGCAGAGTTACCGAGTTTTTGTAGACATGTAGCGAACGGTCCTTTTTTATTCAATAAAATTTTGCAAGAGTTTACGTCTTTATCTTGACAATTAGTAACAAAATCAGTAACGTTACAACTGAAAAAAATAAAACAGCAATCATTATTATCCTTGATGCCAAGTGTTATATATTCTGGTAATCAGCAGGATATAAGTTTCCAAGAAAATTATATTTTAAAATGTAATTGGAGAGTCATCGCAGTCCATTGAGTCATCAGAATTAAATCCATATAAACGTTTAAAATAAAATACTTTTCCTCATCAATGTTATTAATTATGCTTACACAGATTATGATGCTTAACATAAATTAATTAAATGAATAGAAATGATAAGTGACGCCAACATTTTACATTTATATTAAAAGTCATTGTTAACTTTCAGAATTAATTTGAAGAAGAAAGCATGGTCACACCGTTTCAAATGCGATTACAATCAAATATACATGTACCAAAGGGGAAAATGAATATATCAAGATATACACTGAGAATATGACTGAAATATAGCAAATATATTTATCAGTCCTACTGTTCGGGTACTTTCGAGACGAAATGATATCAATAATTATATTAATAAGCATTTTATTCAAGACTTACTTGAAAGTACATAACTAACGATAATGAATACTTACTTCTTTTGTGGCTTGTCACTATCATCAACGACTTCGTAACTTCGACCAATTAAAGAAAATTTATTCCTTTTACTAGAGACATCCACACCAGTTTTTGTTTTATAATCGTCTTTCTTCCCATTACAATCTCCGCAAATTCCAGTTAGATGTTTTCTGTAGATGCTTGGTACTCTAACAATCACTCGGTGTCTGCCGTCAAATTGAACCCTTACACCAAAATTGGTTGTCACTTTGACCCAGCCAGCTGAATAAACGGCAGAAAATCCCATGTATCTTTTTAAAGGAAGTGTCATCAATTCACCATTTACCTGAATAGATAATAATTAAGCAATATGGTTTCAAAATAGATAGCAATATATCTGTGTGAATTTACACAAGATGAAATATTTTAGCGAATGATAAGTCTTAACGACTTTTAGTATTATTTCATTTCTGTTATGCTATTATGCAAACAAATTGGATAAACTGTCGGCCATTTTGTAATTACACAATTATCTTAAAGGTATCAATTATAAAAAAAACATTTTAAAATTTTGATGTGCAGCGACAGCATTATCTTGAACGTCTGTCTGTACTTCATTACGATATATTCTCTTACAAGTTCGGTCTTTGTTTTAATCTGGGATACTGATGAATATGAATGTAGCAAACCAAGTCATGTACTATTGGCGTATATATAATTACTCACACTGAGTTTACTGCCTGGCAGTAACCTGATCGTAGCACCATTAATAATGAGGTCGACCAGCCGCGTAAAGGATACCCGAGTATTTTTGCGAGGTTCATTTTTAACTTCCACAGTAAAATGAGGTAATCTGCTTGTTTTCTTTGGTGTAGCCAGAGTATATTTGCATAAGCCCATGAAATGGATCCGTTGACCATCAAAAGTCTTGTAATGTGGATCACCTGAACCCCTGCACACACAGTCGGTTTCTTCTGAAAATGAATTACTTCGTTTTTAATCATTTACTTTTGTGAATAAGTATCGATTTATCATACTAAATAAAGATTAAACTTTGCCATGAAAAATAAAAATTTAGCAAATTGAATATGTAAATAATTTTTGTTACTATTTATGAACTACCATACCTTTATAGGAAAATATTGGAATGATTTCCCGATACCCTTTCCATAGTTTTAAATTAAGCATACTCCATCACGGAGACGGACTGCCATCCAAAACTAGAAATTCGTGTCTACTCGGTTTTTTACACGGCTCATCGATTCTACTTTCCGCGACAATAAGAGTTATTTATTTTAGCTCGTGCTAGAATTAAGACAACTGAAATGCATAAATGATGACGAGTCCGTGCACCCGTAGTTAATAATAACATCCAACCAAAAGCCGTGTAATACTGTTTAAAAATATTTTTCAAAATATTGGAGAGTATATTTTCCCAACATCTTTATCTATTTATCTATTAAAGGATATCAAGTTTTAAAAACAAAATCCCAGATTTGTACAGTTTTGAAAGAATTAATAGACATTTAAAAGTATCAAATTAATAAATGGATATCACAGAAAATTACAAAAGAAATCTCTAAAATTATATAAAATATATTTATCAGGCTATTCTCAGGCTATTTTGTGTAACAAAATTGCCTAAGAATAAACATGAAAATAAAATCTATTCAAAAAGACAATATTTTATTTATTTATATATTTATTTTAAATTACAAACTAAGACATCCGTCTCGTCTTTTCTTATGAATTTATTTTTATTTTTTTAGTATTTATTTCAAGGACATATTTTAAAAGTGTAAAATTCTAAGTGATGAGCCTCGATAGAAAATTAAAAATGAACAATTTAAAAAAGTAGCGATAAATAATACGTGTATTTCCGACTTATATAAATGAAAAATCGAATTTAATTAATTTTGGAGAATAAAAAAAAAAATAAACGTGTTTTTAAAACACCAAAATACCATGAATTATGGTGACAGTATATACACAAAGTAGACAATATTTCTAAATGCAGATATCACAGATTCTGGATAAGGTATAGAACTAATATTCATATGAGAATTTTTCACTTTCTTTCTGCTTTTGATTACATGAAAAAATTGACATTAAAATGAAAAATCTCCATCGTTTTTTTCTGTCAAGTTTCTGTCATGAAAATTAGAGATACCTAATATCTAATAGTTAACTTCTAATCGAATATTTGTAAGTAAACATCACTTGATATAGGAGACATATATAGTTTCTTAAAAATATATATTAAATAACAAGAGGAATTATTACTAACCTTTAATTATTATGGGAGGTGGCACTGAAAAGAATAAGAATCTTTGAATAAAAAATGTTGGTCATTACTATTGCGCATATTATCGTTAGCATAACATTAAAATAATTATCAAATTTTGAACAGATTAAATTATTAGTATTAATCAGGTAGGAAGAAATATGAAGAAATTTGATTTAAAGTAAAGTTTAAACGTCATAAATGAGATAAATCTGTTCTTTAAGATTAAACACGTCAGCAGGTAGAAATTGAATAATGTTAACAGTATTAACTTGAGTATTCACTTTTCAGCTGATGTTAAATGAATAGACATACACATACCTTCACATGTCTTCTTCGTTATTTTCTCCGAAATACTATGTAAGGCGTCAAAGTTGCCAACTGTGAATTTATATTCTGATGTCGGTTTACTTGCCATGGCTGTCAATTCTGAATCTCGAAGTTTATTCCCAATACCAATGCTGAACATCAGCACACCTGCCTTTTGAAGATTTTTAGCCTCTTTTATTGTTGAATTTTCTTTATTAGATTTTCCGTCGGTGACGACAATGGCAATATTGGGTGCATCTAATCGATCTCCGTTTTCGATTTTAAAGACAGTTTTGAGTAGTTTCAGGCCCAGATGTGTGTTAGTACTTCTCTTAGGATATTTGATATTCCTGATTGCTTCTATCAAGTCTTTCTTATTATCGTGCGTATTAAGTTTGAAATTAATGACTGCTTCTGTACTGAACGTAATCGCAGCAACACGGACTTGATTCTTGCTTATTTTCAAAGATTGGACCAGTTTTACCGCGAATTCCTTAACTTTCTTGAAGTTATGTTTTTTCACGCTTCCAGAACCATCAAGCAGAAACACAATATCAGCCACTGTTTTCTCACAGGCTGAAAAGGGACATGTTATGTGTTAGAATATCGACGAATAAACATTGATGTCAGATTTTCTGAAAAACTAGAGCTGTAATTTATATCATTTGATATATTAATTATTAGGACGGATATTTAAATAAATTATGAAGTTTCATGTGTAAAGATGAATATGTACACATATCACAACAGCATCGTTTAGCTTGCAAACATTTGACATGTGTATTTAATTTACAGTTAATTAGATTGTTGAACACTATTCGAAAATTCAAACGGGAACGTTTTAAATGCGCAAGAAAAAACTGAAAATTTACTGTTTGATTAATTATTTAATACATTGATACGAGTCATTAATTAGTCCGAAAATAAACCATTATTTGATGGAAGTAACTATTACGTACCTTTACTCAATGGTGGCGGCACAACTGGTAAAAATGAAAATATGTTTTTTGTTGAGTTTTTAAGCGCAAAAGTAAAATGCTTTTAACAAATGAACACATTTAAATAGGTATCTGTTTTCATAATTAAACATCCAACGATTCATTTTACTAATAATTTTGAATTAATTTTTTTATTGAAACCGCGAGACAAATCATAAAATCAAACGTATATCTTCTTATTGAAGAACAATAGTTGATTGTATACAATTGTCTTAATTTTCTTATATGTCGGAATCTGAGCACTTTGATTTGGTGTAATGGTTAGCAAGTTCTTCGTAAATCAAGACTGATTAATATTACATTCAGTCAAGTATAGATGTATATTGATTAGTAAATATCTTGCTGCTGTAACAATTACTAGATTTAATCCATTTTGCGTACAGACATTATTCATTTGATATGAAGGAGAAAGATGAATGTGTAAACGAATAACTTGATAAATATTCAGTATTTTATTTTACTTATTGACGTATTATTCCAGAATTTCAAATTGTGCTATGAGAGTTAAATATTTCTGCAATTTTATTGAAGACATTGATACCCAAAAATGTTTTCAGAAGACAAAAAAATATATCGCTAGATTTATTGAACTGGGGATGTTGACTCGTAAATAAATTATTCCCCTTTATAGTTTCTTCGATCAAATGCCAGATCATAAATATAGAGTTTGGAACTGAAACGTTGGAGTCTAAAAATCAGTATGATTAATTTTTATAAGTTTTGAATATTTGACAGTGTATTCTCAAGAGTATTATTCGTGGTCATTCAAAATTGATCACATGGAACAAGTAGAAGCAGCGAAAACGGAAAAAAAGTCATCATTATACGGAACATGAGTCAGGCAAATATTTTGCGCGTGAAAAGATTAAAAGCATTGATTAATGTACGGAAATCTATAAAATATACAAAATAATCTAAAGTTGGAAGTATAGAGAAAAAAACATGGATACCCATGATTTTCTACTTGCATCTGGCGTTTGATTTGTTTTAAATTATCGTTTTTTCTGCTTAATTAAAATCTATTTATCTTACACAATGAAGTGAATTTAAAAAAATAATAACTCTTCAATCGGCGTAGCAACAAGATTTTGCATATCTGCTCATCAATGCCTGCATATTATTTCGTGAATACGTGCAATTATGCAGAATTCAAATATGAATGAACACTTGCATACCTGTTTCGAGGCATTTTCCATTTTTGAGTTGAAATCCGTGTTTGCATATACAACCACGAACACCATTTTTAATAATACATTCACGATTTCTTGTACATTCTTTCAGATTACTGGTTTCCAATTTGTCTTTTCCTAAACACAAGGTCTTCTTTGTGCATTTCTTGTTAATTATAACTTCATTAAGCTGCAATAAAAAATATTTATACTCAGTTTTTGACCAGAGTTCAAATAAAAACCATTGTTATAATAACGATAGAGGAATAGCTGGTGTAGTCATTTAACGAAAGGTATTTTGTTGAGAAAAACTGAGAATTTTTCTGTGGATATGAAATATATGTCGTTCTGATTAAATGAAGGATTGTTTTACTCAAAGTTATATTGTTAAAAAATTATTTGTTTTAATGTATTATTATTTGCGCAATCATATTAAAGAAATATTGAAGCTGTCAGAAAATTTGGTTTGACAATTTGTAACTTAATATATTTCAATGATTATTATTCGTTTTCTCTGTACTTAGATCGAGGAAATGCATTGAATATAGAACAATTATGAACAATAACATTTTCATCTATTTACTTGTTATCGACTTAACTTAAAGCCATGTGATTCCTTTATTGTTGTTTTTGATTTCGAAATCGGGACACACTTGTCTCCACTCAGTACATAAGGTTTTTTACATACACATCCCTCAAATTGATCTGTACAAGAGGGGGGATCGATTGCTGAAAAGTCTTAGAAAAGGCGATATTTGGTTGGAACGGGAAAATGCATTAAATTTATACACCTGGTGTTAACCACATTTCATCTCTGTAAAAATATGTCACAATATTAATCTAATATTTTGTTTTTATCAAATTCATACCGTAAAATATTGCTTCGTATGTTTATTGAATGGACTAAAATATAGAAATTACAGGGTACTTACTGGAAATAATTTTAAAGAATAACATCAGGTCGAGTTAAACAAATTTTGTTTGTCTTTATGTAATATATTCACCAAAGTACAATTGTATTTTATTCAATTCAATATTTAATATTATTTGTAATGTTATGTTGACACTTATCGGACAGCACATCAATATATTTCGAGTAAAATTTCAGCACGTTTCGGAGAGAAAACGTTTTCAGTAATATTTTGAATGTTGGTTTCAGTTACATTTCACCCACTCAAAGCGTTTTATAGCGATTGAATATGGTAATGATCGGTTAGTGCAAGGACAGGCGTGTATGGCGTGTGGGATAGAATAGACTAAACAAGTTTTACATTTATTTTCCTGTTATACATTTTGTATGTGATGTTAAATTTTCATGGTAGATAACAACAGTTTTCTTACAGAGGCATTCATGTCATTTTTTTACCATATGTTTAAGTGCAGGTTGCAGCTGCTGGACGTCAAATGTGCATTTATTGTTTCAATGCATTTTAAGGAAACTAAATACAGGAAACGGAGACGGTTCCAGCAGATTCACATATTTCTTCCATGAATGAACGCAATGTTCAGACATAGCTGTCGTTTGTGGAGTTTTGATATTGTTAATTCACTGTCTTTTATGGTGAACATTTTGGCGTGTTTGCCTACTCCAAATATATACTTAATCTTCATGCCTGATTAGTAGTTTGGAGGATAGACGTAAAGAGAATCATTCTTCAATAAAATATATATTTCGATTCAGAAAAATTAATGTCTTAATCAAAAGCGACGTAAAATACGAACGCTTGGCCGCCACAATTCAGTTATCCCTGTGGAATAAAACCAAATAATGTTAAAATAGAAGTATGATCCTTACAAATAAATTTTTCTGACACCTCTCGGCGGAACGAAAGCTTTCCGCTCGGAAAGGATCGAAGGGCCACGTTTTCTAGCAGTCCGATATTCGTACTGAAAATCTTTTGAGGAAAGAATGACGCGAGGTTTCCGTCCTCAGTATGAGCTTTGCCTTGGGACACCTGTTTTACCACAGTAAACGGGTAAATCTAAATAGGCCTTCTCATATATAAAATAAATGCAAAATATTCAGAAAAATATCTTTACATTTCATATGAATTCTATTGTGTATTTTGATGAAAAAATATGTGTGGAAATTGTTACGAAATAATACTATTTTTTGTAGTTCCTGAATATTTTCTTCGATCGAATGCAAATTGTAAAATAGTTCAAAGGAACTGAAACGTTGGGGTATTAAAATCATTATGATTAATTTTATTAATTTTGAATATTTGATTTTGTAAAGAATTAATATTATTCGTGGTCATTCAAAATTGATCACATGGAACAAGTAGAAGCAGCGAATATGAAAAAAAAAGTCATCATTATACGGAAAATGAGTCAGGCAAATTTTTGAACGTGAAAAGATTAAAAGCATTGATTAATGTACGGAAATCTATAAAATATACAAAATAATCTAAATTTGGAAGTATATATATTTTTTTTAAAAAAATATATATTATATATTATATTTCCTACTAGCGTTCATTTCTTCTTAAATACTTACCACATTTTGCAACATTTCTCCATTCAACACACGTTTTCCAAATTGTTCGCATTCTGAAGCAAACCCTTCAATGGCTTTGCAAACAACTTTATCAAATATTTTTCTGTTTTTGTGAAATATACAAACGTCGATTTTAAAAGAACCAACATATTCTTTGACACGTGACTCTCCCAGGTTTTTGCCGGCATTCGATTTGAAAATCTATTTCATGATCACATTGCATTTTCGGGTTTCAATCAAAGTACAATTCGTCTTGACATCAGTTACGTCACACCTTAAAATTAAATATCAGATCCATTTTTATCAAAACTTATATTATTTCTAGGAATTTAAAATATTGCTGAAGTAATAAATTAACGTAAAGTAAGTTATCATAACGTTTACAGTTTAAAATATAAAAAGTCTATTTTGATGATATTTTTGCTTAATAAATAAAGTGGAATCAAATGCTTTCTCACGAAACTCATGAATTTATTAAGTCGGTTTTGTCAGTTATGTTAAAATCGATTTTGATGTAATTTTATCAAATTTTAAGACAACAAAAAGAAAAAAAGCATTTTTACCAAATTTATACTAAATGAAATATAGTCACATGAAATCAGTTTTTTCAGTGAAGTTAAATTTCGATTCGACATTATTCTAGAACAGTTTAAATAAAAAGAGATAACCAATTTTATTTTAATAAAATATAGATTTGTCGTTTGTATATTATTTAGGAGATCAATTCATTTCGACAATTAATTTAGAATGAATTCGGAAATATAAGAATATTAACAATTATGTTTAAATATATTATTCATTATTTTGTTGTTCATTTTAAGAAGAAAATTCAAAATTTTTATTCACCTGGTGTTTGGTTTGTCGCTGTCATCGGCCACTTTGTAGCTACTTCCAATCAACGAGTATTTATTTCGATTCCTCGACACATCTATTCCTTGTTTTGTACGGTAGTCGTCTTTGATTCCGTTGCAGTTGCCACAGATTCCAGTCAATTTATTCCGAAATAAACCAGGAACTTTTACAGTCACTCTGTGTCTACCGTCAAATTCAACTTGAGACCCCATTTTGTTGTCACTGTAATCCATCCAGCAGAATATGTAGCCGAGAATCTCCAAACATTACTGATGGGAAGTGATCTCTTTTCACCATTCACCTACAAACAACATATTCAATTAAGACAAACTGATATTTACATTAGCATTGGAAAAATATAGTATGTTTCTTGTATCATTTTATTATAAAATATTATATATATTACAAAGCTCGTTGAAATGAGGCACTCCTTACGGATTTTTCATGCTTCTTGCTGCGGGTGGCTATTACGGACTCAAGCTCAAAACGAATAGGAAATTTTATGCACTCAGAAACGAGCAAAGATAATTTTGAAGAAACAAATTTGAATTAATTAATTAACTCCATGGAATGAAAACACCACTTTAACTAAAATTCCAACAATAATTCCACTTTCGGACCAATTTGAGCCGAATTGCAGATCAGGCCAAAATTTGAGTCCTACAAATCAAGATTTCACATCAACAAAACGCACAATTAAACAATGATTTTTTGGTATTTTGAAGAAACAAAATTGATTTTGCATCAAACAAACATTTATAAATAGTACACATTTTTTTGTGCAATATAAAACTCAGTATCAATCAAAAAATTATGTTACTAATTTTATTCATTTTATTTAAATTGAATTTCTATCTGTTTAAGTTTTTCATCTGACGGATACAAATCACAATGCTGGATGTTCAAGCACCAGATGATGAACAATCTTTCAATTTGGGAATGCCGGGATCATCCTCATTCCAACAAGGAATAATGTCCATGTAGACCAAGTGTATTATAATATTGATGGAATTAGCATTCTGATTTGATTTTAATTTTATATATGAAATTAATTAATTATATGCAATGAGTTTCGCTAATATTGTTTCATTTTTTTTTCATTATTTGAATTAATGAGTCTGTGCAGGCCTTAGTGCCAAATATTGATTTTACTGAAATTTAAATAAATAGATAAATGAGGTTGAAATTGTTTTGAACATACACGCATATATATGCAGAGATTGGGGTCTGACACATTTCATGCTTATATACATTTAATATCGCTAAAAACAAACCAAACTTATGAAATGTAAGATCCGATTAAAATGATTTCCCCCATTTGGACTTCAAAAATCTATCTCAACATACATGAAAATTGCAAGAGAAAATGAGACGGTGAGGGCAATTTCTTTATACATTTTTATTTTTGCTTGTTTTATTGTAATTTTTGTTTAAAATTTGATGAATTTATAATCTTAAAATTAGTAAATGTATCTGTTGATCTGTGAAATGTTTCCCGAAAAATGATAAAAAAAATTTATTAACGTCGGATACAAAAGCGTCTATGGAAAATAATAAAGTTTGCACAAATAAATATAAATGAAAGACGACAATAAAAAATATATCCAGAGCTCGTATTGATTTTTATTACTTATTTTTATTCGTAAATAATAAACATAACATCTAACGCCTTCGACAGTTTGACATCAACCAGATTGATCATGATCCAACCCTAACGATTGTGCGTTTGTGTGAACGGCGAAAAAATTTTTGTAGTTGAACTTGTGTAAAAATATAAGATCAGATTATGACGGAATCGTTCATTTGTCATTAGTTTTGTTGGAAATAAATTGTGTGAGTAAAGATATTTTTATTATATGTATACACATGTTAAATATGTCTTTGTGTTTTTTTATTTACGAGAATTTTATTCCTTGGCAACAGTCTAATAGTGACGCCTTTAAGTTTGACATCAACCATTCGAGTGTATGATGTACCCGGGTGTTTCCGCGGTGTTCATAAGTATTCAACGGCGAAGAAGTAAATGATTCCTAGTGCTTTTGGCTAAAGTATTCTTTTAAATCAATGAAATGAATTATTTCTTCCGTCGAATGTTCAATTTAATGAGGAAAAATTTAGTAATACGTAAACTGGCATCTCGTCATCATTCATTTTCCAAACGTTGTCACCTGGTTTTCCTGTATCTTTCCTATAAATGTTTTCAGGTTAATTGTTCTGATGAGCTTTCCAGTATTGTAGCACATCTTCACAGTTTAAGCGCAGTAGTAGATTGGCATATAGGTCTCATGATTTTAATTTCGAATATCGAGGCGTAAGTGCTTTTCTAATAGTTTCTTCTCTCGCACCTCTCGCCTGTGGATGTATCTTCTGGCTTCATACTTTCATATTAACGATAATCATTTTTTTATCCTTTCTCATTAAGCAAGGCGGTAATACCACTAGTACTAAGGGTTTTACTCAGAGAGTGACAATTAGAGAAAAGCCTGTGTATAGTGGCGATTGATAAAAAGATAACACATAACGGGGATTCAAGTAGCTGGAAAATGGCGGTTGAGGTTGCATTTAAATTTTTGAAGATTTTATCAGGGAATCAAGTAAACGAAAGAGAGATCCACAGGCGGGAAGTTCAATAAAAGAAACTGTTGGAGTAGAAGTGGCGATTGCATTTAATTAATTAAAATTTAAAACGATGGAAGCTAGATGCCAATCTAGTACACCGCTTAAATTTATGAAGTTAGGGCACCAGTGAAAAAAAAGCTCCTCTGAGCAGTTGACATAAAATATTTTTTAGAGAGAACTGAGTGAAACTCCGACAAGTTGGTGAGAAAGTGACTGATGTGAAGATGACAAATCAGGATTGATACAAATATAAGCTAAGTAAGCGCCGAAGTGCGTCGTCAGTGATGTAAACTGACTTGGTTCTTCAGGGAAGTTTGGGTCTTTCAATGTCATACACCCCATCATCAAGTCGACCCAATCAAGGGAGATCAATCTCTGTTTCCCACCTTACAATCAAACGCTAGCAGATACTCTGACATTTTTAATGAATTAAGCGAAATTAGACCAAACATTTCGCACACACTATTGGATTTTTGTAACAACCAATCCACTGTGCGAACTCTCTTTTAAATGGTACTGGATTCTTTTCTTCCTTTTTCGGTGGATAGCAGTTTCAATGGATAAACGAGCAGGTTATTTAACGTTATTAAATTTGACACTTTTTGTTATGGTTTGATACCTTTCTCTAAATATTTACGGTTTTTTTTTAAATTGTAGTTCGTGGGAGTTCTTCTTAAACTCAACGCTGCTATTACATTTTTATTGTTTAACCTGATGCTTTAAATGATTACAGGTCAGTTAACTTATAAATTGACGTATTCTCAACTTTCAATTAATTGTCCATATACATGCCGTGTGTCTTAACTGTACACAAATAATGTAAACGACAAAACACAACAATATTCATTAAAAGTGATAAAAATACACCGTTTACAAATTATGGAGACGGTTATAATACAAAAAACTACAAATACTCTTGAAATAAGTTAAATTACGGAAAAAAATGATATCTACCTTACAATATATTCCTGTAATCTTTAAGAGAAAATAGTTGTAATAAAATGTGAAAGAAAGACAAGGATTCTTATTATATATATTTTGCTCTAAATCGATACAAAATAAATAAAGCTAATAATAGATAAAATACAATTATAACAATATACGAACGTTATAAAGTGATAATCGAGAATCCCCACCACGACCACCACCAAAAAAAAAAAGAACAGACTATTTAAATACACTATGTACATATTATGATGGCGATTGAAAACATGAAATGTCATTTGAAAACATGAAACCAAGAAGGTGGAGTGTGTTGATCACCGGGAGTTTAGCATCAAACATGCTGATGTCGGGAGGGAAAGTGTCTCTATTCTACTTAAATTAGAGACATTTCGATTTGTAGGTATTAAGATTTACAAGCCATTTCCTGCCCCAGTTAACCACTAATTGGATGTCCGTTAAAGATTTATATGCAAAGTCAATGTTATTCTTCATTCCGTTTTTATCCAGGTGTTTTCTCAATTTCTTTTCCTCTTCAGTAATCAATTGTCTGTTTGTGGATTTTTTCTAAAATATATCCAATACACACAAACACACATAATAATAATATAATAATAATAATAATAATAATAATAATAATAATAATATATATATATATATATATATATATATATATATATATATATATATATATATATATATAATATGTGAAAATATATAGAAAATAGGAATGAACTGGTTAGGTAAATAATCCAAAGTTCCTTATTATTTTAGTTATTATTTTTAGAAAATAGTGCTCGATACAAAAGTAGAGCATAAATATAATTATTTATTTAAAAATATGATTCCAACTCGTGACATAAGAGGTTCTCATGTTTCAAAACAAGAGCCGAAAACTTCAATATAATAATTTGAATTAATTTGAGTTAAAGCAAGCTCTGTTCCATCTTCAAGCGAAATTTTTTTTTGGAATAACGTATTTCTGAAATTTACGTGTTTTAATAATTGAAATCAAAATTTCCATGGTAACAGCTAGGGCGAATTGTTTAAATTGGGGAGGCGTGTGTTGGGTGTTAATAATAAGTATCAATATAGAGTTACTTTCATAGATGTCAAGTCAGGGAAAGGTGGAGGTGTCTAAATTTGAAACGGAAGATGTATTAACCCTAGTCTGGCATGCGTGTCTATGGAGATTTATTTATTTTTTTATTTTATTTTTTTTATGAAAGGATTTGTGCATATAAAAAACTGCCGTAACGATTGTTTTTTGACGACTTCATAAAGGGTTATCTTTTTTGTAGGGTATTTAAACTATTTATTTGGGCTATGGATTAATCAAGTTATTATATTGTATGCTTGTTCTTAGCTAATTATTCAGACCATGAATCTGATGATTGGGCTATGGATTAATCAAGTTATTATATTGTATGCTTGTTTTTAGCTAATAATTCAAACCATAAATCTGATGATGTCGACAGAAAACCGTTAACTCATGTCTATTGTTTAAAAGATTATTATTATTTAGAAGCTTAATAATATATATATATATATATATATATATATATATATATATATATATATATATATATATATATATATATAAAATGATATATTTAATAACAAAAGATAATATATTCTTAAAAGATATATTTAATAACAAAAGATAATATTACTAACCTTGAATTCCTGGGGGTGGTACAACTGAAAGTAAAGGAAATCTTTTGAATAATAATATTCGTTACGTTATTAATATTGTGAATAATATTGTTAGCATAACATTGAAATAATTATAAAATTTGAATATATATAAAATTGTAGTAAGAATAATGAAGAAATCAATTTTTATATCATCTTCATTACTTAACGCGATATAAGGACAAGGTTTCTTATCATTATGTGTTTAATAATAAAAAAAAACAGTTTAATATAAATGAATTGCTGTGGGATGTACAAACGAAATAAAAGAAAATATTTGTATAATCATATTCTACATATTATGCAAGCGTTTATAGGATAACTTTAATTATTAATAATTATTACATTTGAAAAGATGAATAACGATGAACTATTTATAATTCCATCACTTTTAGCTTTAACCATGTCGTAAAAATCGAGAAGAAATTATGTTTTCAAGCAGAGAATAGTGACCACATGTGAGACATTTGTTTTTCAAGATTAAACCCGTCAGCAGTTGTATACAGGAAAATGCTGACAGCATTAACATTAGAATCTCATTTTAACTATTTTTAAATATATACAAATTCCCATACCTTCACATGTCTTCTTCATTATTTTCTCTGAAATACTATGTAAGGCGTCAAAGTTGCCAACTGTGAATTTATATTCTGATGTCGGTTTACTTGCCATGGCTGTCAATTCTGAATCTCGAAGTTTATTCCCAATACCAATGCTGAACATCAGTACACCTGCCTTTTGAAGATTTTTAGCCTCTTTATTGTTGAATTTTTTTTTATTTGATTTTCCGTCGGTGACGACAATGGCAATATTGGGTGCATCTAATCGATCTCCGTTTTCGATTTTAAAGACAGTTTTGAGTAGTTTCAGGCCCAGATGTGTGTTAGTACTTCTCTTAGGATATTTGATATTCCTGATTGCTTCTATCAAGTCTTTCTTATTATCGTGCGTATTAAGTTTGAAATTAATGACTGCTTTTTTACTGAATGTAACTGCAGCCACACGGACTTGATTCTTGCTTATTTTCAAAGAGTGGACCAGTTTTACCACGAATTCCTTAACTTTCTTGAAGTTATGTTTTTTCACGCTTCCGGAACCATCAAGCAGAAACACAATATCAGCCACTGTTTTCTCACAGGCTGAAAAGAGGGAGACAATGTGCGTTAGGATATTGACCAGTAAATATTGATGTCAGAAAGTCTTAACACCTGCAGATGATATTTTATTTAATTTCACATATTAATTAATAGGCTGATATTTTTAGCGAATTATGAAGTGTAGATTTAATGATGAATATGTACATATGTAACAACAGCATCTTTATATTGAAAAGACATATATTTAATTCACAGTTATATTTTTGAAAACTCTTCGGAAATTCAAATTTGAACGTTTTAAATGTGCAAATTAACACTGAAAATTTACGTTTTGATTAATCATTTAAAATATTGATACGAGCCATTAAATAGTCCGAAAATAAACCATTATTTCATTGAAGTAAATATTACGTACCTTTACTTATAGGTGGCGGTACAACTGGAAAAAAAGAAAATATATATTTTCTTGAGTTTTTTAGCACAAAATTGAAATGCTTTTAACAACGGATCATATTTACATAGGGATCTATTTTCATAATAACTCATCCAAAGTTCCATTTTACTAATAAATTTGTAATACACTTTTTGGATTGAAATCACGAGATGAATAATAAAATCCAAGGTATATTCTCTTATTGAAGAAGAATACGTGATTGTATACAATTGCGGGATCTGAGTACTTTGATCTGGTGTTATGGTTATCAAGTTCTTCGGCATAATGAATACAAAGTATTACAATCATAAATAGATACAAGATGATTAGTAAATGTCGTTCTACTGTTATAGTTACTAGATAAAAATCATTTTGCGTCGAGATATTATTCATTTGATATGTGGGAGAAAGATGAATATGTAAAAAAATAACTTGATAAATATTCAGTATTTTATTTTTACTCATTGACGTATTAATGAACAATTACATACCTGTTTTGAGGCATTTTCCATTTGTGAGTTGAAATCCGTGTTTGCATATACAACCACGAACACCATTTTTAATAATACATTCTCGATTGCCTGTACATTCTTTCAGATTACTGGTTTCCAGCTTGTTATTTCTTTGAGCACATGGTCTTCTTTGTGCATTTCTTGTTAATTATAACTTCATTAAGCTGCAATAAAAATCATTTGTACGCACTTTTTTTAATCAGAGTTCAAATTAAATCCTATCTTATAATAATGAGAGAGCAATACATGGAGTGGTCATTTAACGGAAGTTAATTCGTCGGGAATAGCTGAAAATTCTAATGTATATTCCATGAATTTAACAAAAAAGAATATAATTACTATTTCATAATATATTCACCCCATTTACTTGTATATTTTCTAAGGAATTTTTTATATGGATAAGAAATATATGTCGTCCGGAGTAAATGAAGCATTGTTTTACTCAAAGTTGCATTTTTTATAAATTAAGTGTATTCGTGTATTATTATTTGCGTAATCATATTGGAGAAACACTGAACCACACAGAATATTTACTTTGAAAATTTGTAACTTAATATATTTCACAGATCATGGTCCATTTTCTCTGTAATTAATTCGAGGAATTGCATTGAATATAGAACAATTATGAACAATAACATTTTCATCTATTTACAACTTATCACTTTACTTACAGCCATGTAGATTCCTTTATTGTTGCAACCACATTTCGAAATCGGGACACACTTGTCTCCACTCAGTACATAAGGTTTTTTACATACACATCCCTCTGCCCGATCTGTACATTTCGGAGCTCGATTGCTGCAAGTTGGTTGGCACACAAATGCATTAAATTTATACACCTGGTGTTGACCACATTTCATCTCTGTAAATAATATGTCACAATATTAATCTAATAGTTGCATTTATCAAATTCACACTGTATTCATTGTCTGAACAATATTACTGCGTATGATTTTAGAATGAACAAAAATATAGAAGTTACAATTCTTTTACTGGGAAGGATTTTGTAAAAAAAACAAAAACATGAGGATGTGTAAAAAATCTGTGTTTATTTTTATGAAGCATATTCACCAAACTACAATAATCATTTATTTAATTCAATATTCCCTCTTATTTTTAATGTCGTGTCAACACTTATCGGACATCTTATCAATATAATTTGGGAAATGTTTCAGCACGTAGTATCTTGAATCTTTCAGTTAAATCTTACTCACTCCATGTGCACTTTAGCGATTGAGTATGATAATAATCGGTTCGTGTAAGGTCAGGTGAGTATGCCGTGTGGGATAGAATAAACTACACAAGATGTACATTTTTTCTCCTGTTATACATTTTGTATGTGTTGTTAAATTGCCATGGATAATAATAATAGTTATCTTATAGAAGGATTATTGATATGTTTGACCATGAGTTTATGTACAGGTTGCAGCTGCTGAATGTTCAGTTGTGCATTTATTGTTTTAATGCGTTTTAAGGACTAAATGAATGAAACGGGGACGTTTTCACTAGATGCATACATGTCTTCCATGAACAAACTCAATTTCTGTATATTGCGGTCATTTGCGGAGGTTTAATATTGTCATTTCACTGTCTTTTATGTTGATATTGTAGTGTGTTTGCCTACTCCATATATATTCTTGATCTTAATGCCTGATTAGTAGTTTGGACGATAGATCTATCATTATCATTGATTCACAAAAACAGTTTCTTTCGATTCAACTAATGTCTGAAACTATTACAGTAAACGGGTACATCTATCTCTGCTTTCTTATATATGAGAATTATTTCTTAATATTCAGAAAAATGTCTTTACATTTCATATTAATTCTGTTGTCTCTTTGTTTGGATAACAAACGTGCTACAATAAAATCGTTGTTACCTTTCCTAATGTAATACATTATTTCGCAATACTTACCACATTTTGCAACATTTCTCCATTCAACAACGATTCCAGCTTGTTCGCATTCTCGCGCAAACCCTTCAATGGCTTCACAAACAACTTTATCAAATATTTTTCTGTTTTTGTGATATACACAAGCGTCGATTTTACAAGAATCAACATATTCTTTGACACGTAACTCTCCTAGTTTTTGCCGGCACGATTTGAAAATTGTCTTCATGATCACATTGCATTTTCGGGTTTCAATCGAAGTACAATTCGTCTTGACATCAGTTACGTCACACCTTAAAATTAAAATTAAATATCAGATCCATTTTATCAAAACTTATCATTTCTATGAATTTAAAAATATCGCTGAAGTAATAAATTTAAGTTCTCATAACGTTAACTGTTTAGAAATATCAAGAGTCAATTTTGATAAATTTTACTTAATAATTATTGATGGCTATGAAGTTGATTCAATGTAATGCAATGCTTCGATATTGTAATCGATATCTTATTATAAAATGATATCAAAGGAAATGAAATGGATTGTCTCGAAACTCATAAATGTAGTAATCTTTTTTTTCAGTTAAGCTAAAATCGCTTTTGTTGCAATCTCGTATCAGTTCATCCAAAAGCATAATAATTACAAATTCTATTTTAAAGGGAATATAGATTACTATTTGTATATTATTTGGAGATATTCATTTCAACAAATAATTTAGAATGAATTAGGAAAGTATAAGAATATTAACAATTATGTTTAAATATATTATTCATTATTTTGTTGTTCATTTATAAGAAGAAAATTCAAAATTTTTATTCACTTGTTGTTCGGCTTGTCGCTGTCATCACCCACTTTGTAGCTAGTTCCAATTAATGAGAATTTATTGGATTCCTTCGATACATCTCTCCCTTCTTTTGTACGGTAGTCATCCTTCTTTCCGTTACAGTCACCACAGATACCAGTCAATTTATTGGCAAATGACCCTGGTAACTTTACAGTCGCTCTGTGTTTACCGTCAAATTCAGCTTTGAGTCCCCATTTGGTTGTCACTGTAATCCAGCCAGCAGAATATGTGGCCGAGAATCCCCAAACGTTGGTGATGGGAAGTGTTCTCTTTTCTCCATTCACCTATAATTAAATTATGATAAACTGAAGTACATATTATCGCAAACTTTTGAAATTTATTTCTTATTTTGAAACTTGATTCTTTCTTAGATTTCATTACCAAACCATATATGTCATATTAATTTTATATAACTTATTTTTCTAAATTTAGGCTTATTTCCAATTTTTAAATATATAGCGATAAACAGAAAAAAATGTTTGGGTAAACGCCAATGAAAGCATAGAAGTGCAACCTCAGATTGTTAATTTCAGAGTTGATCCATACGACTTTTTATGTCACTAATTTACTGGGACTTTATGTTACGATCTTACTATTTCACATTTTGACCAATTAAAAAAGCGACATACTTTCGTATTGATTTTTACTTACGAGAATTTTATTCTTAGGTAACAGTCTAATTGTGACGCCTTTAAGTTTGACATCAACCATTCGAGTGTATGATACCCGTGTGTTTCCGCGGTGTTCATTCTTAACTTCAACGGCGAAGAAATGGGAAGCATTCTTAGCGCTTTTGGCCAAAGTATACTTGCAAATTCCCATGAAATTGATCATTTGCCCGTCGAATGTTCTGTAATGAGGATCTCCCGAAGCTTTACATGTACAATCAGGTTTTACTGAAATAAGAAAGAAGCAACATCAGATGCGTTGACATTAACACTGGACATTTAAATTATGATGAAGTTATTTGAATTCATTTTTTCATCTGTATATGTCGATGTTTTATTGCATGTCCCTAAATACTGTAATATAACGATCTTCATAGAATTCAATGCGTTTAAATAGTACACTGTAACTTTGTATATAGAACTTCTTTTACAATGATTTTGTCTAATTGAGAGCGAGAAATTTTCTAATTAAAAACCAAATTGATAGTAAATGATTGTGTTAGTTTCCGATTGGGTTAAGACCGATGTCTTAAATATTCTACGATATCGAGGAAATGTTTCGCAAACAGATTGACACATTGGCGAATCTGTTTAAATATCTAGAGCTCATTTATTGCTTCATGGATATATAGGATCGATTTTTTTAAAGAAAATCAAACTATTAATTCGATAAACAAATATGTGCTTCAGATGTTTTTGATAACTATAGTGCTATTAAATTAAAGAGCAGTCTAAACATAAAACACGAAAATATTAACGTTGAATACATTTATTATATAATGTACGATATGTTTCATATAAGATATACCTTCTATTTTTTCTGAAAATTTATTTATGCCTTCCAAAATTCATATTTAAATATATATTCCACGGGAATCGAGCTGAAATATACATTGTTCTCCATACGAACACTTCACACACTTACAATTTAGAACTCCAGATGTCATTGATGAATTAGTTTATATATTTTATGATATATTTAATCTGATCTTGATGTTTATTTTCGGAATATTTATGGCATCTACCTTAAATTGACATCTCGGCTTCATTCATTTTCCCAACGCTGTGGTTTCCGTGTTATTTTATATGAATATTTTCAGAGCCATTGTGCTGATGAGCATTCTTTTCTTTTTTGTCAGCACAGTGGCACGGATTTGACCGCAGTACTACATTGGCAGATAAGTCTCATTCATTTTCATGGCGAAAATATACTCGTAAATTTTTATTCAAATCATTTCTTTTCTCACACTTCTCGCTCGTGGAAATCTCTTACGGCGTTTTGTCTTCATCTTCAAAGATTTATATGCCATGTCAGTCCTTTTCTTCAGCCGCCTTGAATCCAAGAATTCTAATCCCTTTTCTATCACAACCTAACTGGTGTCAAATACTGACTGGCGACCTAATTTTTATTTCTAATGAAAGAAAATATTTTTCATGTTATACCACTGCGATACGATGAATTTTCTGTTTTCTATCAATTATGGAGTATATCGTGCGTATTAAAATTGTCAGCTTGGATGGGATGGTTTCGATACGTGCCGTCTTAGGTCTTAGGTTTGTTTAACTTGAGTGTTGTTTTCATTTGACAAAAGAATTATTTGTTGAAATGAGTGACACAAAGTAAATCTTTACAGGTCAGCTATGTTTTGATCAGGGCTACGCAGAGAGTTCGACAGGAGGCGTGCGCAGTCAGAGACCGCGAGACGCCATTCTGCAATTAGCTGTTTCACCCACATAAAGGCACTCGCCGGAAGAGTAGAAAAAAGATCAAACTTGTCTCGTTGCGTGTAGACAAACACCCTGACTTCCATATGATAGTAGTGCCTCGATCAGCAAAAGACCTTTTTATATACGCCGTTTTTTGAACTCCCTCGATCAGTTTCCTTCCTTTTAATAGTTGAACATCTCTGGAACAGCATGTCAACATTTTCTTTCCAGCTTAAGAATTCCTTATATGAGCAAACTTCTTCAAATCCCTTTCAAGTACGTAAACTGGCATCATGTTATCATTCTTTATCCTAACGTTGTCACCTGCTTTATCTGTATCTTCCCTATAAACAATTTCATTTTAATTGTTCTGATGAGCTTTCCAATATGGTAGGACGTCTTCACAGATTTAAGCGCAGTACTATATTAGTTTCGAATATGGAGGCGTAAGTTCTTTTCTAATAGTTTCTTCTCTCACACCACTCGCCCGTGGATGTAACTTCTGTCTTCTAGCTTTCATATTAACGATAATCCTTTTTTTTTATCCTTTCTCACTAAGCAAGGCGGTAATACCACTAGTTCTCAGGGTTTTACAGAGAGTGAAAATTAGAGAAAAGCCTGTGTATAGTGGCGATTGATAAAAAGATAACACATAAGAGGGATTCAAGGAGGTGGAAAATGGCGGTTGAGGTTGCATTTAAATTTTTGAAGAGTTTATCAGGGAATCAAGTAAACGAAAGAGAGATCCACAGGCGGGAAGTTCAATAAAAGAAACTGTTAGAGTAGAAGTGGCGATTGCATTTAATTAATTAAAATTTAAAAGGATGGAATCTAGATGCCAATCTAGTAAATCGCTTACATTTCTGTAGTTAGGGCGCCAGTGAAAAAAAAAGCTCGTCCGAGCAGTTGACATGAAATATTTTTAGAGAGAACTGAGTGAAACTCCCACAAGTTGGTGAGAAAGTGACTGACATCAAGATGACAAATCCGGATTAATTCAAATATACGCTCGTGTGTAGTCAGTGATATAAATTGACTTGGTTCTTCAGGGTCTTTTGGGTCTTTCAATGTCATACACGCCATCACCAAGTCCACCCAATCAGGGGAGATCAATCCCTGATACCCACCTCGCGATCAAACGCTAGCTGATACTCTGATCTTTTTAATGAATTAGACGAAAATAGACAAAGCTTTCCGCACGCACTATTGGTGTTTGTATCAACCATTCTGCTGCGCGAACTCTCTTTTAAATGGTACTGGATTCTTTTCTTCCTTTTTTGGTGGATACCACTTTCGATGGATAAACGAGCAGGTTATTTAACGTTCTTAAATTAAACCCTTCTTGTTATTTCCTAGGTATGGTTTGATACCTTACTCTAAATATTTACGGTTTTGTTTTTAATTGAGTTGGTGGGTGTGCTTCTTAAACTCAATGCTGCTATTACATTTTTATTGTTTAACCTGATTCTTTAAATGATCACAGGTCAGTTAACTTTTAAATTGACGTATTCTCAACTTTCAAATAATTGTCCATATTCATGCCGTGTGTCTTAACTGTACACAAATAATGTAAAAGACAAAACACAACAATATTCATTAAAATTGATAAAAATACACCGTTTACAAATTATGGAGTCGGTCATAATACAATAAACTACAAAATACTCTTGAAATAAGTTAAAGTACGAAAAAAAATGACTATCTACCTTACAGTATATTCCTATAATCTATAAGAGAAAAATAATATTAATAAAATGTGAAAGAAAGACAAGGATTCTTATTATATATATTAAGCTCTAAATCGATACAAAATAAAGAAAGCTAATAACAGATAAAATAAAATTATAACAATATACGAACGTTATAAAGTGATAATCGAGAACCCCCACCAGCACCAAAAAAAAGAACAGACTATTTAAATACACTATGTACATATTATGATGGCGATTGAAATATACAAAATGTCATTTGAAAACATGAAACCAAGAAGGTGGAGTGTGTTGCTCACCGGGAGTTTAGCATCAAACATGCTGATGTCGGGAGGGAAAGTGTCTCTATTCTGCTTAAATTAGAGTCATTTCGATTTGTAGTTATTAAAATTTACAAGCCATTTCCTGCCCCAGTTAACCACTAATTGGATGTCCTTTAAAGATTTATATGCATAGTCAATGTTATTCTTCATTCCGTTTTTATCCAGATGTTTTCTCAATTTCTTTCCTCTTCAGTAATCAATTGTCTGTTTGTGGATTTTTCTAAAATATATCTAAAATACACACAAACACAATAATAATAATAATAATAATAATAATAATATATATATATATATATATATATATATATATATATATATATATATATATGTGTGTGTGTGTGTGTGTGTGTGTGTGTGTGTGTTAAAATGATATATTTAATAACAAAAGATAATATGAAACGTTTATTAACCTTGAATTCCTGGGGGTGGTACAACTGAAAGGAAAGGAAATCTTTTGAATAATAATATTCTTTATTAATATTGTGAATAATATTGTTAGCATAACATTGAAATAATTATAAAATTTGAATATATTAGTCATGGTGAACTATTTATATTTGCATCGTTTTAGAAATAAAATTGTAGTAAGAATCATGAGAAAATCAATTTTTATATCATCCTCATTACTTGACGCGTTATAAGGACAAGGTTTCTTATCATTATGTGTTTAATAATAAGAAAAACAGTTTAATATAAATGAATTGCTGTGGGATGTACAAACGAAATAAAAGAAAATATTTGTATAATCATATTCTACATATTATGCAAGCGTTTATAGGATAACTTTAATTATTAATAATTATTACATTTGAAAAGATGAATAACGATGAACTATTTATAATTTCATCACTTTTAGCTTTAACCATGTAGTAAAAATCGAGAAGAAATTATGTTTTCAAGCAGAGAATAGTGACCACATGTGAGACATTTGTTTTTCAAGATTAAACCCGTCAGCAGTTGTATACAGGGAAATGCTGACAGCTTTAACATTAGAATCTCATTTTAACTATTTTTAAATATATACAAATTCCCATACCTTCACATGTCTTCTTCGTTATTTTCTCCGAAATACTATGTAAGGCGTCAAAGTTGCCAACTGTGAATTTATATTCTGATGTCGGTTTACTTGCCATGGCTGTCAATTCTGAATCTCGAAGTTTATTCCCAATACCAATGCTGAACATCAGTACACCTGCCTTTTGAAGATTTTTAGCCTCTTTTATTGTTGAATTTTCTTTATTAGATTTTCCGTC
Organism: Acanthosepion pharaonis; assembly: GCA_903632075.3. Lineage (NCBI taxonomy): Eukaryota > Metazoa > Mollusca > Cephalopoda > Sepiida > Sepiidae > Acanthosepion > Acanthosepion pharaonis. The sequence goes on from CAHIKZ030000565.1 coordinate 274,350, forward strand.
GGTGACGACAATGGCAATATTGGGTGCATCTAATCGATCTCCGTTTTCGATTTTAAAGACAGTTTTGAGTAGTTTCAGGCCCAGATGTGTGTTAGTACTTCTCTTAGGATATTTGATATTCCTGATTGCTTCTATCAAGTCTTTCTTATTATCGTGCGTATTAAGTTTGAAATTAATGACTGCTTTTTTACTGAATGTAACTGCAGCCACACGGACTTGATTCTTGCTTATTTTCAAAGAGTGGACCAGTTTTACTGCGAATTCCTTAACTTTCTTGAAGTTATGTTTTTTCACGCTTCCGGAACCATCAAGCAGAAACACAATATCAGCCACTGTTTTCTCACAGGCTGAAAAGAGGGAGACAATGTGCGTTAGGATATTGACCAGTAAATATTGATGTCAGAAAGTCTTAACACCTGCAGATGATATTTTATTTAATTTCATATATTAATTAATAGGCTGATATTTTTAGCGAATTATGAAGTGTAGATTTAATGATGAATATGTACATATGTAACAACAGCATCTTTATATTGAAAAGACATATATTTAATTCACAGTTATATTTTTGAAAACTCTTCGGAAATTCAAATTTGAACGTTTTAAATGTGCAAATTAACACTGAAAATTTACGTTTTGATTAATCATTTCAAATATTGATACGAGCCATTAAATAGTCCGAAAATAAACCATTATTTCATTGAAGTAAATATTACGTACCTTTACTTATAGGTGGCGGTACAACTGGAAAAAATGAAAATATATACCTTCTTGAGTTTTTTAGCACAAAATTGAAATGCTTTTAACAACTGATCATACTTACATAGGGATCTATTTTCATAATAACTAATCCAAAGTTCCATTTTACTAATAAATTTGTAATACACTTTTTGGATTGAAATCACGAGATGAATAATAAAATCCAAGGTATATTCTCTTATTGAAGAAGAATACGTGATTGTATACAATTGCGGGATCTGAGTACTTTGATCTGGTGTAATGGTTATCAAGTTCTTCGGCATAATGAATACAAAGTATTACAATCATAAATAGATACAAGATGATTAGTAAATGTCGTTCTACTGTTATAGTTACTAGATAAAAATCATTTTGCGTCGAGATATTATTCATTTGATATGTGGGAGAAAGATGAATATGTAAAAAAATAACTTGATAAATATTCAGTATTTTATTTTACTCATTGACGTATTAATGAACAATTACATACCTGTTTTGAGGCATTTTCCATTTGTGAGTTGAAATCCGTGTTTGCATATACAACCACGAACACCATTTTTAATAATACATTCTCGATTGCCTGTACATTCTTTCAGATTACTGGTTTCCAGCTTGTTATTTCTTGAGCACATGGTCTTCTTTGTGCATTTCTTGTTAATTATAACTTCATTAAGCTGCAATAAAAATCATTTGTACGCACTTTTTAATCAGAGTTCAAATTAAATCCTATCTTATAATAATGAGAGAGCAATACATGGAGTGGTCATTTAACGGAAGTTAATTCGTCGGGAATAGCTGAAAATTCTAATGTATATTCCATGAATTTAACAAAAAAGAATATAATTACTATTTCATAATATATTCACCCCATTTACTTGTATATTTTCTAAGGAATTTTTATATGGATAAGAAATATATGTCGTCCGGAGTAAATGAAGCATTGTTTTACTCAAAGTTGCATTTTTTATAAATTAAGTGTATTCGTGTATTATTATTTGCGTAATCATATTGGAGAAACACTGAACCACACAGAATATTTACTTTGAAAATTTGTAACTTAATATATTTCACAGATCAGGGTCCATTTTCTCTGTAATTAATTCGAGGAATTGCATTGAATATAGAACAATTATGAACAATAACATTTTCATCTATTTACAACTTATCACTTGACTTACAGCCATGTAGATTCCATTATTGTTGCAACCACATTTCGAAATCGGGACACACTTGTCTCCACTCAGTACATAAGGTTTTTTACATACACATCCCTCTGCCAGATCTGTACATTTCGGAGCTCGATTGCTGCAAGTTGGTTGGCACACAAATGCATTAAATTTATACACCTGGTGTTGACCACATTTCATCTCTGTAAATAATATGTCACAATATTAATCTAATAGTTGCATTTATCAAATTCACACTGTATTCATTGTCTGAACAATATTACTGCGTATGATTTTAGAATGAACAAAAATATAGAAGTTACAATTCTTTTACTGGGGAGGATTTTGTAAAAAAAACAAAAACATGAGGATGTGTAAAAAATCTGTGTTTATTTTTATGAAGCATATTCACCAAACTACAATAATCATTTATTTAATTCAATATTCCCTCTTATTTTTAATGTCGTGTCAACACTTATCGGACATCTTATCAATATAATTTGGGAAATGTTTCAGCACGTAGTATCTTGAATCTTTCAGTTAAATCTTACTCACTCCATGTGTACTTTAGCGATTGAGTATGATAATAATCGGTTCGTGTAAGGTCAGATGAGTATGCAGTGTGGGATAGAATAAACTACACAAGATTTACATTTTTTCTCCTGTTATACATTTGTATGTGTTGTTAAATTGCCATGGGTAATAATAATAGTTATCTTATAGAAGGATTATTGATATGTTTGACCATGAGTTTATGTACAGGTTGCAGCTGCTGAATGTTCAGATGTGCATTTATTGTTTTAATGCGTTTTAAGGACTAAATGAATGAAACGGGGACGGTTTCACTAGATGCATACATGTCTTCCATGAACAAACTCAATTTCTGTATATTGCGGTCATTTGCGGAGGTTTAATATTGTCATTTCACTGTCTTTTATGTTGATATTGTAGTGTGTTCGCCTACTCCATATATATTCTTGATCTTAATGCCTGATTAGTAGTTTGGACGATAGATCTATCATTATCATTGATTCACAAAAACAGTTTCTTTCGATTCAACTAATGTCTGAAACTATTACAGTAAACGGTACATCTATCTCTGCTTTCTTATATATGAGAATTATTTCTTAATATTCAGAAAATGTCTTTACATTTCATATTAATTCTGTTGTCTCTTTGTTTGGATAACAAACGTGCTACAATAAAATCGTTGTTACCTTTCCTAATGTAATACATTATTTCGCAATACTTACCACATTTTGCAACATTTCTCCATTCAACAACGATTCCAGCTTGTTCGCATTCTCGCGCAAACCCTTCAATGGCTTCACAAACAACTTTATCAAATATTTTTCTGTTTTTGTGATATACACAAGCGTCGATTTTACAAGAATCAACATATTCTTTGACACGTAACTCTCCCAGTTTTTGCCGGCACGATTTGAAAATTGTCTTCATGATCACATTGCATTTTCGGGTTTCAATCGAAGTACAATTCGTCTTGACATCAGTTACGTCACACCTTAAAATTAAATATCAGATCCATTTTATCAAAACTTATCATTTCTATGAATTTAAAAATATCGCTGAAGTTATAAATTTAAGTTCTCATAACGTTTACTGTTTAGAAATATCAAGAGTAAATTTTGATAAATGTTACTTAATAATTATTGATGGCTATGAAGTTGATTCAATGTAATGCAATGCTTCGATATTGTAATCGATATCTTATTATAAAATGATATCAAAGGAAATGAAATGGATTGTCTCGAAACTCATAAATGTAGTAATCTTTTTTTTCAGTTAAGCTAAAATCGCTTTTGTTGCAATCTCGTATCAGTTCATCCAAAAGCATAATAATTACAAATTCTATTTTAAAGGGAATATAGATTACTCTTTGTATATTATTTGGAGATATTCATTTCGACAAATAATTTAGAATGAATTCGGAAAGTATAAGAATATTAACAATTATGTTTAAATATATTATTCATTATTTTGTTGTTCATTTATAAGAAGAAAATTCAAAATTTTTATTCACTTGGTGTTCGGCTTGTCGCTGTCATCATCCACTTTGTAGCTAGTTCCAATTAATGAGAATTTATTGGATTCCTTCGATACATCTCTCCCTTCTTTTGTACGGTAGTCATCCTTCTTTCCGTTACAGTCACCACAGATCCCACTCAATTTATTGGCAAATGACCCTGGTACCTTTACAGTCACTCTGTGTCTACCGTCAAATTCAGCTTTGAGTCCCCATTTCGTTGTGACTGTAATCCAACCAGCAGAATATGTGGCCGAGAATCCCCAAACGTTGGTGATGGGAAGTGTTCTCTTTTCTCCATTCACCTATAATTAAAATATGACAAACTGAAGTACATATTATCGCAAACATTTCAAATTTATTTCTTATTTTGAAACTTGTTTCTTTCTTAGACTTCATTACCAAACTATATATGTCATATTAATTTCATAGAACTTATTTTACTAAATTTAGTCTTATTTCCAATTTTTAAATATATACCGAAAAACAAAAAATGTTTGGTTAAACACCAATCAAAGCATAGGAATACAACCTCAGATTGTTTCGCATACTTTATCATGTATTTTTGGTCGATTACACTGCCAATTGATCCTAAATTTTGAGATCTGAGTTGATCCATACGACTTTTTATGCCACTAATTTACTGGGACTTTATGTTACGATCTTACTATTTCACATTTTGACCAATTAAAAAAGAGACATACTTTCGTATTGATTTTTACTTACGAGAATTTTATTCTTAGGTAACAGTCTAATTGTGACGTTTTTAAGTTTGACATCAACCATTCGAGTGTATGATACCCGTGTGTTTCCGCGGTGTTCATTCTTAACTTCAACGGCGAAGAAATGGGAAGCATTCTTAGCGCTTTTGGCCAAAGTATACTTGCAAATTCCCATGAAATTGATCATTTGCCCGTCGAATGTTCTGTAATGAGGATCTCCCGACGCTTTACATGTACAATCAGGTTTTACTGAAATAAGAAAGAAGCAACATCAGATGCGTTGACATTAACACTGGACATTTAAATTATGATGACATTATTTGAATTCATTTTTTCTTAAATGACATCTGTATATGTCGATGTTTTATTGCATGTCCCTAAATACTGTAATATAACGATCTTCATAGAATTAAATGCGTTTAAATAGTACACTGTAATTTTGTATATAGAACTTCTTTTCCAATGATTTTGTCTAATTGAGAGCGAGAAATTTTCTAATTAAAAACCAAATTGATAGTAAATGATTGTGTTAGTTTCCGATTGGGTTAAGACCGATGTCTTAAATATTCTACGATATCGAGGAAATGTTTCGCAAACAGATTAACACATTGGCGAATCTGTTTAAATATCTAGAGCTCATTTATTGCTTCATGGATATATAGGATCGATTTTTTTAAAGAAAATCAAACTATTAATTCGATAAACAAATATGTGCTTCAGATGTTTTTGATAACTATAGTGCTATTAAATTAAAGAGCAGTCTAAACATAAAAAACGAAAATATTAACGTTGAATACATTTATTATATAATGTACGATATGTTTCATATAAGATATACCTTCTATTTTTTCTGAAAATTTATTTATGCCTTCCAAAATTCATATTTAAATATATATTCCACGGGAATCGAGCTGAATTATACATTGTTCTCCATACGTACACTTCAACCACTTACAATTTAGAACTCCAGATGTCATTGATGAATTAGTTTATATATTTTATGATATATTTAATCTGATCTTGATGTTTATTTTCGGAATATTTATGGTATCTACCTTAAATTGACATCTCGGCTTCATTCATTTTCTCAACGCTGTGGTTTCCGTGTTATTTTATATGAATATTTTCAGGGTCATTATGCTGATGAGCATTCTTTTCTTTTTTGTCAGCATAGTTGCACGGATTTGACCGCAGTACTACATTGGCAGATAAGTCTCATTCATTTTCATGGCGAAAATATACTCGTAAATTTTTATTCAAATCATTTCTTTTCTCACACTTCTCGCTCGTGGAAATCTCTTACGGCGTTTTGTCTTCATCTTCAAAGATTTATATGCCATGTCAGTCCTTTTCTTCAGCCGCCTTGAATCCAAGTATTCTAATCCCGTTTCTATCACAACCTAACTGGTGTCAAATACTAACTGGCGACCTAATTTTTATTTCTAAAGAAAGAAAATATTTTTCATGTTATACCATTGCGATACGATGAATTTTCTGTTTTCTATCAATTATGGAGTATATTGTGCGTATTAAAATTGTCAGCTTGGATGGGATGGTTTCGATACGTGCCGTCTTAGGTCTTAGGTTTGTTTAACTTGAGTGTTGTTTTCATTTGACAAAAGAATTATTTGTTGAAATGAGTGACACAAAGTAAATCTTTACAGGTCAGATATGTTTTGATCAGGGCTCCGATACACTTTCAGGTAGAGATGACGATGACACCTGTGATAATCAATTCAAATGATGGTGACATTCCGGAATATTGAAAATGTTCCACTAAATGTGTATATGAGTGATACAAGGCCAACATTTTTATTGGCTCGCCAGTGAGTGAAGGACTGGAATGTAGCTTCTCTCCTCTCTTCCGATACGTACGACACATGGCCATTATTTTGATTGGACCGTTGGGTTGTTGATTGTTTTCCTTCCTCCCCTTTGTGACGTATGATACAAGACCATTTGTCAATCATTATCATTGACTACCCAATACCATTAATCAAGCATTATATTTGGCTAGCCAATCAGAGCAGTGCAATTGGCGTTTGCAACCACATAAATGCACTCACCGGAAGAGTAGAAAAAAGATCAAACTTGTCTCGTTGCGTGTAGACCAACACACTCACGTCCAGATGATAGTAGTGCCTCGATCAGCAAAACACCTTTTTATATACGCCGTTTCTTGAACTCCCTCGATCAGTTTCCTTCATTTTAATAGTTGAACAAATCTGGAACAGCCTGTCAACATGTTCTTTCCAGCTTAAGAATTCCTTATAAGAACAAACTTCTTCAAATCCCTTTTGTTAAAGTATTTATGATATTAATCATAGTACTATATATACAATTTGTTATTTTTACACTTTTACACTGTTGCTGAAGATAATTAAGTTCAATTAGAAAATGGTGAGAAAATGACTGAAGTCGAGATGCCGAGTCATGATCGATTACATTCCAGATGTTCCTTTGGATTTTGTCATGAAACTCGGGAGTATTAGCAGGAACACCAGTTCAGATATAGCAGTAGTATTCAGTGTATGGATGGAAGGTAGATTAACCACTTAGTGGAGGTCCGTCAATGATTTATATGCAGTGTCAAAACTCTTCATTCACTTTTAAACCAGGTATGATAATTTTCTCTCACCCTTAACGTTTTCTCACTTTCCATCCCTCACTGTAATCAATTGTGCGTTAGTGGATTTATCTAAAATATATATATATATATATATATATATATATATAAATATATATATATATATATATATATATATATATATATATATATATATATATATATATATATATATATATATAATGTATTTAATAATAAGAGAATATATTACGAACATTTAACTGCTGGAGGATGTATAAATGCAATGAATGAAAATATTTTAATAAACTTATTCTTCATTAGTATTAGCCATATTTTTTATAGCATAACATTAACTATGGATAATTTACATTTGGACAGATGCATCGTGATGAACTATTTATATTTTAATCATTTTTAGCTTTAACCATGTAGCAAAAATCAAGAAGAAATTATTCTTTAAAGCAAAAGAATCCCCGTCAACAGTTGGAAATGCTAACAGCGTTAACGTGAGAATCTCATTTTAACTATTTTTAAATATATACAAATTCACATACCTTCACATGTCTTCTTCGTTATTTTCTCCGAAATACTATGTAAGGCGTCAAAGTTGCCAACTGTGAATTTATATTCTGATGTCGGTTTACTTGCCATGGCTGTCAATTCTGAATCTCGAAGTTTATTCCCAATACCAATGCTGAACATCAGTACACCTGCCTTTTGAAGATTTTTAGCTTCTTTTATTGTTGAATTTGCTTTATTAGATTTTCCATCGGTGACGACAATGGCAATATTGGGTGCATCTAATCGATCTCCGTTTATGCTTTTAAAGACAGTTTTGAGTAGTTTCAGGCCCTGATGTGTGTTAGTACTTCCCTTGGGATATTTGATATTCCTGATTGCTTCTATCAAGTCTTTCTTATTATCGTGCGTATTAAGTTTGAAATTAATGACTGCTTTTTTACTGAATGTAACTGCAGCCACACGGACTTGATTCTTGCTTATTTTCAAAGATTGGACCAGTTTTACCGCGAATTCCTTAACCTTCTTGAAGTTATGTTTTTTCACGCTTCCGGAACCATCAAGCAGAAACACAATATCAGCCACTGTTTTCTCACAGGCTGAAAAGATTGAGACGATGTGTGTTTTGATATCGACCAGTAAATATTGATATCAGAATTTCTTAACACCTGCAGATGATATTTTATTTAATTGATAGATTAATTATTAGGATGAGTATCTAGAATAAATCCAATGAACCATACAACTATTTAAATGTTTGATACTTTTCTAGAAATTCGAAACAGACACACTAAGATGTCCATGGGATCTGTGAAAATTCACTTATGCATTATCAAATTTAATATAGCCATGTTCGAAATTAAATTAAGTATTATTTTATCGAACATATTACTTACGTTTACTCATTGGGGGAGGTACAACTGAAAAAAAAACCCAGAAAATACACGTTATTAATGTTTAGGATAACTTCGTTTGCAATATGTTACCAAATTTGAAACTATATTGACCATTGGCTAATGTAAATGAATCTTCCAGATTCGTCATGTAGTATTAGTATTATTAGAAAAATGGTTTTGGTAATCAATATGAATATGTATTAAGTTCAATCACCATTTGATTTCTGATACACTTAGAACTTCAATTAAGCATATTATATATTCTACGTTTAATTAGAAGTTAGAAATATCAAAGGAAATGTACATAACACGTCGCATTGAATCATTATTTTAATAGAAAATAGATAAAGAAAATTCAAAGAAAGTATTAGAACGTTTATTCATCATCTAAATTATTGATTATCAAGTAAAAATATACACAAAAAGATTAAGAAGTATTCGGTTTTCCAATTCCTTCTTTTATCTAGTATTCATGGAGTTGTAATTAATAAAAAAAATCCAAATATACTGAAGAGGTGATTATATGCAGATTATATTCAGAAGACACAGAAATAGATCGCTAAACATATTTCATCCAGTGCTGGTGTTTTGCAAGGAAATATCTTCTCGCAATACCTTATTTCATAATTCGAACGGTGAAATGCAAAATTGCAGACAAATCGCATATTTTCTATTCATGATTCTTCTGTAACGGATTTTATTTCTGAAATTGAACTTTACATATGAGGCCTAAATATTAATAACTTGATTAATCTTCAAGGAAACAATTATTGCAAATTATCTAATTCATGTTTGAATGTTTAATGTTTGATTTTAATACATTTACATATACATAGCTTGAATTGATAGAATGTCATGATTTATGAAATGAATTGATTAAATAATAGAAAAATATATTACTAACCCACTGGTGGAGGTACAACTGAAAAGAAAAAAAAGAACTTTTGAATAAATATGATCTCCACTATATTATATTTCTTAGCATATCATTGAAATAATTGTAACTATTGGTCAGATGAATTAAGTTCTTTATATTTAAATCACTTTTTAGCTATAAACTTGGAGAAAACACTAAGAAACAATTATGTGTTACAAAGCAAGATAAATTCCAGATAAAATGTCAGAATTTTCTTTGTGAAAACTAGCGGCAGCAGCTGGAATCACAAAAAGGTGAACCTTATCTTGATAATCACATATTAACTACGGCTAAATGAGAAGACATACACATACCTTCACATGTCTTCTTCGTTATTTTCTCCGAAATACTATGTAAGGCGTCAAAGTTGCCAACTGTGAATTTATATTCTGATGTCGGTTTACTTGCCATGGCTGTCAATTCTGAATCTCGAAGTTTATTCCCAATACCAATGCTGAACATCAGTACACCTGCCTTTTGAAGATTTTTAGCCTCTTTTATTGTTGAATTTGCTTTATTAGATTTTCCATCGGTGACGAGAATGACAATATTGGGTGCATCTAATCGATCTCCATTTTTGATTTTAAAGACAGTTTTGAGTAGTTTCAGGCCCAGATGTGTGTTAGTACCTCTCTTAGGATATTTGATATTCCTGATTGTTTCTATCAAGTCTTTCTTATTATCGTGCGTATTAAGTTTGAAATTAATGACTGCTTTTTTACTGAATGTAACTGCAGCCACACGGACTTGATTCTTGCTTATTTTCAAAGAGTGGACCAGTTTTACCGCGAATTCCTTAACTTTCTTGAAGTTCTGTTTTTTTCACGCTTCTGGAACCCTCAAGCAGTAACACAATATCAGCCACTGTTTTCTCACAGGTTGAAAAGATTGAGACGATGTGTGTTTTGATATCGACGAGCAAATATTATTATATCAGAATTTCTTAAAACTGTAGCTGATATTTATTTCATTTCATACATTAATTATTAGGTGTCTGTCTCTACGAATCATGTTACTTTTTCTAACGACAAATATGTGCATATGTTACAACAGTATCGTGTAGCCAGGAATGCACTTGAAATATACATTTAATTCACAGTTAATTGATTTTTTCCTTAATTTATGCGAATTCAAAACAAAAAGATTTAAATGCACAAAGGACCTTGTTTTATTTAATTATTATATCTTTATGAACCATTAAATTATATTAATTAATTGATTGGTGGATACATTACAAACCTTTACCTATTGTTGGAAGTACCCCTGAAATTAATGAAAAATATTCGTTATTAATATAGTTGAAATCTTCTTATCATATTAGTAAAATAATTAGATCTGGAGAAGTTAATTATTCTCGCATGATGTATTTAAATATTCCTTCATCTTTGCTACTTTTGTCAAAAAAGTTAGAAATTATAAGTTTTAAAAGAACAATTTCATTTGCAATATGTTACCGAATCGGAATGTATATCGACCCTTGACTAATGTAAATGAGTCTGGCACTTTAGTCTTGGAACAATTGTTAGCAAAGATTTTGATTGCTACTTGATTTCTGGTGTTTGTTATTCAGCGATTATTTTTATTACATCGTGCAGATATAATTTCAGATTGGAAATTGTTATGAAGAATGAAATTACTGATTTTAGTATAAGATTCCAGGTAACAGAATGATATTTCTCCAACGATATCTTAATGTAACATATAATATCGTTTTCACATCACATATTCCCCATACTAAAAAAAATACAACCTCTCTGCAATGTTTCATGAACATTTCATTTAGTTGGCATAGAACGCGTTAATGTGCACAAATAATGAGAAATATCTAGCTTTCTATTTCCCTCGTTCATGTAATATTAATATGGAGTTGTAATTAAGAAATTTCCCAGTTATCTTGAAGAGGATATTATACGCAGATTGTTTCAGAAGACACAAATAGATCGCTTGACATATTTGAGTATGTGTTGGTGATTGGGAAGCAAATATTATCTTCACACACTATCCGTATGTCATAATTTGCATGGTGAAATGCGTGATTACATACAAGTTGTATATTTTCTATTTATGATTCTTCCGTAACGGATTTTATTCCTGAAAATGAACTTTCCATATATGCTTAAATATTATTTATATTTGGTAATATGTTGATTAAACTTCAAGGAAACGATTATTGTAAATTGCCTAATTCACAGTTGAATACCGATTTTAATAATTTTGAATATGCATATCTTGACCTGGTAGAAAGTTAAGATTTCTTGAATGTATTGATCGAATAATAGAAGAATATATTACTAACCTTTACCTACTGGTGGAGGTACAACTGAAAAGAATTAAAATCTTTTGAATAAAAATGTTCATTAATTATATTGAGCATATTTTGTTTTGTATAACATCATAAAACATATACGAAAATAATTACAAAATTACAAATAATTACAAATAGGAAATAATTACAAACATTTAATGTATTAAGTCTGAAATGAATGGTTACTGTTTTATTGGGCATAACTAGAGCAATATTGGTTCCTGATTATATTCAAAGAGAGAGCAGCATTTATCACCAATTTTTTGGTGGTAAACAGTATTAATTACATACCCCGGCTTGAATGTTCGAGAAATTTCGTAGAAAATATACTTTCTCTAACAGAAATCGAAACTCTATTCCTATACTGAAACCGTCATTTCACCTCACTTGCTGTAACATTCAGCTAATGATCGACCTTAATCAATTTCATTATATGTTGTCATTGTTTACGTTAAGATACGTTTTGTTAGCAGAAAGAATCGATATGAAAAAATCATATAGAAAAATCTGAAAATCTGTTTTATGTTATCGACGGTAAATATACTTAAAACCTGCTGATGAGCTTTTATTTAGTAAAAAAATAATTTCTTTGGACGAATCATGAAGTTAAATGCATTATGCATAATGATGTACATATGCAATAAATGCGTAATTTCGTCAGAAACACATTTGAGACTTACATGTGAATATTAGTTGATTATGCTCGAGCGAGTAGCGTATTCGCTGTCTGAGCATAAGATCTGGTTTCGTATCTCAACGTCGTTGATTTTTCAAGTCGGTGACTTTTTTTATGTTAACGGCCTGAGAAAGTGATCCCAGCGTGCAGGTTGATCCAAGCCTTTTGAGTAAAATTGGGTAAACGGAACCCTTTCGAAGCTGTTGGTGGTTGTGCTAATCCGAAGGCACTATTCATAATGGCCAAAGTTTTCAGCGTACTGGCCTTATTCAGTTGATATTCGTCCTTCTCCTAGAAACTATAGCTAGGGCTTGTTTAGCTGATTAATTGCAGCATACACCACAGTTGGACTTTGTCAGTGCTGAACACACGTAAATGTACCTGAACATTTGTCTGCAAGAGGCTTTGGCTAGCTGTACTAGTCGACGCGTGTGCTCGGAATACGAATAGCCGGCCACACTACTTTTAGTTAAGTTCATTATAAATTAAACTACATTATATTGACAGATTTTGATGCGAACAATATTTTGTGAATGGAATATTTTTAGTTAACTATTTTATATAATGACATAACAATATTTACGGTATGGATTAATTAATGGCAGAAGATATTACTAACCTTTACTTATTGATGGCAATACCACTGAAAAGAATGAAAAATAAATTGAATCACAACATTTTTATTGATCATTTTGATATTTTTATTAGCATACCACTGAAGGAAGAATAATAAGAGAAAAAATTAATTATCCAGTTTGCAATGAATCTATTTCTTATTTTATGTTTGTTGAACTTGTTTAGTGGAATATCAAGCTCTATATGTTTTTAATGCCGAAATATAAATATTTTCTACGCAATTTTATGCCTTCAACTACAGACATTTTTGTACATAATTTTATACTTTCAGGGAAAACGTTTTTTTTTTTTTTTTAGAAATATACATTTTAGGTGATAAAATGTATTGATGGCATTTTTTAAAAAAAATGTACTACTGGTAATTTTACTAAAAAAATGTATTGTTAGTAATATTTTATAACAGTGTAACACTGGTAATTTTACTATAAAAATGTCCTGTTGATCTTTGTTTCGGGGTTCACTGTTTGCCAATAGCTGGGACCCTGGCAGTTGCCACGATCCCCGGTCAAGGTGAACCTGGGAACAACAGCAATTAACGGGTGGTTGTATACTTCTCAAAACCTCCAATATCTCGATCAAACATTTTATTACTGAATGTAGTTTGTCGTCATACCAAGGATGACTTATTAGCCCCATCTACGAGTACTGTTCTAGAGTAAGATCCGTAAAGCAACGTTTAATAATATTTATTCTTTGGTTAGCATTTTTTATGACTTCAGAAATATGTGACTTTAGAGATAAATTACGTGACTCTACCCGAATTAGTACTTATTAAGCACAGAATTTAGTTGTTATTAGTATGATCAATAAAGTTAAGCAATGTAGGAGACTGGTCAGTACCTAGATGGGTAACCGCTTGGGAATGTCAGGTGTTATAAGCTTGGATGTACAGTTGGTGTAAGGGATAACGGCTCGGAATGGAAAATCTTAGAGCCGAGTTCCAATTCTAGTCAGGTTGATTATATTTCGTTACGCGCAAATACCCTTATGAAAGGTATGAATCCACCACTTCTCTCCCAACCTATGGGTTAATTAGTTAATTAGTTATTGTTTCAGTCAATCATTATTATCTCCAAAAAATCCTTACGGTCTAAAAATATTTTCTAACTTCAAATAACGTGCAATGCGTTGATAAACCGTAAAAAACAACCACTCAATCGCGCTGAAATACAAAAACGATAATCTAAATTAGCTTTAAAATTCTTGGATAATACATAACATCATTGTAATATTTAAATGCTGAAATAATATTGTTTTTAATTTATATTTTAATATTTATTTTTGTACCGTGTGAACAAGAATGTTGGATTTCTGTTTTAATTTCTGGGAAATAGGGTTATGCTTAGAGTTACCTAACCCTGCCGAGTTATCATTATTTACGCTATTTATATTCGAACAATAGTCCTCATCTTTGTTGTAGACTCTTCTCGTTCCACTAGGGATTCCATTTAGTTCTTGCGGGCAATTACTAGGCTATTTTCCTGTAAGACACTAGCCTAGGGGACTGAAGTATTGGTTTGTGAATTTGATGACAGCGATTGTCACTAGGCCGGGCAGTGTGTACTTGAACTTATTGGAAACGGACAAGCAATAACTAAGCAGTACTAAAACTAAGAACGATATCCCTAGACATGGGCAGTCTATGGGCAGTGGATCGAGAACAGTCTACCCCCGCAGATTAAATAAAAGGTTCATTTTAAAATTCTCTGTAAGTTACTCAAATCGATATATACCTGCGGAAGGCCCGGGAGCCCAACGACCGCAATGTTGTGATAACAGAAAAAAGGTGCGGACAATAGTCCGAATATAAATATGTACACACACACACACACACACACACACACACACACACATATATATATATATATATATATATATATATATATATATATATATATATATATATATATATATATATATATATATATATCTGCACGCACAATTATTTACACAGAAATTCATAAATATGTGCTTACGTTTAGCCTTAGGAACGAAGCCAATTGTGTAGGGAAGTATCAATGCGAGAACTGTAAGAAAAAAGATGTTTTAAATTAGATATTTAAAAAACAAAGCGCTGTGAAAGAAATGCAAATCAAAATTATTTCATAGAGTCTTTCACTTTAATTTAGCTACATTATTAAAATTCATAGTAGTAAACAAAGTGAAGCCACTATTTTTCCCAAGAAATCATAGCAGTTCATAGATAATAAAAGAAGAAGAAAATCCGTAGTGAATCATGATCGCCCATATTCTAAATGTATACGGCATTTACAAAAATAGTAATCAGCTTAAAATTAATGATTAAAAATGAACTTTGTAAAAATGTAGATAACTTTAAACTCCGTAGGGATATTTTAAGAGTTTGTAAAAACGTTAACGAAAAATATTGCGCCAGAAAATTCACACGTAATCCATGAAATTTATAATTCCTTTTTATTAAATGAAGTAAAATGATCTGAAAAATGGCAGTTTATATGTGATATAGAGTATCTCGAAATCCATTGTAAAACTGAGTTTTGAATAACTTATCAAAGTTAACTGCAAATGCTCAGGCATGAGTGGGTGCTATAAAGAATAGCGAAGCGGAATTAGAAAATCAGACAGCCGTACTCGAATTTGAGTCGGATTCATTACATAACACAAATGCGCTTAGATCGCTTCCTCTCCAGCTATGGCTTAAATAGTAGGACTTGTATCTGGGAAATAATTTTTATTCCCAGAATATTGTTAATAAAATATATGTATGTTGTGAAGAGATTGATTATCATACCATGACTATAAACAACCAAAAATATAAACCTGATCCAGCTCAATAAAAAAACATCTAAACCTTTCAAACCTTCTTTCTCCAACATCCGTGGTATTTGTACCTATTATCCAGCGTGGAATCGTTACTCTTCAAAAAGTCTCCAGACATCCTAGCTCTTTGCGAAACTAATCTTAACTCTTGAATCCCCTACTCTGATTTCTCGATTCCTGGCTACCTTCCTCTCTTTAGGAAAACCTCTAATATCCACATTCATGGCCTATGATTTTATGTCTCCGCTGGTTATGCAACTCTCTCTTGAATCTCCAGAGTATTCTTAAATGTGTCCCCACTTCTCTCTACTTAAATCAGTCAGCTATTTCTTTTTTTTTCTCTACCGTCCCCCTCCTTCACATGATCGTTGCGTGATAGTATTTCCAATAATATAGACAAGGCCAGTTTTCAAATATATTTATATTCGGTGACTTTAATGTCCACGATATCAGGTGGATTATACACTCTGTCAATGACCTCGCTGGCATCCAAGCCCTTACCTTCTCAATCACTCAATATCTAACGCTAGTGGTTGACTTCCACATGCATTTTCCCAGTAATGCTGGCGGAAACGTTTCTCTTTTAGATCTAGTGTCGTCAAACATCTCTTTTCAACAACCTCCTACCAACAGAATATCTTTCTCTTATCAACGAGCGAATTGGGACTCGTTCCGTGAATTCCTTCGTGGCATCCCTTGGAATTAAGTTTTTAATCATCCTGTTAAAAAATGCCCGTCTGAGTACTCCTACCGGTTGAGAGCCGACATCGAAGCTTTCATTCCAGCAAGGAAATACAAAGTTAAACTGCGTTAATTTCCTTGGTTCTCACCTGCATGCCCGGCCGCTATAGCCCACAGGAATCCCTTCATCCGGATGTACCAGAGCGACACGTCTGTTTGTAACAGACGTTTCTTTGTCTCTGCTCGTAACGAGTGAAGCGAAGTTACTGTTTGCTGATAGAATGAAACAACGTATAGCATTTAGCAAGTTTGGTTCTAGAGATTATTGGCAGCTCTGCAAGTGTGTGCTGAAAAACAGCAAATCCCCAATCCCTCAAATCAATTCAAAGTCCTGATATCTAGAGCAGATAAGGTTGAATGGGTTACTTGGAAATTCTCTTCCGACGAAACACGACTAATTTCGAGTATCCACTCTTGATTTACCCCTAGAACAGAGACTCAGCTGAGTGATATGCGCATAATCCCGTCACTGGTCTCGGATATTAATTTCTAAATTAGACTCCCATAAGGCAATCGGAGGTGACGGGATCCCAGCCATCGTCCTAAAGAAATGTGCTCCTGAGCTGGCTCCAGTTCTCTCCAAACACTATAACTACTGCATCACTGCTTCCTGATTTACACCTTGTCGGAAGTCCTCTTCTGTAGTTCTTGGAGAACATTCTGACCCCAAAAAGCGGTAGGACACGAATAGGGTGATAGTTAACTATCACCCTATTCGTGTCCTACCGCTTTTTGGCAAAATATTCGAGACTTTAATCAATGCTGAAGTCGTTAAGCATCTTATCTCTTTCGGCCTACTCTCTGAAAAACAATATGGCTTCCGTTTTGCCAGGTCTACGGCTGATGTACTTACAGCCATCACGGAGTATGTATATCAATCTATTGATAATAGAAGCGTAACTCGAGCTGTGGCTCTAGATATCTCAAAGGCATTTGACAGGATTTTGGCATGCTGTTCTTCTACGTAAGCTTCAGTGTTACGATTGTTTGATTTGATCCAATCATTCTTATCAAAGCGTAAAATGAAGGTCGTTTTGAATGGGCAAATTCCAGATCCTTTCACACATACGCAGGTGTCCCTCAAGGCTTTAACCTGGATCCTACGCTCTTTCTGATCCGCATCAATGTTGTCATAAGTTCCCAAGTAGGCAGTTATGCAGATGACACTGCCATTTACTCCTATCTCAATAGCAAATTTGTCAGGGCTGCTCTTGAAAAGGACCTCCAATCAGTGGTTTAATGGGCAGGGAATGGCTTGTAAATTTTAATGACTCCAAAAAGAAACTGCTCTCATTTTCCAACATAGAAAAACTTCCCTGCCAGCCATTACTGCGTCACACCGCACGTTCTTGGTTTCATGTTTTCAAATGATTTGAAGTGCAATAACTACATTGAATCAATAGCAGCATCTACTACAAGAAAAGTTGGGTTACTGTGTCGTATCAGAAGGTTTTTCACGTCAGAGCCCATATTTCATTTAAAAACCTATCATTCGATAGTGCATTGAATACCGTTGCCATATCTGGTCTGGTGCTCTTGCTATTCATTTTGACAAAATCCAAAGAAGGATCTGCAATGTAATCGATCCTGATATGGCATCTCGACTTCAGTCACTTTCTCACCGACGTGATGCGGCTTCCTTCTGTCTCTTCTACTAATATTTTCATGGCATCTGCTCTGACGAAGTTTTTTTCTCTCTGGTACCCCGACTACATTAATTTAAGCGTGCTACTAGATTAGCATCTAGGTCCTACCATTTTACTGTTGAAATAGTTAAATGTATCCGCCACTTATACTGCGACAGAATTTTTTCTCACTCTTCCTGTCAGTGGAACTCTCCTTCATTTACTTGCTTCCCTGAAAACTACAATCTTCAAAAATTGTTGTGGTAGGATTCACCTAATTTGCATAGTGGAGTACCGACCAAATAAATATGGTTGGTACCGGGAAGACGAGGGCAGGAATCAAGAGATTCAATCCAGAGACTCTGCCCGACTGCGACTAAGTCAACACATTCTCCAGGAACGGTCTTCCCAAGAATATACAAAAGACTATATGTAAATATTGTGTACACTTTCTTGTTTCAATACATTTTATTCTAAGTACATTTTGTGTTGTATTATTATTCCATGCATTAGTCAAGTTTCAACAAAAATCTAAATTCAAAGTCAATCGCCATCTTTTGTCTTCTTGAATCCCGTGCCTTTCTTTATCCTTTTCTCAATCCCCACTATTCCCAGTCTTTTCTCTCATTTTCACATTCTGTAATCCCCTGCTTACTTGTAGCATTCCCACTTTGTTTGGGGTGAAATAATCAAAAAAAGATATGAGTGAAATTAGGATAAAAAGTGGAAAAAAAATACTTGAAAGCCTATTGATAAAATAGGATGCGTGGGTATTGTAACGGATATCGGTACGGAAAGCATAATCGGCCCACGAGTTCAAATTCCGAACGTAGTCTGATGCATTCATTATCGAGCTGTAGCCATTCAGAAAGGCATGAATTTGTTTCTTCTCGCCCCCCGCAAAGTATTGGTTAAATATCAGTATAGGCCGAACTTACTAGACTTGGTTTGCAACCAAATAGAAGAAAAACACTGAATTTCAAACCATGTAAGCATCCACAGGAATCCATTTCACCATTTTTCGCAAGAATTTATTGTAATTTAAAGATAATAAAGAAAAGAAATCTGTGGAAAATCATGAAGGGACATGACAAAATAAAATAAAAAAAATACTTTTGATACAGTTTTGAATTAAAAAAAAATAACGACAACATGCACACAATCATGTATAGGAAGGAGAACAGAACTAGTTTCAGCCCGTTCCGTTTTCCCAAATCAGTATTTCATTGAAGAAACATTAAAATAAACCTGGTTTCAATGTTTCACTTTGTTTTATAACATATAAACTGAAATCAGATATGAGAGAAATAACATATTTCTGGTATTAAGTCTTTCCTGGAGAGTCACAGTGATCGGGGAGAAGAATTTCACTATTGCATTTACGCTTCTACATTGTCAGTAATTGAACACTGATGAGGGAACGAACGAGGAATTCATTTAGTCTAATATTTCTTCATCAAATATCAGATCAATAAAAACTAATTAGAAGTAGGCTAGAAGGCTAATATGCATATTACTCACTTTGCCAGTTATTTCCTTAAATATCATGAAATCCAATAATTTATTTAATTTTCCCTTATCACGCATGAAAAATTAATTAATTTAAATAAAGTAAGTTTTGTTAGCGTTAAAAAAAAACTTACCACAAATTTTCCACATGACCATTGTCACTGAGTCCATTGTTCCCGATTGTGGATAAAACAAGGCTCTTCCTGTACTGTCTATTTATATTGACTAGTTCCCACATAAATTGATCATTTTATTGATGATCATTGGACATCAGGCCCCAGATGGTTACTAATTTCCTATAGCAATGTCCTTTTCCCTGATAGTCGATTCTGATAAAAGTGACATCCATGTAAATATTTACAAGGTTTCTCTTGGATTTTAAGCAGCTGTTTTCGATTTACAAACTTATAAATATTTATATTTACGTAAGAGGGGAAGTTAAAAATTTTAGGGCCTTACTTAATTCTTAAAATCTTCCAAAATTAATAAATATGGAAGAGTTTCTTGCATTAAACAATAACTGTCATCACGCTATCTTTTTTTGTCTATTCTGTGCTTGAGAGTTTTCTATAACCCAAATTACCGAGTTAGCAAAAACTAAGTTAAGATTATATTTTATTTTGTAATATTATATAAAATCTGGTTAAAATAAGATATCAGCATTATTTGTTGACACAATTTGGAAGGAACATTTTGTTTATAAAGAATAAAGGGAACTATTAATTTATGATGAGTGCTGAAAAGATAACGACTCCACATGTTCCAGATGTTGACCAAATGACCAAAATTCAGAATGTGAACACGATTCGATCCTAGTTGAACCGAGAACTTTTCTGCGTTTTATCGTATTTAAGCTGCAGGTCACCAATCAGTTTCCTGAATATTCAATAATGTTGATGGTAATTGTAATATTAGTCATTTCATTGTCAGGTAACATTCGGCATTCATTAATCGAACAGCCAGTGTCACTTTTGGTTGAAATTTCTAAACTCTTTTTTATTGCAACAATTATTCACGAAAAGGGGGTTTCTCGTGTTCATTAGCGTTTATTGTCCCTTCCAATATTGATAGTCGCTGCCTTCCTAGCTTTTTATTCGAGGTAATGTGGAAAGTCAGAATCTTTCATACGCTATTATATTCTTTACTAGTTACATTTTCAATCTGTTCTAGTTGTTGAAAGACCGCAAGTGATATCGTTTCTGTTATCTGTAACACAAATCATCAAAGGTTCGAAAAGAATGGTCATCGATGAGATCTACACGGTTCCTTTCTCGAAGCCATTGTTAACTCTCGATCTTGAAGAGAGAGAGAGAGAGAGAGAGAGAAAGAGAGAGAGAGAGATGGTATACAGCAGACAGTTTAGATATTTCTAAGATGATTTGGTGCCATGCACGACATCCACATGAAAGTCTCGCTCTAATGACACCATTAAAGGACATGATTATTTTTAGGCTAATGTTTGTTTTGTAGCTTTCTGCGGTGTTTGACTAAACTACCTCTAATTCAATGTTCAGTTTCATCATTTCATAGGCCAAACTGATCCATACATGGATATATTTTATTTGCTTAGTATTCACTAATTTCAAATCATGAATTTTATAATGCATTCTTGGTAGGTGTCATCGATGCTTCATTCCGATTCCAGGACAAAAATATTGCTTTGGGAAGTTTTATATTCAGTCCCACTTCGGGATTCTTTTCTCATAGAATTCCAGAATATATACATAATTATTAATGTCACTTTTTGGTGGGGGCAGTAGAGTTTTAATTTAAAGTTTGATAAAGAATCACAACTGGAAATATTAATTTTGATTGTTCTCCAAGAAATAATAAAATCTTGCTAGATTAGATCGGAACTTTCTTTACTTTCTAAAAAAAAGTAGGTAGCGTACACATTTAAAGGCGACAAGGTATGTTATCTGATATTTTAAATAAAATTAGTATATTTTTAATGGACTATTTACAAAGACAGGCTGGGTATTTTATTTCGCTCCTCTTTAATACCTGTGACGAATATTTCATTTGTGCATTCAACAAGAACATTCAGATCTTAACCCTTTGTGAATGATCGATAATTTTCATTTCTGGTAATGTAATTTTTAACTCACGTATTATTTAATAATAAGTTTTAAATTAAAGCAATTTAAATGACAGTTAAATGTACGTACTAAATTTGAGGCTTTTGGCGTTAACAATTTTATATTGCCTTTAAATCTATCGATGCCGACACGTGCATATAATTATTTGCTGTTATTCATAAAAGGCGTAATTATCTTATATTCCCACGCGGAAAGATTATAGATTTTTCACGCTATTATAGGCAATCTTAAAGTTGTTGCATATTTTCCGAAACATGTCAGCATGTGTTTTCGATTTTATTTATTTTTTAACAAAGTCCTTAACATTTATAGATATAGATAAATAAATGAAGAAGGTTGATTCACTGTGCCGGGCAAGGCATTTTTTTTGCCAGAATCCATATTGCACTTTTATAAATCGACATTCTGAATGTTGCTGCCGTATTTGATCTGGTGCTCTGGCTACATATCTAGAGATATATAAAAACCAAAGAAATTATCGTTCCCTACATGTCATCTCGACTCCAATCAATTTCTCACTGCTATGACGTGTTTTCCCTCTGGCTTTTCATGACAGTTGTTCTAGAGCTCTCCTCTTTGGTACCTCGACCGCAGGAATTTACGTATACTACTAGATTGGCTACTAGGTCTCCTGGTTTTACTGTTTCATTAGCTAGATGAAATCGTAGGGTCAATTCTTATAAAAGTGCAATATGGATTCTGGCAAAAAAAATGCCTTGCCCGGCACAGTGAATCAACCTTCTTTGCTCACGCTTCTCGCCCGTAGAAATCCCTCCTGGCCTCTTGATTCCATGACACCTACAATCTTCGGCCTTCCGAAAATCTGTCCTGTTATTGACTTGTCTCCCTATTAAAATTTTCTCATTCTTTTCTACTCCCAGTAACCCTTTTGCGCCTTAGTGGTATTATCCTTGCTTGGGGTAAATGACTAATATATATATATATATATATATATATATATATATATATATATATATATATGTAAGTAAGAGGTTATAGTGGTATTTACTCATTCCCCACGAGAATGAGATGTGACACAAGGTCGGATTAATGTGGGGTCCCGACCGCGTACACCCGGGTAGGGACAAAAATTCCCCTCAGCCCCCGCAACCGTCGGTTGCGCTGGCCTCGGTGCGAGCACCGATCCCTCCCTCTTGTGCAATGGGAGGGCGCGGCTGTTCCCCAGGGCTGGGCACCTCTTCAGTATAATTTTCCTCTGTTGCCCGTTCGTCCTTTGACAGAGAAGCCGCTGAGCGTAAGAGGTTATAGTATCTCCAAAAGAGAAAAGGGTGCATATTAAAAAGAAGGGAAAAGACGCAAATGTTTTTAAATATATATATATATATATATATATATATATATATATATATATATATATATTGATTCCGTCGTTAAAATTCAATTCGCGTTTCATTTTTGGAAACGGGATGTAGGGTTGAAAATAATTCATCGCCTTCAATGTTGCAGTAGTGCTTTTGGATTCTGTCAAATCAGGAAAGTGGAAATGGGGCAGCTCCAGCTTAGATATGCCATCAATACTCTATGTTTTGTTTGATCTTACAAAGATAAAGCCTGGTAGGAGAAACAAGGTAATGAATTGAGCAGCAACAAGAAACAGATCCCTTTTTTAGCATTTTTTCCGGTGGGTTATATATACGATGTGTCATATATAAGAGTTCGACTTGAAATATGGAGTGAAATTTTGTCCCAATAGACTTTCTCGGCAAGAAAGCTCATTAACCTTTATCATGGGTGGATAAAATCTAGGGCCTGCGTGGTGGTGATGGAATGTTAATTTGTTTTTAGAGGTATTGAATGTTACCAGCCAGTTTTTTCACATTGAATTGTTAGAGTTAGATTAGAACAGATGTCAGCCCTAACTCCAGTAAATATTGTACGAGTTATGAGTTTAGATATTTACTGAAATTAATTTCTTATGTTATAAACGAATTTTATAACATTCTAATGAAATCTTCAAGTAGATTTTTTCAAACTCGATAATACCAACCTTAAAATCAAATATTAATTATAAAAATAAAATTTTGTAGTCATTATAAAATAAAAATCCTGTATGAATTATAGGTGTCCAAAAATTTCAGTATTAATCTCTATCTATAAAAGGCAGGATGTGTGTGCGTGTGTGTGTGTAACGAATGCACGGCCGCAATTTTCGTCGGATTGCACCAAAGTTTACATACACATGCTCCAAGTTAGCGGGAAGGCCAAGACCGACGTTGTATTTCCCAACTCCCATCGATACTGGAAATAATCGATTTTTCATGCTTCTACGGCAGTTTTCATGTAATTTGCGGCCATTTTGTACTGACCAGAGTGAGAGCCTATAGTTGACTGCCACGAATAGGCAAGAAGATTCTATTGGCTAGCGTGAGAGTCAACAGCTGACTGACACGAATGTTAACTAGGATGCTAGAATGCAAAAAAATCGATAGCTACATTCGTCACAAGTGGTAAAAATTTAAATCTGCATGACACTTTACTCCAATTGGCTCATTCGCTTGCTTAAACTCAACGTTGATTCTGATTCCGCAGAACTGGGTTGGGTGTGAAAAAGTATTTGTTGTTAACATTCTTTTTTCATTCGGTATTTCCAGTTACGAGACCTTTTTTTTTTTAAAGCTGATCGTTTTGTTTTCATTTTGTTTAGTTTTTTTTCGTAACAGATTTAATGTTTAGTATAGAGCTTAGAAAATATTCGCAGTGTGAGATAGGCAAGAAGTAAGGCATGTAGCAACATCAACACAGCAAAGGGGCCTCCTTTAAAAGCAAGGAAGGGCAAAAAAATTAAAGTCAAGCGATAGCGATTGCTGTATGAGTCGTACGATTTTTTAATCGAGCACGGGCAACGCCGGGCCATGCTGCTAATAATGTCTATAATCTATTAATGCTCACCGTCTCATTTTTTTTTTTTTTTTTTGCAGGTAAGCATTAATAGGTTAATTTTTGCATTCTAGAAACAGGTATAACCAATAAAATCGTTGCTTTAATATTACAACGCAAATTAAATCCTTTATGTGTATGATAACATTTTGATTCGTTTTTCATTGAATCATATTTAATGTTCGACGTCAGTGCTATGTTCTGTTTTAATATGTTATTAATTTTTAATTGGGTTTTTTTTCTTTTTAATTGCAGTTACTTTTAGCGCAACTTGCCGTACGTCATTTCCGATCATAAGTTTAAATCAGAGACTGGAAAAAATACGCCTCCAGTGGTACACGAATTCATTTCATTATTGTCGACAGACTTCCTTTTCGTGATAGTTGCGACCCAAATGAAATAAATTACAGGATATTATGATAAAAGAAATAGAAGTATACAGAACAAAGAAAATATTAAAAAAAATATACGTTATCTAAAAAATTAGAATTATATTACATTTAAGGGATACAAAAAGTGATTATCTCACATTGGTTTTAGATGAAGTCACGTGGGTCGCGTTACAGCCACTTCAGTGACGTCACTTGATAGAGTGACGAAAGTGGCCAGTTGGATAGTTAGCTTCCAGTAGTCAAACCGAGTAATTGCCTTTGTCAGACCACGCCAGGACCTCTGCCTGGGCAAAAAAGAAGCTGCCACGTGGAGTAGCTTACAAACCCACGACATCGTTTTCTTTCTTCACGAGATATAGAAACTCAGTTGGGAAAAACCCTGACTCTCCGTTATCCGTTTAAGGAATATGTCCTTCCGTGTGACATAGAAGATAAATCCGGCCCTCTCGAACCTCCGTAGTTGGAATTCTAAATATGGTAATCTCTAGAATCAAAGAAGAATCTGAGTGCATTCCATATCACCATTGGGAATTATTAAAAGTAAGATTCTCTCTCTTCGTCATTTTCGCACTGCCTGTGTGGAATATATGTTAATAGTTTCTCTACGTGAGACAAACATAAATATGTGTGTATAATTTTGTGCATGAGGTAGCGAAATAAAACTCTCCATTGGAATAAAGGATGTTTGTCATTCCTTTTCTCTCAGCTATTCCGTTCCTTCAGTGTATTCAGGTGTTATTAAATCATGTATATGATTATGGCGATAATAGAGTTGAGATAGGTAGAAACTGTGAAGATATTCCTTTCTTCAATAGTTCACCCATTATATTATTTTTTTTCATCTCGGGTCAGGTTTTGAGAATTTTTCTTTTTCGTTGATACAAACACTGTTACTCAAACAAAGTTTTTTTTCTTGTTCACAATGAGTGTCATCTTAATTTCCATTCTACTAAATTGAAATCTCTGGGAAATTGATTAAATAACCTCAGAGCGTTTCGAAATTATATATTAACATAAGGTAAACCTTTTTGTTTGCTTCTGCTCATCTTATGAGGCAGAAGCAATGATAGTATGAACAAATTATGAAATTAATCTTATATTTATATTCTTTTGAAATTAAGCACATTTTTTTTTACTTCCAAAGAAGCACGCAAAGGGTTACAGGAGGATTTGGAGCGAGAACAGATAGAAGTGATAGAGGAAAGGATGAGGAGAAGGAAAGTGGATAAATCAAGGCAACTGGAGATGTTGATTGACATTACATTTGAATAGTTTATTTAGAGATTATACCTATCAGGGAAACAGGAAAAGGGAAGGGAGTTCCACAGGCGAGAAGTGCGAGATATGAGACTATTGGAGTAGAAGAGACGGCTACATTTAACAGTTTGAACAGTGAAAGGGTGAGAACGGGATGCCAGCCTCGTAGGACGCCTGTTTTCATAGAGTCTGGGAACCAGAGAAAGCAGTTCGTCGGAGCAATTACTATGAAAGTAACTGTAAAAAAAAAAGACAGAGAGAGGCGACGGCATGTCTGTGAGAGAGCGACTGCAGACGAGATGCCAGATCGGGGCCAGTTATATTGCATATCCGTCTCTGGATCTTATCAAAAACTCCGAGGCAAACAGTAGGCAAACATGTAAGGGTGAATGGTTGATTTGTAGATTTGAAGGATCGATTCCAGGGAGAAAAATTTCCTGGCACGGCAGAGGGACCCAACTTTCCTTGCGGGGGACGAAGCAATTGACTCAATAAATCAGATATACAATAGTGACGATACACCAGAAGACCTAAATAGATCTACATTCATAGCGCTGCCGAAGAAGTCAGGGAGAAACGAATGTGAACACCATCGGACTGTCATCAGAATGAGCCATGTAATAAAGCTTATCATCCGAATCGTGATAACGCGTAAAGGAACCAAAGTGTAAATAGAACAAGAACAGTTCAGGTTTGATAGAGACACCGGAACAAGGAATGCGATATTTATGCTAAGACTGATATCAGAAATATCAATGCAAACAGAAAAAGGTAATTACTTGTTTTATAGCTTATGGAAAAGCGTTTGATAAAATACGATACAAAGAGCTGCTAGGTAACTATTACATATGTGGGAAGGTTATTAGAATAATCCAGAATCTTTACTGGCAACAAACTGCCTACATACATACAGGAAATGAGTTCAGTCAATATACAAAAATAAAAAGTTATATAAGAACTTTTCGACCAATATAGAGAGGTCATTCTGAGAGAATTGAAAGTCCTATACCATGATTCATTATTGATACAGTGCTGATAACAGGCACAGAAAGCTAACTACAGGCCCTCCATTAGAAAGGCCGTGTAGGAAAGCGAGAATAAAGGATTAAACATCAATTGCAATAAGACTAAAGGGATGGCTATTAGCAAATGTAACAGTCCAACATGCTAAATTACAGATTGCAGATATTGAAATCAAACAGGTGCAACAATTTAGATATCTGGGAAGAGGACGGAAAAGGCGACACCGAAATCCGGAGGCGCATTGGGATAGCAAAAGAGACCTTCCAAAGCTGAGCAACGTATTATGAAATAAAAAAG
Source organism: Acanthosepion pharaonis (assembly GCA_903632075.3). Taxonomy (NCBI): domain Eukaryota; kingdom Metazoa; phylum Mollusca; class Cephalopoda; order Sepiida; family Sepiidae; genus Acanthosepion; species Acanthosepion pharaonis. Next base: position 302,195 of record CAHIKZ030000565.1, read on the forward strand.
ATATGGTTAGAAACAAAGAAATATGTACTGAAGTGTTTTGCATCATGAGTCCTCCTATACGACAGTGATACTGCACAATCTCTTCACAGATGAAGAAGTGGATTGAAGTCATAGAAATGTTGTTCAACCGAAGTATGCTGAGAATAGGATGAACAGAACAGGAAGGGACAGTTGAAATTTCTGGGGCTTATATTGAGGAAGAAGCGCTTGGGACATTTGATACTCACCGGACAGAAGAAAGCAATGCACAAGCTACTGAATGGATAGCGGAGTAGGTTTTGGGAGAGATGGTAAAAAAAAAGTTATTAAGAGCTACAAAGGACAGGAATTTGTTTTCTGTATGGGGAAATGCCCAATTCTGACATTTATTAATATCTTGAACCTTCATTTCAATTGTTGTTTGTTTTTATTTTCGAATTATCCCTTAAAGGTGATGCGTATTTTCTCATTAGTTGTAGTGGACGCCTTTATCCTATTTCTTAGAATTATGCCTCCTCAATAGGCTACTGTCAAACAATGTTTCAGTTTGTGTTCTTATTCTTCGTATATTTGCCGGGTCTTTGCAGGACGTAGGCGATCATGACTCTCCACAACTTCCTATCCCTCAAGGTCTTTAGGATCGCTTCTTCTTTTGCAAAACATTCCGCCATCCATTCACACAAGCTCGTTGTCTACCTTGTCATCGATATGCCCTTGTGATACGATTAATAACACAAAATCGTATTCCCATGAGCTTATAAATGCAAAAGACTTTAAAAAATAATTAAATAACTGAAATAATAATTTATTAAAAAAAAAAGAACATAGCTGGGTGAGATGTTTCCTATTTTTCCCCAAGAGTATTTGCGCGTAAATAAATGAAATAAACACGACTCGGCTCTCCGATTTCATATTCCGAGCTGCTATCCATTACACTAATTGATTATTACTTGTGAGAAAGATGATAATCTATTTTTTAAGGGTGTGTGTTACTACGATTATTGATCATAGATTTTGTTATGCGAAAACAAGACTTCAATTATTTGCTTCTATAAGCCTAGAAATGAGACAATTATTGTTATCGGGACCGAAGACTTAAAAGCGTGAACGGATGGCTGGACCGTGGGCGGGGGCAAGCTTGGCAAAGGGCAAACGTTGTAAAGAGCGCTACCATGAAAAATATAGTTTATATAGTTTATTATAAATATACGTTATCTTCCCTGTATTGATAAGAACACTGATAGGAAAGATGAGTTATCTGATAATAATGGGTAAGACCCAAATTTAGGCGCTAAATGGTTTTAGGCGCCAGAAGTGAGAGGGTTCAAGACTAGCGAGGTGAATGGACAGCCGATGCCGACCACATGAAACCTGAATAATACATCGACAAGCAACTACATGAAGATCCACATCAGATAAGTGTTTCAATTAATTTTAAACAGATACATTTGTTTGAACTTCATTCCCGGTTCCATGTCATTAACAGCTAAAGCAAAATGTTTAGCAATTATCTCGTCTCGTTCTCGTTGTATAATGTATTAATTATATAAAGTATACCTTTAAACTGTTCAATTTTCTGTATTTTGTTCATCTGTTACGACTCATATGAGGAGTCGGTAATTTTCCCATACTACAAAGGATAGGAACTTGTAGAGAGCCATGATTGCCCACGTCCTAAAGGAACACGGCATTTCTGTCTTAATTTCATTTCTATAATGAGTTGTTATTATTTACAGGCGATAATATTTACATGCAATTGTAATATTATCCTCATATTTTTTGTTATTACAATGTTTCGGTGTTGTACTCTCCAGACTTCATCAGGTTCTTTTTTTTTTTTTTTTTTTTTTCAATCCGGCTAGCCTACAGGGAATATTAAACGGAACCCTTTATTTAATCTAAGGGTAGATTGTTTTTCTTTCATTTCCCATATCTAAGGATATATTTTCTAGTTCTTATTTAGTACTGCTCAGCTATTGCTCACCCCGTTTCCACGGCATATAGAAGAAAACTGATAAGAGAAAATCAACAAATCAGTTTAAAGATTGAAATGTATAAGCAAAGTCGTTTTATAGAATTATCATTGAATATAAACAAAATTAACTAGTGGCAAAAAGAGACTTAATATTGCTTCAAATCATAATGCAGTGTTTCTCTATGCAACTTTATCAAATGGGATAATATACAAACATACACACCGACTTCATTTTTCTTTCTTCTTTTCTTTCTTTAATGATGTCACAACCAAGCAAGGTGATAATGCCACTAAAACTCAAGGTGGTCACAAGAGTAAAAGAGAACAAGTAAGACTTAAGCGAGGAGAAAGGACAATAAAACAACAGGTTTCAAAAGGCAGACGATGATGATTGGCATTGTTTTTAAATGTTTGAAGATTGTAGGTGGCAGGGAAGCAAGAAAATGGAGAGTTCCACAGGAGAAAAGTCCGAGAAAAAGAACTGAATTGATAAAAAGGCTATTATCTCCCTTTGGTGGAGATGAAATCACATGTGAAGACCGCTTAGTGACGCCCCTGCATGGTGACGGAAGTGGCAGCCAGTCAGTTTTCAGGTATCAATACAAGCAGTTACTTTATTTTTAGCGCGGCCTGAAGTTGAATCCACCCCCCACCCAGTTAGATGATGTGGCTTACAAGCCCATGGCGTCGATTTCCTTTGCGAACATATCTTACCAGATATAGAAATAAACTATCCCAGGCTCACTGTCTACATGTGGGAAAAACCCCAAACTCGCACTTTCCCTGTTTGCTGAATATATTCTCGCACGGGACAAAACAGAAAAATAAGGTCAGCTCGAATTTAGAATCCTAAATATTGAAACACAGAAGAATCTCCAGAAACACAAAACAATCTCCATATTTCAAGTAAGACCCTATCTTTTGATTCCATTTTCACATTGCTTATTGTATTATATTTTCTCTGAATGGAACACGTGTAAATATGTGTATATATAAATTTGTGTATGACTTACTGGCATAAGACTCGCTCTGAGAACAAACCATATTTGTCATATCTTTTCCTTTCAACTATTCCTTTCCGTCCGTGAAACTATATCATGCATATAATAATGCGCATAATGAGGGAAATGCAGATGTGAGAATAAACATAGCATACCCATTAACTTGTGTACCCGACGTGATATGATATTTACTTCCAGTAACTGGTGATATTACCGGTGACATGATATTAACCTCCATTAAAACTTTTAGAATAGAAGATATGGTTGCATCTAGCTAGTTTAACAGTAAAGCGGTGAGATCCGGTTGACAATCTATTAGTACACTTTAATTCATACAGCTTCGGTAACAAGTGGAAAACTTATTAGAACAATTGCCACAGAAATATTTAGTAATCTATATTAAAATATTCTTTTGAAATGCCATGTTCCTTCAGGACCAAGATGGTCATCATGGCACTCCAAACATTCCGTTTCTTTATTCTTTGTGAAACGCTGTCTTCTTGGTTAGTGGAGATATTTTACCGATGCTTCCTCCCTGGTTTCAAATGCAGAATAGTCCTTCTCCTAGACTGGATGCCAAGCAACACTAGATACCTCAGTCTACTCTGCTATTTTATCCATAACTGGATGCTGCGAGGGTTGAGGTGGGTGGGGAGAAGAGATGGTTCCCAAGGGCATTTTTGCAAAAATGAACTCAGTAAACTTGAACAAGTATTTGAAATCATCTCGCTGTTTCCACTTTGCGTTACGCTACTCAGACATCCATTAAGCCGTCACAATTTATTTTAAAAAGATATTCCCTGTTATTCCCGTGAAAACTATGCAAATATAACAGATACACAAGTGCACATGCAAACAGACACACACACACACACAGAGAGAGAGAGAGAGAGAGAGAGAGGTGCGAGGGTTGAGGTGGGTGGGGAGAAGAGATGGTTCCCAAGGGCATTTTTGCAAAAATGAACTCAGTAAACTTGACAAGTATTTGAAATCATCTCGCTGTTTCCACTTTGCGTTACGCTACTCAGACATCCATTAAGCCGTCACAATTTATTTTAAAAGATATTCCCTGTTATTCCGTGAAAACTATGCATAATATAAGTGCACATGCAAACAGACACACACACACAGAGAAAGAGAGAGAGAGAGAGAGAGAGAGAGAGAGCGTGGGTTGAGGTGGGTGGTTCAGAAGAGATGGTTCCCAAGGGCATTTTTGCAAAAATGAACTCAGTAAACTTGAACAAGTATTTGAAATCATGTCGCTGTTTCCACTTTGCGTTACGCTACTCAGACATCCATTAAGCCGTCACAATTTATTTTAAAAAGATATTCCCTGTTATTCCCGTGAAAACTATGCAAATATAACAGATACACAAGGGCACATGCAAACAGACACACACACACACACAGAGAGAGAGAGAGTGAGAGAGGTTGAGGTGGGAGGGTTGAGGTGGGTGGGGAGAAGAGATGGTTCCCAAGGGCATTTTTGCAAAAATGAACTCAGTAAACTTGACAAGTATTTGAAATCATCTCGCTGTTTCCACTTTGCGTTACGCTACTCAGACATCCATTAAGCCGTCACAATTTATTTTAAAAAGATATTCCCTGTTATTCCCGTGAAAACTATGCAAATATAACAGATACACAAGTGCACATGCAAACAGACACACACACACACACACACACACACAGAGAGAGAGAGAGAGAGAGAGAGAGAGAGAGAGAGAGTGAGAGAAAAACACACAAACACACACACTCCAGTACTTTATTTGAGCGGAAGCTATAAGATTTTTTTTTCTATTTTAATAATAAAATACTTTACTTCTTAAATATTTTCACAATGATAATTTTATTTCTGCAAATCTTCATTTTCTTCAAAAATATTTTATTGAGACCAAAAATATATTAAACATATTTGAGTTTTTCTTATATTCTTTATAATCAACTCTCCATGCTTCTGAGAATTCACATTTTAAAAACAATAATTATTCTATTTAAAAAAACAATGATCAACAAAAAAGTGGAGAAAAATAATTATTCATTTTTTTTTAATACGAGCTACCATTTGTAAATACAAATTGATGCCGTTTAATCTAGCGATATTAACACGGACTTGTGACGCTGTAGCTCTCCAGTAATACAAGCATCACATCAACCATCCAAATTGACCTTTCATTCTTACTGAATGATGCAAGGTACCCATGTATATTTCTTTCAATGTTAAAAAAAAAAAAATGAGGATTTTGTCGTAGTTAATTCGAGCAAAGAATAAAGTAAGTATTTCCCATAAAATAATCTTAATTTTACAATTATTTCAATTTTTAATAAATTTTTATTTGTTTACGATATCGGGTTTTCTGTTACCCCGATAACAGTCATTGTTGATTTTTACAGATTTTTTGAATGGAACATTTTTATTTGGCAACTGTTTAATTAGGCGCCCCGAGCAAAAATGGAAAAGATACCTAATTTAAATAAAATGTTTTTTTTTCTTGAAGCATTAATTTTAGTTTTAATTGCAATAAACAAAATACTTTCAAACCGAATTTAAATTTACTGGAATCTTTATCGCCTTATCATTATATATATATATATATGACATATCTATCAATATAAATCAATATATATATATATATATATATATATATATATATATATATATATATATATATATATATATATATATATTGATAGATACGTCAACACAAAGTAACTACCTTCATTAAAAAAAATCATTCAAAAATAAAGTATACTTTTTCTGAAACGTTATTTGAGAAGTTAGCTTATTTAAAGTTTATTTAATTTGAATTGAAACAAATATTACTTAAATTAAAATAAAAAAATAAAACAATTCTCACCCAAATTCATCGAAAAATATTGATTGCTTAAAACATTAGTGTTCGTATGATATTTTATTCATAAAAGTCATTAAAAGATTTTTATTTAAAAATATGTTTGTTTTATTTAATTTTTATCATATTATTCGGGTAGATTTTCTACAAATGTTTTATTAGAAAAAATATGATTTAAATTCTCCAAGAACTTGTCCGTATAACAAATATAAACACTAAGCGATGCAAAAGAGAATTTCTCAAAATTTTTATAAAAAATGAAATGTGTGGGTAGTAACTGATGTAAAAAAAAAAATCTTTTAAATTTTCTAATAAAGAAACTTCGAAAAAATAATATAATTCATTTCTTAATGTTAGAAATTATTTTTTGACTCTTAGTAAACTTCAGCTCACGGTACTTTGGGAGAAAGGATGACGGTAATAAAATAATTGCTGAAAACGGAACATCGCTAACATGCATGCAAAGCTCCTTGACCAAGAAATGCGGGGGGGGGGGCGTCAATTGAAGACGAAGAAAAGGGAAAGAAAAACAGAACTTTTTTTTCTGCTACAATTGTGACACTATTTGGCTTGCAAAAAGGGAGAAAGGAGAAAAGAAAAAGGAAAGAAAAAAAAGAAAGGCGAGAATTAAAATTAGGTGATAAGAAGCCATCACGAAAAGGACACTAAGCGGTGTTATTTTTCTGACAAGGAAAAGTGGTAAGATTTTTATTTTCCATTGTCGAGAAGGTAAAAAGGAAAATACTGGAATTAATCTGATTTAGGTAACGGGGCGGGTGGAAATTCCAGGTTGGCCAAATAACCTCAGAGACAGAATTCTAAATAGATAAACATTGACTGTGTCGCAAAATGTTCATTTGGACCACACAAAGTTACAAAAACAAAAGACCAAACCATAAGGTCGTTTGGAAAAGGCATCTGTTTTGTGTCGAAGCTGGCTGTGGTGGCGAAATTATTTTATCGGGAATAGATAACGCCAGAATGCGAAACGTCTAATTGACCACCCACTTGATAATTGGCAAAAATCTCGTTGACGACTTCCATATGAAATTGGTTGTGTTGGCGAAATTGTTTTATCGGATCAGTGGTTGGCGCCAGGAGTGTAGGTACGTCTGGTTGACCACCCACTTGTTAATTGGCGAAAATCTCATTGACGAATTCCAGGTAATTCGGTTAAAAGATAAAAAGTCTAGGGTGTGAGGTCTCCTCGAACAGAAGAAAGAAAAGGAAAAGTTAGAAAAAAAAAAAGATAAATTTTTTTCTCTTTGACCAAGATTTTTTAAAACCAAGGCTAGTCTGGCCACAACCACGCCGCTGAGCGCCCATTGGCTGAATGATAGCAGGAGTATTGGGCGGAGGTAATCATGTGAAGCAGGAGGGGAGGCCTGCTGGCACCCATTGAGGGGATAGGTGTGAGATGCCACTGTGAGAGAGAGAGAGAGAGAGAGAGAGAGAGAGAGAGAGAGAGAGAGGGGGGGAGAACCGTTGACACCCTCTGAGGGTATGGTGAGATACCAATACGAGAACAGAAGAAGGTGGGAGGACGAGATGGTATTTATCAATTCACCCACAGGAATTGAATGTGACACAAGGCCTTTTTAATGTGGGTATGTCTGAGCCCGTAGGCCCAGCCAAAAATAAAACCCATCTAAACCCGTCCAAGCGGGCTAGTTCCGTCAACCTCCCCGAACGAAACCCTACCCTTCGGCAGAGCTTCGTCCGGGTTCCCCTCTGCAAGCAGAGAGTTCGACAGACACCCGACCCGGCAGCTCACAAAGCGCAGATACTACACTTTGATCCTAGCCACCGGGCCGAGCGGGTATTCTTTTTATAGGGAGGACGAGATGACTTCCAAAAATGGAAAATAATAAAATTTTCCTGACCGAAAACAAAGAAGTGGATTGTGGGTTTGCAATTATCAAGGAACCTCAAACTCCGACGGGCCCACCCCGGTTTTGGTCGGCGTCCATATAAGCAAATTCGTAGCGAGCGAAAATCAGTTTTCAGTTGGAGATCCGGTTGGAGTTGGCAATTGGCAGAGACAGTTGCAGAGTTAATAGCCTCGCAGATAGCTGACTTGAAAGATTTCACGCAATTCCGAACTCATCTTCTAATCAAGAACAATTTATTTTTGAAGGACGACTTAGACTCACACCACCAAAACAAGTTTTACGAATTTCGCATGAAGATACACCAAGAACCAGTTTCTTAAAGGACAAACAACTTAAGATGTTAAGACTCGCCTAACAAACACAAAGTGTCACGAATCCATATAGCGGGTTGGGAGAAGACTCAGTTCTGTACTCAGCAACCAGATATAAAGTATTGTTATCCTTTTTTTAACACAATTGAACTTTTCGAGTTATTATTTTCTTTTCTTTTACACATACTTGTGCGATATCACCCTTATTCGAACTCAGCTTGCATTACGGCCTGGCGACTGATTGATTTCGTCTGCCTAAGATCAATTCACAACGTGGGTAGGTTAGACTGGAAATCAAAGCAGTTACTTCGATAACCAGACGTTGGAGGCGAGATGGGAACGACGAGGCTGATACCGAATCTAACCAGATTCCCATCCAAATCACCAAAAGGTTAGAACGTCACATTTGGTGCCGCGACCAATACCAAGCAAGTTGGTCGTCACAAGACAGGATAGCACGACGGATGCAACCAGGCAGACGTTACGTTTGGAGCGGCGACACCGGCGGGACGTCACAGTTGGTGCCGTGACCAGGATAAGACCCTGGATCAGCCGCTGCCACAGGAGTTGCAGAGAAAAATTTCGACCAGGACAACGCACGGCGTCCCAAGGACTAGAGTGGCAACCAAAAGACTTTGGTTGGCTATAACCATACGGTTCCAGATACTCTAGTACGACAATCCTGAACCTGAGAAGAACAAGCGGAAAATCGTCTGTCAGGTAGGACGCTTTGTTTTCGGTTGATCTCCCAAATTCGATTGTTGCTGCTCAGATTGTTTTTCGTTTACTGTGTTAAATATGTCTGACTATGATTCGGATAGGGTAGACAAAGAGGAAGATGGGGTTAGACAGAGATTGCCAGCAGACCTGAGAAAATTATTGGGTGGACCGAGGGTCCCGGCGTTTGAGGTAGTAAAAGAGATTTTAAAAATTGGCTGGCAATCTTAGATAAGAGCCGGGTAATATATAGACTCTCAGACCAAGAGGCCCTATATTTGGCGTATGATGCCACGAGAGGGAAAGCGTCTGAGTTTGTAAAAGGACTCTTAGCCAGTGAGCCCCACTTGACATGGGAAAGGTTGGAAGAATTATTAACTCGGGAGTTCGCTGACGAGGGGACGGCGATAGAGGCCATGAGAGCCCTCCTGAAGATGACGCATCTGAGGGACGAACCCCCTGGAGAATTGGGGACCCGAGCGGAGAAGCTGTCGTCATTAGCTTTCCCAGAGGTAGTGAGAAATAATGCGGTCATGCAGGCCCAGTTGGCTGATCTGTATGTGGAGGCGCTCAGTGACGAGCGTGTTCGACGTTTTGAAGGAAGGACCGCTAAGGTTATCGGCAGCAGTGGCGCTGGCAAACGAGAGCCAGGGAGTTTTGGAGAAAGTAAAAAGAGGTGGGAAGAAGCAAGAGCTAAGTCGAGAGGTCGGAAGAAAAGTGGGAAGGAGGAAGACCCCCCGCGTGGAATCGGAAGGTCAAGCTAGAGGTGGATGAGCCAGAAGTGTGTTGAGGGGATCCCACAAGAAGGGCTTGGTCAACAATGCATGGGTTCTATAAGCCCACGCCGGGTAGATACGGGCTGGTCTGCTGGACATGTGGGCATGAGGACCACAGAGCAGCGGAATGTCCGACGAGGTGGGGTTTGTCCCCAGACTTCGAACGGGATAAGTGTACTAGGTGTGGGAAGAAGGGACACCTAGCCAAGTGGTGCGGGTTGAGAAAAGGTGCTCCACCGATATTAATAAAAATGGCCGAGCCTAAGAGACAAAACCAGGGAAAAGCCAGCGGGCCACCCCGGAATTAAGAGGGAGGGTGGCCCAGTTAAAAAACAGGGAAGTAAAACGTTGGACATGTGGTCAGGAGAGCCACTTAGGTAGAGGGCAGGTCCCCCCAGGAATAAGGTAGAGGGTGGCCCAATTAAAAAGCAGGAAAGTAAATTGTTGGATATGTGGTCAGGTGGGTCACTTTGCGGTAAACTGTCCGACAAGACGGTGCTGGTTTTGTAGGAGACCAGGGCACCTGGAGAAGAATTGTGTTCTTAGGAACAGCCACAAGAGACTGGGAGATGTCCAGCTGGGACCGCCCAGGTGCAGAAAACGCAGAACTCCCCCATATGAGAATAATGAAAGTAATTTGTTGCTACCGGCGCCTATGGCTGGGATGACCCAGAGGTGGGAACCCAGGAAAAAGAAAGCCCAAGTATTCTCTTCGCTGACGCAAGAGATGGAGCTATCCTGTAGGGCAGAGATAGGGGGTAGGGCAATGAAAGCCCTGATAGACACAGGAGCGTCTGTTTCATTGCTGAGAGAGGAAGCATACAGGCGGGTGAAACGGAAGAGTGGGTTACGGGAAGCGGACATAGAGGTCACGCAGGCAGATGGAGCCCCCCCTGGAGATAAAAAAGGATGGCGAGACTCCCTGTGAGGATTGGGAAATTAAAAAGTGTCCAGAGCTTTTACGTAACCCCAACCTGTGTACGGAAGCAATCTTAGGAGAAGATTGGCTTCAGAGCCAGAGGGCTCGGATAGAGTTCAATCCCACTGTGCTGGTAGTGAATGGCGAGAGAACGCCATTGAGATGCCCGCCGGAAGAAGATATAACAATAGTGGTGGAGGAAGATGTAAAGCTACCCCCCAGAACGGCGGTGTCGGGAAAGGGTAGGCTAATGTCAGGGAAGAAAATAGGAAAAGGAATCCTGCAGTTGGTCCCTGTAGAAGGGAAGGGCCTAGAAGAAAATGAGGTAACTCTGTGTGAGGCATTTGTGGAGGCAGCTGAATTAGTGCCCATTATGATGGTGAACCAGGCCCAAAAGACGATAAAGTTTAAAAGAGGAAAAGATCATCATCAGTTGTTGCTGGAACAACAACATAAAATATTTGTACAGGCCAGAAGAAGAATAAAGAGGGCACAGAAGAGAAGAAATGAGAGAGTGAATGCTGAAAGAAAAGTAGTAGAATTGAAGGTTGGAGACCCTGTCTACTATAAAATCCAACAGAGAGAAGGAAAGCTGGATCAGAGATGGGAACCGTACTACCGGATAGTAGAGCAGACGGGTCCAGTATCATATGTAATATGGGATCAAGTGGCAGGACGAGCAAAGAGGGTCCATGCCAACGATCTGAAGAAGGCTAAAATAGCTAACCTGGAAATGAGCGAACCTCTGAAGGTTCGAACGAATTCGACAAATCACATCATATCACAAGAACTATTAAGGACATTCACATTTTATACGTTCATGTTAAATATACCCTTTTAACTGAGTTCGACCTCACGGAAAACATTTTATTGCACCTTCTTCCTTATAATTTGCGTGGTTTTCTTATTTTCTTGAGATAGTTCATGTTATTTGATTGGTTTTAGGTGTAAACTTGATCTACTTGGGGTTGAATGTGGATATGTTCAAATCCCTACGTACTTTAATTCACAAATCCAAGAAAATGAGTTAGCAACAAGAGAAATAATAATGTAAAAACAATCTACAGTGTAACCCGGATATAAGGGAGTTGTCGGGACCGGAGAAGAAGTCTCTTCTATCCGGGTTTCTCTTATATCCGGGTTTGGTCTATTTTATATACATTAACACAGGCTCTAATTTGGGACCGGAGAAAATCTCTCTTATATCCGGGTTACTCATATATCCGGGTCTCTTATATCCGGGTTACACTGTATTTGTTAACAAATTAATAAACTTTTATATAACGCAATAAAATGTACAGATATTTGTTGTTCATGTAGTTTAAATTGTTACAATGTTTTTTTTTTTTTTTGTTTGGTTTGTAATGTTATTAAAGTTTTGGTTTGAAAGATTTGAAGTTATTGAACTGTGTGTATGAAAATGAGAAAGTGTGCTTATGTATTATTTTAATTGTGGGAAAATTATACAATTCTGTTTTTGTATTAAATTAGAAGTATTGTACTTGACTTACTGTTATTTCTACAAAGTTATTGCTCTTTGACTGGAGTTTTAACTTGCTATGTTTGTAGTGAAATAAATAAATTGTTTGAGCGAGTGTTCTTTTGCAAGCTGGGTTTATATTAATTTAATTAGTTAACGTAAAGCCTGAAATTGGGTCACATAGGTTCGTTATCGAGTTGTAAAACTTGGTTCGTCTCATTGCCAAGGATGAACAACGTTTCATATTTATTGAAAACGTGTATCACGTGAATGGCTCCGTATTGCTTTGCGCAATCAGTGTTTTAACTCGGGTCAGAAAATAGGTTGATTCGATGTGACGTAGTTGAGAACAGGTGAAATGTACTTTTTTTAATATTTTTAACCAATCAGAAAACGTCTTTGCAAAAACTCAGTTTGAAGCCTATATTATGTTTTAGTTGTGCTGGTTTTGAGAACTATGTAGGATTTGAATTCTACAATCTTTCCCCTGCAACTATCATTAATAAAAGTTACTTGACCAGAAATTTATTATCTCCTTTTGCGGGTGGACAAATCATCAAATTTGTGCATCCCTAATATTTGTTAAAATTTTCTTTTACTTTTATGTTAATGAAATTGTTTCTGTTTTATATATCACTGAGTATATCTCGTCATTTTTACGGTACGTTTTGTTGTCGCTTGATCTAAATTCTCCCCAGTTTCTTTTAACCGAACCCCGCAAAATATAAAATAATCATTTTTTTGTTTCTTTACTGCTTATTATATACGTCGTGAAAGTTTCATAAACACCCGACACTTAAAAAAACAAGATTTTAACCAAAATTTCCCATGTTCTAAAAAGCATTAAAAATAATTTTTTACATGAAAAATCCTTTGATCTTCCTCTTAAATAACAACGTAAGTATTTTGATGATAAAATTGTATTTTTATTATGTTTTGGACATTTTTTCATGATGCAGCATCCTTTTTTATCATATTTTTGTTAATACTTATATATAATTAATTTCTTTCTTTTATTGTAATACATAAATTTATCCTCATATAAAAAAAGAGTACAAGAAATTGTAAGAAATTACTTTTTAAATTATTAATCAATGGTTTTTGACACGACTTAAACATTTTCGTTGGAGACAACTACTTTCATACTAAATAAACAATCTTCTCTATATAAAGTAAATTAAAGAAACAAGTTCTAACTTATAAGGGATTTGACTCTGAAATATATTGCTGAGTTATGCCCCTTGTTCATGCGCTATATCCTTTCCGGGTATGGACATTGGTAATGACAGTGAAGAAACAGTCACAGCTGTCCACAATTTAGTGTGTTTTGTTGATATAAGTTACTTTTGACTCTTCATTATCGCTCTTTGTCCTCATCCCGTCATTAATTTACACTAACTGGTTATATTATTCACAGTTTCCACCTTCTTTCAAATGACATAAAATGAAAATAGTAAACTTTTACGGGAAGTAATTCAACAATTTACTCCTGAGTTTTTCCCCTTGTTCATTTCTGGTTATGGACGATCATGATAATTTATATTTTATTTTGTTGTTGCTGACCTAATTAATAATTAATTTATCGTATCATTCTTCCTATTGTAATTATTCACTCTCTGTATATATTTAAACGCATATATTGCATTTATAAAAAAAAATATTTGCCATTTTGTTTCAATCTGATTAACTTGCACGTTTACATATACATACATATATATATATATATATATATATATAGATAGATAGATAGATAGATAGATAATATTAGTGGTAAATATACATGCATATACAAAATATATAAATACCCATACATGTATATTTTTTGAATAAAAATTCCAAGACGAAGAATCCAGGTAGAACTCAATGTCCAGGACAGAGTAAGGATATAATAAAAAGGCTTAAACACTAATATATTTTTTTCTCTTTCTTAAACCACTTCCACCCACCTCTCCTAAAATTCTCTCTGTTAAGGTTTAATCTCCCTCCTCCTCATACTTACACTCTCTCTCTAAATTCTGTTTTTATTTCCTGAGTTGTTTTTTCTGTTTTCTTTTTGAATTTGTAGGTCTGATGAATTGGATCGTATTTACGATTCCAATGGAATAAATTATGACCATATTTTATTAGTGTTTAAGCCTTTTTTATTATATATATATTATTTATTTATTATAATTTTATCATATAGACAAAACCATTTTATTCACTATAAAGATGTAACTTCGTTTCAGTGCATTTCAACTGCACTTCGACGGGTGAATTGCATCTTTGTAGTGAGTAAAATCGTTTTGTCTATATGATAAAATTATAATGAATAAATAATTATCGCTCTATTATAGGTATCGAGGCCTCTTTTGGATTAATGCTGTGAACATTAGAATTTATATATTACTTTCGTTCTCATCGCATCATTTAAACAGCTATAGCACATTTCTCTCATCCTTTAACATCAATACACGGAAGGTTATTCGTGAGTATCAACGTATTTATGCCTGTAATTTATGCAATCAAACAGGCCTAAAAAAAAAATTTGTGGCCTAAACACACACACACACACACACACATATGTATATATATAAACACACACACACACATATATATATATAAACATACATACACACACATACATACATATATATATATATATATATATATATATATATATATATATATATATATATATATATATACATGAAGAAACATAATCTTAAGATGTGCTATATTTATGGGATAAAGTGCTCAATATCAGAGATAGAGTCTGTGCAAATATAAAAGTGAACATAGAAGTCAACACTTAGAGACGATTTTGTGTGTGTGTGTGTGTGTGTGTGTGTGTGTGTGTGTGTGTGTGTGTGTGTGTGTGTGTGTGTGTGTGTGTGTTCATTAAATAATTGTCGTTTTCTTATTGGGAGTGCAGTTATTAAAGTTCTTTACAACGAGGAAATTGCTTTTGGAGGCTGATTTATAATTCTAGCCTAATCTGTTGAGTTTGTTTTCTTTTCACACTATAAACCTTGAAAAATTGCTGAATCCTCTCTCTAACAAAAGAATAAAAAGGCACGTCTATGTGTTAACAGCAGGCTAGACAGGACTATCTACCCTTGGGTTAGGTAGCAGGCACTCTAGTAGACAGAGTATGCTTTGTTTAAATCCATGTAGAAGGCAACGGGAAAGCACTCCCCTATCTTCCTCCAAATATCAAAATAAAGAAGAGGAATCCGTGGAGACGCATGATCATTTACTTTCAAAAGGTTATATGTTAATGCATCTAATTTTTTATTTAGCTTATGCTTTCTTTCCTTCTATTATTTCCTATCTTTTAAAATTATTTTTTCTTCCTCATTTCAATCAACCAAGTATCCTTGAATTCTATAATACAAACCAAATCAACAGTTGAAAGTTGCTCATTTCACAAGACAGCGTTAAACATATTTTGCAGAATTGTTTCCCTTGCATTATAAATTATTGAAAAATTATTCATGGCGTAGAATAGCAGCGGTCAAAAACTAAAGGTTTTATTTAGCACTTCTATATCGGTCTTGCTTTTCACTTTGTACCGAATATCTGCATATTTTTGGCAATACATATTAAATGCAGTGTCGCTGCCTCCAATCAGTGGGTTTTGTTAAAAAGTCACTCACTCTCTCACATATGCACGTACGCACACACGCACGCATGCGCGAAGTTCCACTAGAAATTCCGAAAATGCATTTTAAAATCTTTGAACCTAAGTTTCGGTTTTATCTGAATGATAATATTTTAAAGCTAATCCGAATGAAAAGAAAAAGTAATTTCCGTATATACATTTGTTTTTAGGTATTTTTAAAACGTTTTCTTGTTACTCATCGACTCATCGAAAAAAAGTAAGCAACAAATCTAAAACTCTCTTAAAAATCCAGTATTTATCCTTGTGATATGTTTAATTAACTAGATTTTGTAAAAGTAATGTTTATTTTTTTACTTGAAACTTAATAAAAAAAGTACGTGTATTTACGTACGGTAGCCCATGGGGCCATAGTTCAAAAGTAAAAAATGTGTTATCACCCTTTACTTTAAAAACGCGCGAAAAATTAAAAAATAAAATTTAAAGAAATAAGGGACACTAGTAGTACCATAATCAAGGCATTAGTATTTATGCTTAAAAATAAATTATCTTTAACCTTATTTAACGAATAGTTTAAAAATATATTTTTAATCCATACGATTTTATGAAAATTAGAATAATCTTATTTTTTATATTACATTAAAAGTTTTTTTTTGTGCTAAATGATACATTGCATTTATTTTTTATTATTTTCGTACCGGCTTGATGTTATAAAATATCCAATGGCACCAAATGTGTATGTGTTTTGTGTGTGTACGTGTGGGTGTATGCGTGTGTGTTTTAATTAGTTTGAATTTAAGATTTATTGCATCATTATATCTCATATTTCACTTCCGATAGGGAAAATTAATCCAAGACGGGAATTCAGAATTATTTCCTTTTTTGGACACCCATGGCAAAAGGATCTAGCAGTTACTAAAAAAATATTCCTCTAAAAAGTTTCACGCTTCGAAAATAGCATTACACTTTAAAGTTTTCGATTTTTCAAGAATATGTTTATTTAATAAAAATAAATATACTTTTTGCGAACAGCAACGGGATGAATTTCAAAATCGCGCTAAAAATTAGAAGTTATGGATCCCACGTTAAACCGGCCTTGTGCCACATGATGCCCTCGTGGGCGGGGGGTGACTAAATACCGTTGAGTCCGAAGTCGGACGACCGGCTGACCGGCTCAAAATCTCTGCCTTCGGGCGGGGAGGAACACGAACGAGGCTACGCCGAAGGGCGCAGTCTCTTTTGGAGAGGTAAACCACGGAGATCTCACGTTAAACCAGCCTTGTGCCACATGATGCCCTCGTGGGGGTGGGACTAAATACCATTCAGTCAGAAGTCGGGCGACCGGCTGACTGGCTGATCGGTTGAACTCTCTGCCCCTGGGCGGGGAGGAACCCGAACGAGGCTACGCCAAACGGCGGAGTCTCTTTCGGTGAGGTAAACCGACCCTGAACCTGTTTATACGGGTTCAAAGGCCATATTTTTGGTCGAACCCACGGGCTCGGAGATCCCACGTTAAACCGGCCTTGTGACACATGATGCCATCCTGGGGGAGTGACTAAATACTGGTTAGTCTGAAGTCTGGAGTGAGGTCCGTCAGATGTCTGTCTCTCAGTCAGAGCGAGCGAGTCAGTCAGTCGAGTCAGAGGCAGTTCGAAACAGAGTCGCGGTCAGACAATTACTACTAAACCTGATTGTTCGTACTAACACTTTCTACTTCTTTGTATATATTCCTGTTTGTAACATATCTGTGTTATCCCATATACGTGTTCGAGTTCTTCTTTATTGGTTCTACCTTGGACTATCACCGTGGTACAAGGAACCGGACCATAACATTTTCGAAAGCATATCCAATTGTAAGGTTAAGTACCTAAAAAGAAACAACAAAATATTATATAATTGTATAAAATATTTTGTTAATTTCATAAAAATTACCTGGAACTTAAAAAACAAAAACAAACAGTTTTTCGTAAATTTATAACAATTCTAGTCCCCCAAACTTAACTTGTCGACACTTTCGGCCGTCAGTATATTGATGGAAACGTGAGAATCAAGACATCGTGGTCAAGAGATGCTTGTATAGAAAATGTTATGCCATCAGTGGCGTAGCTAGTGATTTTGCTGTCCAAGTTCGACGCCTTTCCCCAGAGAGAATACAATATTACAATGCATATTAACTATTTAAAGTTGATACATATATATATATATATATATATATATATATATATATATATATATATATATATATATGTATACTCAAAATATCTTCATTTCAAGAGCCATCACCCAAAAAAGAGGCCTAAAATTTATCCCCTATTCCCTAGCAAATAGGTTTTGCATGATAGTGGCTGAAAAACACCCACCAAAAAACCGCCTAGAAGAACTATATAAAACTCTCTGAGTATGGCACTCTAATCCCTGTTGCAGAGACCTGTTCAGGCCCATGCTTCTTCACAGAGCCAACCTGTGGTTTTTACCGCAATTTTGATGAACCGTCCTTAATTACAGTCACATAATCTTAATTGATCACTAATTGAACAAATCCAGTAGATTCGGAACCTCGGTTATGTTGACTTGTGATTTTATGCCAGTAAAGTCATCGACTCTTTCCGAAGAATTTAATTTAGCAAATTTCGCCCACAAGGCTTGGGTCAATCTGGTGTATGTCTTTACGGCATTTCTCTACAGTAGGACACGATATTATCAAGAAGTGACCTCTCTAACAAATCAATCATGGTGGCATTCGAACCTGGGTCTCCTAGACGGAACGCTAATGATTTAATCACTCTGTCACCGGCACATTATGGTGATAAACATATACACACGTATGAGTTTGAATTTATAAATCATTAAAATGAAATTATTTATGAAGTTTGGACTTCATCATGTGAGTTCTATCTGATTAATGGCGGAACGATGGGCTAAGTGCACTGATTAAAAAAAAGATTAGGTTATGTTGAAAATTAATTATTAGTTGTGTATATCAGAATGTTTTTTAAGCATTACCCTGTGCACTTACTGATATACTTTGATAAAGAATAAAAAAATGTTTTAAATAAAGAAAAATCAAATAGAATTTAAATAAACTGACGCAGAAGAAATAAAGTAATAATAACATCAGCTGAGATTGTTCATTTAAATATTTTCATCAGGACAATATTTCGGTGTGAGGAGTCATGTTGTCAAAGACTAGAAAGGTAGAATGAAAGAAAGAAATGTTTGATATCTAAGATATTACTTACATACATTTACTGTCACGAATCACACTTAATCAAAGCATAAGTTAAAAATAATACTTAGAATAAAAATTCTCTGAAAATGTTGACAATAAAAGACATCAATACCTTTCATTTATATTAATATTGTGATGACAAATAAGGCTTAATATGTTAGGCGTTAACCATTTTCTTTCTTTCTTAAATTTTACATTTTTTGCGTCACTTTCGCGTGATATCTATGCTTTGTTTTTTTCCTCTGTGAATTATATTTTTTATGCTTCCTTTAAAACTAACATTACCTTTTTATTTAAACTTTACACAATGTTTATATCTTCTTCGATACTGAGAATTGTTTCAATGTATATATTTTTTTCTAAAGAATTATTACATTTTATATATTAATCCGACATAGTTTATCTATTAATTTTACTGCTTAAAATAAACGAAGCGTCTACTCTAATATGAAAATCCACTAAAAATAAATTTAAGGCAATATATATATATATATATATATATATATATATATATATATATATATAAATGAAAATCCACCAAAATATATAATTTAAGGCAATATATATATATATATATTGCTTTAAATTTTATTTTTAGTGGAAATTTATATTTTATATATATATATATATATATATATATATATATATATATATACTAGCAGTAGAGCCGGCATTGCCGGGGATGTAACAGTAAGAGATAGATCAAGTATCGACCATCATAAAGACTGAAAAATAAAATTGACAAAGATTATTGTTTAAGGTTGACGGACACGCATGTCTTAATTAGTTTTTTTTTTGTTTTGATTTTATTTATGAATTGGTCAAACCCAAACGCAAACAAAAACATTGTTTTCAATCGTTATGAGTCTATCGATTGAATAGAATTTTATTATAAACAATTGTCTTGTAAATGGAATTTTTAAAGCACTCTGAATGTAAAAATAAAGAAAAAAGTGTGCAAGACAATAAGAAACATTACCTGCCAAAAAAAGTGAAGTTTTGTTGAAATCGGTTAAAAAATGTAGGAAATCCGATCCCATATATAAACGAACACATACACACACACACACACAATCTGCGTTTTATGATAAGTAAGATATATATTGCCTTAAATTCTATTTTTAGTGGATTTTCATTTATATATATATATATATATATATATATATATATATATATATATATATATATATATATATGTGTGTGTGTGTGTGTGTGTGTGTGTGTGTGTGTGTGTGTGTTAATTTAGGTCTTTTTGATATATGATGAGAGCTGGATGTATAAATTTATATAGAGAGCAATGTAAATAAATAAATGATAAAAAAGACATAATTAGTCATCATATAATCGGTTATAAATTTATTTCAGCTGTTATATATATATATAACTGCTACTCCAAAAATGTGATTTATGCACTCAAGCGCACAAAATGCAAAAATGTCCTATATAGTTATCAGCCAAGCACTAAACAACAATTTCTCTTCACTAGAGCAATATCAAATTACCAGACAAAAGAAAAAGCATATCTAAAAATGTAATGAAGGTAAATTGAAAGTTATCCCGGTATATCAAACAGACAGTTATTCTTACCTACAAATACAAGAAAAATATTATTTTATTAAATGATATAAATTCTGATGAATTAAGTGTTAAGTAAGTAAGTGTTAAGCAAGGTGGAAAGGGGTAGAAGGAATGAGTGACTTATCATATGTAAGCTTCTCACGATAAAAGCAATTCCTCAATAATTTCAATAAAAATGAAAGAAAACTAATTCTTTTGTAACTAGAGATGTGACCTGATGAACCAGGAAAACTATATTTTCTGGCGAAATAAATTATAGTTCTGGAAACTTAAGATTGTCTATTTCATAAATTATTTAATTAATTCTGGTTTTACATTGAGCTCTCTGGGTCACACCCTCTTTGGAATTATCCACACGGATTACCAAACCCTTCATTATATATATATATATATATATATATATATATATATATATATATATGTGTGTGTGTGTGTGTGTGTGTGTGTGTGTGTGTGTGTGTGTGTGTGTGTGTGTGTGTGTGTGTGTGTGTGTGTGTGTGTGACTGTTGGAATAAATTTATAACGGATTATATGATGATTTTTCTTTATATATATATATATATATATATATATATATATGAAGAAATATAGTATTAAGATGTGCTATATTTATGGGATAAAATGCTCAATATCAGAGATAGAGCGTGAGGTGGCCTGATGATTGCCTCTAGTATGAAACAGGCTGTCGCCTCTAAGTGTTGACTTCTATGTTAACTTTTATATATATATATATATATATATATATATATATATATATATATATATATATTATTTTAGAAACATTTCACTCCAGGCATGGCGGGAATGCCTCTAGTACGCTAGGAGCTACAGAGAGTGAAATTAAGGGAAAAGACTGGGTATAGGAGGGATTGAGGAAAGGATAAGAAGAAGAATGGAGAAGGATAAAAATAAGAACGTGCATCAAGGCATCAGAGGATGTGCATTGACATTACATTTACGTTTTTGGAAATTATAGTTATCAGGGAAGCAAGTAACAGGAATGGAGTTCCACTGTCGGGAAGTGCAAGAGAAGAATCTGCTGAAGTAGAAGAGTCTGTGTCGACAATAAAAAGGTGGGATCGAAATACCACCCTAGTAGTACGCTTAAATTCATGCAGTCGTGGTACCAGTGGCGCACACACACGCGCACACACACACACATATATATATATATATATATATATATATATATATATATATATATGTGTGTGTGTGTGTGTGTGTGTGTGTGTGTGTGTACATATATATATATATATATGTGTGTGTGTGTGTGTGTGTGTGTGTGTGACGATGACCTGTGACTTGCTGCGTGCCGTTTAATAGCACACACACACAAACACGTGTGTATGTGTGTATTTGTGTATGTGTGTGTGTGTATGTGTGTATGTGTCTGTATTAAAGGGCACACAGGAAGTCACAGATCATCGTGACAGAGATTTTGACGATGTTCAAATTGTTGATCATGCCAGATTACGCGCTCTCTCACAGAAACTGTAATTAAAGGACACTCAGCATACGTGCAGTATAAACTATACATAGGTTGAACAAACACAAATGTGCCTGAATAGGCGTCCTCATGAGAGATTGGCTAGTAAACCTAGCAGATGTGTATGCTCAGAAAACGAGTAGCCAGCCATATTGTATAATGCCGTTTCTCCAATTCCGATAATTTTATAAACGACTTTATTCAGTAGTTAACTATTAATTAAAAAAAAAACAATCTATTAAATTACATTTTATTCGTGGATGAATTTTACAAAGAGAAAATTTTTCACTTTGATTCATAAATGACACCCTAATATCGCCATTACGGTTTTTTCAGGAAAGTTCCTGTCGTGCGATATGTAAGCTACGGGTTGTGAATGAGCATATATGTATGAATAACCTTCCTGAATGCGGTTAAATATCAGTAAAATGTGTTCACACTAAACCCAGAGAAAAACAAAGAGAAAAATGACCTCATAAGAAAATATTTATTGTAGGAACTGCCTCTTTATTAGTTTTTAATTTCTATTTTAGTATTCAGTATGTTGAATTTTTTATCACCTTCATACAGATTTTGTCCAAGAATGACTTGGCAATTTGCCAGGTCGCGGCATGTAACTCTGGAAAATATTTCACATACCAGTATCGTCACCATGTCGACATGTTTCTTCTTTTTTTCATGCGGAATCTTAAATTTGCAAATGTTTTATTGTCTTTCCTTGGCATAACGTCAGACAGACGAACTATTAAATTTGTAAAGCGTTTACGAACATTTGCTTCAGAACTTGTCCGGTCTGTCGAAACCTCCCCTGGAGCTAGTCTAGACTTTTAGGGAAGTATTCATATTTATTAAGTTGAGGCATGAACGACTGAATTTTTGAGCCTCGAGTTCGTCTATTATAAAATGTAGAGGGGCTGTGGCTGTTATGTTGTTGATAGAAGTCAGACGTAGAAGAAACGCATGTAAGGTTCAGATACTCCTGCCCGCCGGGCCCAACTACATAAAAAGGTTGCTTTGATTAAGTCCAAAGAAGAAGGCAAAGAAAGCAAACAAAACACAAGACCGATAATATATGTATATACAAATATATATTAATAACAAGTTACAATACATGGAAACAGTACAAAGGACGAAGTGTGTGTGAATATTCTATATGTGCGTGCGTGTGTGAATATTCTGTATGTGCGTGCGTGTGTGTGTATTGTGCTTAGCGTGTTTCCACGCTATTCCTTTGTTAGCGCCTACATTTCGAGGTTGATAGCTGAAATCCTGAAGGAAAAAGAGATTTACCTCAAGGTATCGGCGCGCAGGCCTGAAGAAAAAAGAGATAGAGGCGAAGGGTCCACGGCTATTTATAGCAGCGAAGAGAGACCCCTGGTGAAAGGGTTAACGGACTGAAGGAGGAGTTAACTCCGACAAAAACAACTAAATCCGTATCTCTTTCTTCATGAGTATATTAAAAATCATATAGAATCAGCAATTTAATGTGACTTATGACTATACATATAATTAGAAACTAACAGATATTGTTGTGGCCAGTGATAGGTATATAGTAGCCAATACCCTCATAAAGAGAAAGTAAGGTGATGTTGGTAAGGAGAGAAAACGAGTGCTTCTAGGTTGGATTAGCTTTGGCTATGATTACTAGTTAATATGAGACGAAATTAACCTAATGATGACTGAAGTTTGAAAAAGAAAAGTTGTATGAACATAGTAAGTTAGCTTTGTGCTGAAATAATTAGAGCAAATACTAAACAGGTTTAACAACAAGCAAAAATTTTATCGTCCAAACTTAAAATACCTTGGAAAATAGAAAGTGAATAAAGTGTCTGAAATAAATTATATGTAAATCTGGTGTTATACGTGTAGGAATGTTCGTCCAAGCGACATGCTTAACTGAACTTATATAAAGTGTTTGTTAATTTTTTTCAGTCAAATCTGGGGGTTGCGCGCGCCCTAAACCTTAGGCGGTCTCTCTACCACGAAGTCAGACTGACAAAAAGAGAGTTTTTCTTTCGATTTGCATGAAATCAAACTTTGTACTGCCAAATCTCATTGTGTAAACAGCAACACGTCAGTGCCCGCTACGAACAACGTATACCTCATGAAAAGTTGTCTGGCTCACGACCACATTGGGTTGAAACATTGGTTCCCGTACGATCATCGACGTTAAACAATGTCGAGCCTGGTCGGAATCTAGATGGTGGATGTTTGGAAATAACAGCTTGCTAGTGCAATGGATAACGGCTCGGTATTGTTAATCGGGGATATAACTTTGGGAAACGGTATGACTCCACCTATTCTCCTCCTGGATTAATTAGTAAGACGTGTATCACTAAACCATTATGATCTCTTGAAGGTCACTTCACAAGCAGTTAGCAGATTTAATCCTTTGATGCACCCGGTGAAAATGTTCTCGAGAAGCACGATAATATAAATGTTTTTCTTTATTTCGTTTTAAAGTTCATATTCTTCCTTCTTTTATTTCATGTTGACTTTATATCTTTTGTCACCTTTTAAACTTGCTTTAAATATTGAATTCATCTGTTGTTTAAACTGTTGATCATGACAGATTACGTGGTTTTCCCCTCAAATTAGCTAAGGTCGACTCAGCATAGTTACAGAATAGATGAAAGATGGGCCCTCTAGATGTTGAAAAAACAAATAATAATATATAAAAAAAATATATATAAATGTATCTGAGCAAGTGATTGTAATAAGTATTAACTGGTCGAGAGTGCTCGGAAAACAAGAGTAGACGGCCATTACATAAACACAAAACACACACACGCGCGCATATATATATATATATATATATATATATATATATATATATATATATATATATATATATATATATGTATCTCGGCTTGAGGCAATCGTATGTATAGCCACACTGATGAGCTGTGAAACAACTAAACAGTCTGTCTGTGGATGACAATATATATATATATATATATATATATATATATATATATATATAAGTGGATGACTAAATTATTCTTTGTATATTTTTTGTTCTTATTTAGTTGATATGTGGAACTTCAAGAAAATTGTTTGGAAATCACAAAATTTTGGGGTTCTCCAGGAGTCTTTGTCAGTGTTTGCTAAGACAAATCGGTAAATGTTTTCATATATGTCCCTCCGTCCCATGTCGTAAGCGAAATCTTACCGTAGTGTGAGACTGCCTCGTGTGAGAAAGAAGAATGGAGAAGATGCAATAAAAATCTTTATCAGGTGCAGTGACTAAAAGAGTGGTGATTTTCGTATCGAGGTCATTAACGTCGGTTGGATTAATTAAATATCCTCGTTAAATATATCCCCCAAAACACACACACACACACACTCTTCTGTATCAAGCACTGACGAAGGCTTCAAGAGCAACCGGGAATTTTGTGATTTTCAAAGAACTTCATTCAATTCCCACAAGTTAACTAAATTTTAAAAATAAAACCAAGAATATTTAATATAAGAAACAATGATAAATATTTATTTGTAACTTTGTCCTCTTGATAATGCGGATCATGTTGTAGTACCTATTGGTATTTATTTCCAAGCAACCCTTAAATTGGAATCTCCTATGCACAAGTTTAGTACGCGTCTGCTGTCTTGGATTCACATTGCAACTTTTTTCTTGACGCACCTTGGATTTATATTCTTAACCTTCCTATTGATAATTGTGCCAGTGATATTTCTTCTTGAGTCAAAGACGACGACATATATGCTTTTGTACCCTTTCAGAAATACCACATGAAATGCAAATCCTCTTCATGATTCAACCTGGCGTGTTCATCCGCCATAGCCACAGGAACCATTTTTTCCAGCTATACTAGCGTTAAAGGTCCGATCATAACAGATGCCTATTCATTACTACGCGTAATAAATGTAAAAGTCTCCTCGAAGCTGCTAAATCTTTTGTGATAGAATAAGGCACCGTATAACCTCTAACTTTAGTTGTCATGACTACTGGAGGCTCTGTAATAGTGTACTAAATAAGAACAATTTTTCTATTCCATCTCTTCACACAATTTGCGGTGTTAACATCTCTTGTTCATAAAGCAGATATTCTTTTTTGCCCGTATGTTCTCCGCAAACTCTACTCTTGACTCATCTGGAGCATCCCTGCTTGATATTCCTCTTAGAACTGAATCTCTACTGAGTGATATGCATATAAGCTATTCCATGGTTTCTGCTAGCATATCTAAACCGGGTCCGCACAAACTATGTGGACCTGATGATATCCTTATACTAGTCCTTAATAAATGTGCTCGTGAACTGGCTCCTGTTCTCTCTAAACTGTATAATAAAAGCCTGGCTGCCTCTTGCTATCCTCTTCTGTTGTTCCAATCTTAGAGTGCGGTCTGATGCCTCGAACTCCCGACGTTAGCCTTCTACCTCTTTTTGGTAAAATACGCGAATCAACTCCGACTTGGTTAAGCATCACACATTGCAGAACCATTTTTCGGTAAGCAACATAGATTTGGCTTCTTTACTCAACTGCTGATGTACTGATGATTATTACTGAAAGAGTCTATAAATCTTAAATAAGATTGGTAAAGCTCGGGCTGTTGCTTTAGACTTATAGAATGGATTTGATAAGGTTTGGCATACCAATCTTCTTCATAAGTTGAAAAGTTATGGTATTTCTAGACGAATTTTGAACAGTTTCAGTCTTTCTTACAAATCACGAAATGAAAGTTGTACTGAATAGTCACTCTTCTAGATCTATTGTACTAATGCAGGTGTCCCTCAGGGCTCTATTCGTGTATCTACTTTGTTCCTAATTTTTATCAATGTTCTTTCTGATGACATCAATCCTCAACTTGGTATCTATACTGATAGCACGCCCATTTACTCCTGTCTCGATAAGTCTGCTTAGTTTGATAAGGTGAAATTGGCAGGTGATTTCAAAAATAACCTACACTTTGTTAACTGTTGCAAGGAATGACTTTCTAATTTTAACGCCACGAAAACGAAACTTGTCTCTATTAATTTCTTGAAAGACCCTTTCATGCCTCCTATCAACCTGATCAAGCTGATTCCAACCTCGAGGAGAGTGACTCGTTGCGCCTTCTTGCTCTAACATTCTCGACTGATTTGAAGTGGGAAGACTATATTGAATCCATTTCTAGGTCACCTGAAAGAAAGTCGCTTCATTGTTCGTGCAATACAATTTTCCCCCTTGAATCTATTTTGCATATTTATAAGTCTACCATTCGTCCATGCTTTGAATATTGCCGCCGCAACTGGTCCGCTTCTCCTGCTGTATATTTAGAAATTCTTGATAACATCCGAAGAAGAATCAGCAATATCATTGGTCATGATCAGGAGTCTCAGCTTCAGTACTTTCCAACCGCCGTAATGTGGCTTCGTTGTGCTTTTTCTATAAACACTTTCGTCATAATTGTTTGGATTAATTCTTCGCTCTGGTATATTGACGTCATACATATTGCTACATTGCTGGCAAGGTCTCATCAATTCATAGTTGAATTGGCTTGATATAACTGATAAGTTCTATATTAACTAGTTCTTTTTCTTGCACTATTCACTTGTAAAACTGTCTTCCGGTTTCTTGCTTTCTAGTCATATTTGATCTTCAAAGATTTAAATGCAATGTCAGTCGTTATCTGCTGTTTTTCCTGCTCTCAAATGTTTCTCTATTATTCTTGTTTGTTTGGTACTCAGTAACCCCTTGTGTTTTAGTGACTTTACTGCTTTCCATGTCGTGATATAATTAAAAAAAAATCTCCCTCACTCTCACTCGTTCTCCCTCAGTATACACACACACACACACACACACATATATATATATATGTGTGTGCATATATATATATATATATATATATATATACAAAGAATAATCACACATAGAATTAATCAGAAGTATTAATGCGATTATTGGCGACATCGTTCGCTAGAAAACATAATATATGCATTAAAATCCTGTTCATCCAGAGTGCGAGTTTTCATCCTTGAAGAAAAACTTGTTGTCTGTAGTTTTTCAGTTTATTTGATGTTAAAATGCTAGTACTTACGGACGGTCTTCCATCCATCATCAGGCATGTGTTGTTTATGTGTTGCACTCTGGATGAACAGGATTTTAATGCATATATTATGTTTTCTAGCGATGGATGTCGCCAATAATCGCATTAATACTTCTGATTAATTCTATGTGTGATTATTCTTTGTATGTAAATCATATGCTGCCTAATGTTTTTATATATATATATATATATATATATATATATATATGATAAAATATAGTTTTGAGGTATGCTATATATATGGGTTAAAGTGCTCAATATCAGGGATATGTAAATATAAAAGTGGACATTGTAGTCAACACACAGAACGCAGAATATGTTTATAAAATCCACCAGGTCAAATTTTCGGATTTTAAAGATTTTATTTAGTTTTTGCCAGTCAGCTCGTATGCTAAGCACATTATATGTGAAAATCGTAAAATCTCAAATGCCCCCTGCAAAATTCGATAGCATATATGTAAGGGAATAGGCCACACATGCTGTACATACGTGCCTTGCATCGCTTATAGGATAAGATTACATGTTCAATGTACAAAACTGATATGTTTCAAGCGCATACCCTTTCAATTGTCCAATAAGCAAACTATTCATAATACTACCTTAGAATTATATATTCCATATTTGAAAATATAATCGCTTAGCCTTTGTCTAGAGTATTTCTCATTGGTGACTACGGTCAATATTTCAGTTCACTTCAAAGCCAGAATTTCTATTACAAATATTTTTGTTAGAGATCTCCCTGCCTATTTAGACTATTGATGAAACAGTCTTTCAATCCATATAGCAGTGCATTTAACTATTCACAAAATTTGTAATGCCTTCATAGGGTAAATACCTTCTTCAAATACTAGTAAAAGAAAGTTTCTGGCGGTATATAATCATAAGAATATTTTCTAAAATAACAGCATATAATTAAAACTTGATGGTGAAAAGGAATGAATTCAAGGGTGAAATGCCCAAAACTAATTTGGTCGTATGGACTCTCACCATTTGCTATTTTTGTAAGGGAGTTATTTTTTGATCCCATCGATCTGAGAAAGCATTCTTAGTGTGCAAAACTGTTGAACTAAATTTTGTGAGTAAAGTTTGATAGAGAAAACTGTTTGGAAGCCATCGATACTCGATCAAGCACAGGTTTCTTGACCGAGAATTTGGTCTTCCTCAATTGCTGATCACTACAGATTACTAGCTCTCTTCCAGAGAATGTAAATAAAGTTCACTCAGCTGCAAAAAAAAAGTAACAGCATAAAAAATAACAAAAACAGTTTAGCTATATAGCTATTGAAAAAATGTGCCTGTTATGGCTTTTGCAGCAGAGATTAGGTAGTCTCTCGAGCAGTCAGGTTTACATGAAAACGAGTAACCATCCGTTATTTTATTTCACCTCATTGAAGATGTGATATATTATCAAAGGTCCGTAAGGCCAGCTCAGTTCTAGTTGCTTTTCTCCTATCTCTCTTCATATAAATATATTACGAAGCTTCAACTAGTCTTTATATCTTTTCGCATAACACTTACAGTGGTATGTGGAAAGATACGCGTCCTGTGAAGTTATGTCTACTCGAGTACAGGGTTAATATCTGCTCAGTCTAGTTACAGTATGAACCACAAGTTGTCATTGTGGGTGTTGAAGGAACACAAAATATACCTGAGCTGGCATCTTCTACAGAGATTAGATAAACACTTTAGCAGGCAAACACACACAGAATATAAAAATTCATACAGATAAATTCACTTTTCTCTTTCCTTTAAATCTCTCCATATCTTTTAATCTGCTCTTTACCTTACGACCTTATTGTAAAAGCGTATAATTAGAGTTTGTGAAACCTGGAAAACCAATGAGAATCAAAAGAAATCGGGTTTATTCCGCTCGACTGAAAATAAATATAAAAACCACTAAGGAGACAACCGCAGCTTAATATGATACAAAGTGTTCAATATTCTAAAAATTTCTACTAAAAAGATCGATATCGAACAGAGAACATCAACCTATTAGAGATTTTAGTTCGACTTTTGAAGGAAATGTCTTGATAATAACAGCATCATTATCTATCTATCTATCTATCTATCTATCTATCTATCTATCTATCTATTTTAATCTATCTATCTATTTTAATCTATCTAACTATCTAATTATTTTAATCTATCTATCTATCTATCTAATTATTTTAATCTATCTATCTAATGATTTTAATCTATCTATCTATCTATTTTAATCTATCTATCTATCTATCTAATTATTTTAATCTATCTATCTATCTAGTTATTTTAATCTATCTATCTATCTATCTATCTATTTTAATCTATCTATTTTAATCCATCTATCTATCTATCTAATTATTTTAATCTATCTATCTATCTATCTATTTTAATCTATCTATTTTAATCTATCTATCTATCTATCTATCTATCTATCTATCTATCTAATTATTTTAATCTATCTACCCATCTATCTATCTAATTATTTTAATCTACCTATCTATCTATCTATCTATCTATCTATCTAATACTTTTAATCTATCTATCTATCTATCTATCTATCTATCTATCTATCTATCTATCTATCTAATACTTTTAATCTATCTATCTATCTAATTCTTTTAATCTATCTATCTATCTAATTATTTTAATCTATCTAATTATTTTAATCTATCTATCTATCTATCTATCTAATTATTTTAATCTATCTATCTACCTATCTATCTATCTATCTATCTAATACTTTTAATCTATCTATCTATCTATCTATCTATCTATCTATCTATCTAATTCTTTTAATCTATCTATCTATCTATCTAATTATTTTAATCTATCTATCTAATTATTTCAATCTATCTATCTAATTATTTTAATCTATCTATCTACCTATCTATCTATCTATCTATCTAGTTATTTTTAATCTATCTATCTATCTATCTATCTATCTATCTAATTATTTTAATCTATCTATCTATCTAATTATTTTAATCTATCTATCTATCTATCTATTTTAATCTATCTATCTATCTAATTATTTTAATCTATCTATCTATCTATCTATCTATCTAATTCTTTAATCTATCTATCTATCTATCTATCTAATTCTTTTAATCTATCTATCTATCTATTTATCTATCTAATTATTTTAATCTATCTATCTATCTAATTCTTTTACTCTATCTATCTATCTATCTATCTATCTATCTATCTATCTATCTATCTAATTATTTTAATCTATCTATCTATCTATCTATCTATCTATCTATCTAATTCTATTTAATTCTTTTATCTATCTATCTATCTATCTATCTATCTATCTATCTATCTATCTATCTGCATGTGAAGCATGTCTAGTTTATCTCTTTTTATATGCAATATCTATATATACAAAGCTTAATCTAGTCTGGCGCGAACTCACTTGTGGTATGTAAGAAGAGTTAGCTCTACGATAAACATCATATGAAGTTATTAATAAGTAAACTTACGAAATATTTTACAGATTGTCCAACTTCGCTGCTACACCAACGTAGCTTCCTTGTACCTTTACTACAGATATTATTATGGCAATTCTTCTGATGTGCTTTTCTCTTTGACAGCTCGACTTCATGAATTTATGCGTAAAACTACTTCGTTAGATAGTTTTCGTCATTTTACAGATGGAATTGCTAAATATAACTCCTAAGTTCTATTCTAACAGTCTCTTCTCTCGCACTTCTCACTAAGAAACTTTTAGCTTCTTGTTTTACTGTCAATAAGAATCTACAAAATTTTGAATGCATCTGATGTCTTCATGTCTCTTGATCATTCTATTGTCCTTTCTCTTCAGTAATAGCTTTTCAGTTTCTCTATTGTTTTCATTTTCAGCAATCGTTTGCATCTTAGTGGCTTAGTGGTGAGATGATTACGCAATAGTTAAATCTAGTCGAGCACAGGACTACAATATTAGGGCATCTGGTATGATTTATTGTTCTGTACTGCAAGAGAACCAAGTACTGACATCAGTGTCTTAAATTTCACTAAGTGTCTTTAACAATTGTAATGAAGCGTGTCGATTTTATTTTGTATCTAGAAGACGAACGATGTCTTTTAGATTTTGCATCACGACGGGAAGAAGATTTAGAAAGTTCAATTTGCTAAAAATAGCAGTTCAGCTGACAAAACGAAAGTCTACCCGGCAAATTGGCTTCTGCTTACACTCACTTTTTTTTTATCCAGCCTGTCTGCAATCACGCAACGTTTTTGGAGTTGACTTATTCAATTCAAGCAAAAATGTCGAATGATTGGAACTGAATAGAAAGTTTACTACGCTGTCCGATTTATAAAACTTTCACCCATTATCTGCAATGTATTGACAAGTGTAACTTTTTTCTTATTAAATCTATAGAAATGAAAAACGTAACCGTACGAGTGGAAAAAGCGGATGACGGTTTGTCTCTTTCTATCCCCAAACATTACAAGTTATCAATGCTCTCATCGTTATTTTCATTCGATGCTCTGCTGTGTGATAATGTTTATGTAAGAAAAGCTTCAACTATAGAGACTACTAAAGTTTAATATGATTAATTCATGAGTTATTAATCATGAAGGAAACTGTTCTTTGTTATAATTGAAAGTATTCTTCGCTTATTGCTTCTGTCACCATTTGAATTGATTTCGATGCTTATCAGAAAGTGTAAGGCAACATAATGGTAATGAATTCAGAAAACAGAATCGTTGACTCGAGTTCGAATTTTTGTCGAGACTTGATATTACTATAGCATCATTTCGGTTCGGTCACCTTGAACTTAATCCTTTCTGCAACATAATATAATGTTGAGCGCTTTGAGTTAAGACAACTAATTCTGCTATTTACGAGGGTCATTCAATAAATAAGGTGGATCTTTTGGTATAAGGACTTCTAATACAGATAGAAGCACAAGCTTCCGTATTCCCTCAGCGTAAAAATCTTTGGACTGATGTCTCAGCCAGTCGCTCACAACACTTTTGACTCCATTGTCACTTTTAAACTTCGTGCCTCTCGTGAACGCTTTCAAGGGACCAAACAGGTGAAAGTCTGAAGGGGCAAGGTCTGGGCTGCAAAGGAGATGAGGGAGCAGTTCCCAGCCCAGCTCGTTGAGGGTCTGCACCGTTTGGGTTGCTGTGTGAGGCCTTGAGTTGTCATGATGCAAGATGACTCCTTCTGACTGATGACCCCTGCGTTTGTTCTTTATGTCTTTCTTTCTTTCTCAGCAGTTCAAAGTAGTTCTTCTGTCAGACTGAATGAGGTCATTGACTGATTCGATCACCTCAGGAGACCTCACTTCTGTAGGCCTCCCAGGCCTGTCTTCATACTCAACACTACTCCATCCTTCTTTAAACAATTTAGCCCACTTGTAGAGATTTTCTTGGCTGAAACATGTGGCACCATACACAGTTGACATTCTCCTATGAATTTCAACTTGTTTGCACCCTTCAGCAACCAAAAACTTGATAACTGACCGCTGTCAATCCTGGAGCATCCTTCTCGGTTGGCCATCTGTGTTAATCGCCAAAACTCTCAAATTTGTTTTTTTTAATCTGCAAAAGAAATTAAATCCATGTGAAAAAGAAGTAAAAAAAAAAAGTAAGCTCCTATCTGTATTAGAAGTCCTTATACCGAAAAATTCACCTTATTTATTGAATGACCCTCGTATATTATGAAATCAAATTTAACTTTATGGCTTATGCATAAAGCATTACCAGATAATTCCCACTGACAACTGAAACTTAATTAAATAAGGTTACATGACACTTTCTTATTCCTATATATATTACCTTGTAACTTCCAATAATTTCCTAATATCACAGTACAATGCTTATCTCTGTACTATCTATACGTGCAACGTATCTACAATGTAGAACCGAACTGAACTTTCATCAAAACTGATAATAAACCACAGGGTTATTTTTAGTTATTTCAAATCATTATAAGCTGATTAAAGTTTTTTAGTTTATTTTCACTAATTTGTGCATAGTACGGCACAAGGAAAATTATATCTAATCTGCTTTTTTAGTAATATATCGGCAAAAAGCTGTACATTGTGATTATATGATGGCGGAATACTACACCGATTGCCTGATTTGCTTAAAGTGGTGTCATGTATTCTGAAAAAAACTCATCGAATGAAAAGAATACACACGGACTAAACTAGAGTAAGTTGACACGAGAAAACAGTGGAGAGCAATCAAGCAGATAAAGATAGTCGTTAATCGGAGGGCAACCCAAGAAGGAGAGTTTTCCTTCAGGTAGCCTTACAATGTGGTCAAAATATTTGAACTCACTGCAACGTAGAAACATTGCCCTTTCTCTCTCCGTTGTCAATTTTACATTTTAGGGATTCGCAATACAAAAAATAATCTCACTTAAAAAAAAAAAAAAGAATATTTTTATACATTCCTAAAGTCTTACTACTGAGAAGTAAGGATTACGAGACATCACATATATTTAAAAAAGGAAGAAATCTCATAATACATGTAGTAAATAACATTGATTGTTTTTACGGCTTATCAACCCTTTATGGGTTATTTAAAACCGAAACATATTTTGGATTATAAAAGTAGTTTTTTGGCGAGTGAATACTGCATTAGCAATTTTTTGAGGATAACAATTTTTTCAGATAGCAGTCTTCCCCATATCTGGGATGTAGAGATGGATTCATAACTTTTCCAAGGGTATTTATACTTAAGTGAATGTAACAAACTCGACTGGATTTCGAACTCGTCTCTTCATTCAAAGCCGCTATCAGGATAATTATCATATAAATCGTATACATTTCTGTTTCTACACGGTAATCTAACAATATTACTGAGATTCATTTTTTAATATGCTGCATAAAAGTTGTTTTGTATTTCTTTTACAGATCACACATTCATGGCAACGACAAAAATAGCCGTTTTCCTCCAGAAAACGATCGGTATTCACTAACTGAACAATGTTAATATCAGCTGAAATTTATTTCTATGAAATCTTTTTATTAAAGCAGTATTTTTTTTTAATTCGACTTCTCTAACCCGCTAAACTTTATAGCTCTTTCTAAAACTGATGTTAGTTTCCTTTCAAATGATCTTATTTGGTAGTATTAAAAAGTTTATAGTTTATTTATATGATCATTTTCTCTTCTTGTTACATGCTCGAACCATTTAAGTTTTTATTGATGTTTGTAGTCTTCAATCGATGTGGCTTTTGTTATTTGGTATATTCACTACAAAGAAATAAATCCGAACATTATTAGTCTATATAGATTTTTATAAGATATAAAATTTTAAAAATGTATTTGAAATGAAAAAATTCTCTCTTTGAATTTATCGAACAAATTTTGTCATAAAATTCAGATTAAAAAAGGAACTTTCTATAAATGCCTTGCGAAAATATTTCGACACACACTGAAATTTTGCATAAGCGCCGGAAAGCAGTGATTAAACTTAAGAGAGAAGCTAGAACTGCAAAAAGCAAGATTTTTTAGAAGTTTCTGCATTAAACACTATTTTTCTAGTGGTTAGAATGTTCATTTTACGAACATGAGAGCCGGGTTCGAATCCACGGTCAATTTGTCTGGAAAGTGAGACGATCCCACCACTGGTTGACCCAAGGCTTGTGAGTGAAATTGAGTAGAATATATTATTGTGAAACACAAGTCCTCGTGATCAAAGATTTAGGCGTACTGGCCTCGTCCAAACTGTTGTTCATGTCGGATTATGCGCTGTCTCACAGAAGTTGTAAATGAGGTCGGCATAATTTCAATATAATCCACAGCAGAGTTCCGCGGGTGATGAACAATTGTGCAACAAGGGTTTCGTAGCCGCCCTTGCAGACAGCCATAATAGAATACGAGCACCCAGTCATTATATCGTATAATCTGCTTTATTATTATATATTTTATTTTATTTAGATTTGTCATTGCAAGTTTTATTTTGTGACTGTGTGTGTGGATAACTTATTATAGTACAAATATATAATATAAATTGTAACATTACAAGTATAGAATAGTATTATTTTTCCAGTGAACTTTCGGCTAATACCATTTTCATGATACAGTACAAGACTGGAGACGCACTGAAAATAGAGGTTTACAGCTTAAATATTTATGAATGAGGTGCTGCATATGAATGGAAAAGAAGTTGGTATGAAATGAAGATTATAAGAATAATGAAGATTGATCCTTGTCAAGTATTCAGGCAAAGTGACTGTTCTAGGAAAATGAATAATGAAGATTGATCCTTGTCAAGTATTCAGGCAAAGTGACTGTTCTAGGAAAATGAATAATGAAGATTGATCCTTGTCAAGTATTCAGGCAAAGTGACTGTTCTAGGAAAATGAATAATGAAGATTGATCCTTGTCAAGTATTCAGGCAAAGTGACTGTTCTAGGAAAATGAATAATGAAGATTGATCCTTGTCAAGTATTCAGGCAAAGTGACTGTTCTAGGAAAATGAATAATGAAGATTGATCCTTGTCAAGTATTCAGGCAAAGTGACTGTTCTAGGAAAATGAATAATGAAGATTGATCCTTGTCATGTATTCAGGCAAAGTGACTGTTCTAGGAAAATGAATAATGAAGATTGATCCTTGTCAAGTATTCAGGCAAAGTGACTGTTCTAGGAAAATGAATAATGAAGATTGATCCTTGTCAAGTATTCAGGCAAAGTGACTGTTCTAGGAA
This sequence comes from Acanthosepion pharaonis, assembly GCA_903632075.3. Classification (NCBI taxonomy): domain Eukaryota; kingdom Metazoa; phylum Mollusca; class Cephalopoda; order Sepiida; family Sepiidae; genus Acanthosepion; species Acanthosepion pharaonis. Next base: position 338,692 of record CAHIKZ030000565.1, read on the forward strand.
AATGAATAATGAAGATTGATCCTTGTCAAGTATTCAGGCAAAGTGACTGTTCTAGGAAAATGAATAATGAAGATTGATCCTTGTCGAGTATTCAGGCAAAGTGACTGTTCTAGGAAAAAAAATGCTCTCTGAGTGGAACTTCCTTCTTAGGGTTGGACCGCCTATTGAAACAAAAAGAACACTTGTACTTAATACCAGAAAGATACAATTTAAATTTCTAGGGTACCTTGAGTTCATCTGGAGATTTGTTATTGAAGTATTTCTAGATTAGCGATAGGCTTGCAACGTAGCCTCTGTGAACGATACTTTGCAGAGTGGAAAATAAGACATTACCAACAGATTTTGAACTCAATGAAGGCTGGAAATTGTGGTTTCATTATACCTGGTGCAAATATTATCCATACATCGGATGGTACTTTTAATTAGCAACCAGCAAACAGTTGCAATCGCAACAACTCTCTCGTCTGGACCAAAATCAACTGAGAAGCAACCAAGCTCACAAGAATTAGAATAGCAAAGATTGTCGATTCCAATATGTTGAAATAATTTAGCTCGGAGATTAACTTAGGTAAAAAAAAAAAGCTACTAAGACAGCTAGGTAAATAGTACGTCAGTAAAAATGTAACACACTGGACTTTTTTGGCAGTTATTACAAAAAACAAATGAAGACGTTTACTCTCTTATAGGCTCGGCCAAAAGGTTCGTTCAGTTTTTTAAGTAAATAAGCGAACGCAATACATTTCTGTTTTTCACTGGTTCGTTAGTCATTCTAAGTCTCAATATGACAAAACTGCCAACATTTTTTACTGTCTTTCATCCGTTACAAGACCAAAACTCATGGTAGAGGTTTACTTAATGAAGTCTTTGCCTAAAAAATCAAAGCAGCGAATCTTCCTCGTTTAGGAAGACTAAAGGACACATCAGGAGATGAGCGGTTAAAAGGCCGTCCCGGGATAAGCGGACATCTATCCTCAGTTTAGATAAAAGATTGCTTATTTGTGAAATTCACTACACAAATTTACTTTAAAATTTAAAAATAGACACTCCATTCACTAAAGGTACAATTTTACCTTAAATAGTAGTACAAAGCAACAATAAGAATAATCATTACATTTACAAGTGACTGTTGGTAATTACATTTCAAGCTAAAAGCCTTAAGGATAATAAAATACAATATTAGATAATAAAACAAAGGAGCAATCATTCGTCTACATTCAGTAAACTGACTGACTTTATAATATAAGGTAAGAGAGACAATGACAATATTCTACCACTTTCCAAATCCTGGAAATGAAGACATTTCCTAATGTCTGCTGTTTTGATGACTGACAAGAAGGTACATTGTAATTCCATTTTACCGTTGTTTTATATCAGAGTCAGGTAAAATTGTAAAATTCCTACTGATTTTTAAATGTCTCTTTTTAATAACCTCATAATGTAACTTAGAAAATAAAGATATTTATTCTATTTATTTTTTCTGCAAACAGATAAGATTTAAAAAAAAACATACATATTTATTCTTGCTCTCTAAATTAATGGATATCAGCAAAAATCTGTATATCGTGTAGTTGAGAAGAGGCAAATGTAATTTTAACTCGCTTCCATTTTCAGTTTTCCGTCAGTAACGTGAATAAATAATAACCTATTTTAATACTAAAATAAGTACATAAATATATGTAAAATTTAGTTTAAGCAATCCTATTTTGATTGGCTGAATTAGATGAATTAAATATTGGCTGGAAAAATTTACGATTCAAATCTGGTGTCTGAAACTTTAACATAATTGATATTTTCAAAGTATCAAGAAAAATAGCTCTCGTATATGATTGAGAAAATCTCGCTCGATTCCTTTGCACCGGCGTTACGGCCTTCATTGACTAAAGAGTTAGCAGTACTGTCAGTTAAAATTTAAAAAAAAAAAGATGTCTTATTTAAACTGTATTTCAGGAAATAGATATATATTTATGAAGAATAAGGAATAACTTGTGATATTTTTAAAAATTTAATTTGGCTTTTGTCGTTACGAATTTTATTTTAAGCACCACATAGAACAATTCATGTAACCGTACATTGTATGTTAACAGTTTGTTTTTTTTTTTAAATTTTATTTGCAATTCTCGCATGTGGAACTCGCTATTTACTGCCCTCCTGGTTGCTATTTTTGATCTCACCCATTAGTAATGTTTCTGTTTCAAATTCTTCGACACCTAGTAACCCATTGCGTCATAGTGGCTTTACTGCATGGGGTGATCTCAACTAAAAAAATACAAAATAAAGATCTATTCTCAAGTTAAAAAATGTATTAAAAATAGAAAAAAAACAAAAAACAACGACGACGACAATAATAATAATAATAATAATAATAATAATACGACGATGCTACAAAAGTTTTTAATTTAAAATTAGTACGGCTCGAAATATAGTCAGCAAAGTTCTTTTTCACTATACAGTGTAACCTGGATATAAGAGTTGTCGGGACCGGAGAAGAAGTCTCTTATATCCGGGTTTCTCTTATATCCGGGTTTGGTCTATTTTATATACATTAACACAGGCTCTAATTTGAGACCAGAGAAAATCTCTCTTATTTCCGGGTTTCTCTTATATCCGGGTCTCTTATATCCGGGTTACACTATATATATATATATATATATATATATATATATATATACAGTGTAACCCGGATATAAGAGAGTTATCGGGGACCGGAGAAGAAGTCTCTTATATCCGGGTTTCTCTCATATCCGGGTTTGGTCTATTTTATATACATTAACACAGGCTCTAATTTGAGACCAGAGAAAATCTCTCTTATATCCGGGTTTCTCTTATATCCGGGTCTCTTATATCCGGGTTACACTGTATTATGAAACCCGAACTGCATATTCTGCTTCTCGTTTTTCCTGTGTTATGTCCGCATTATACTAAATAAATGTATGTATCGGTAATACGATGTCAATTTCGAAATTAATTATCCTATTTATTTTCAAAGAAACTAACTTTTCGTTTTTTTTTTCAAAAAAAAAAAAAAAATATCAATACCGGCATTGAAATTGACTATACAATTTTGCCCACAATGAACAAGAGCTTGCTTGTTGCAAGTTGACGCATATCTCTTGCCATTGCTGAAACCCCAGAACTCACCACCTGTGTTCTCATCCACTGCCCACGTAAACGTTCAATAATCGTCGATAGATATCAATGGGTTCCATTTTTCCCGCTTAATGGAATTCGCAGATATATCTTTGCTTCGTACACACATTCATGTCAGAAGGTATTTTGTCAGACTACTGCTCAGCAAAGCAATATAGATTACTTTTGGGAATATTTAACCTCTATTGGCATACTGCCAACATGGAGAAATATGATAAAAAAAGAAGTATTACTAATAAAAAATAGGCGATGATTTTTTAGGAATAATGTATAACCATGTAACAATATAAAATATTGTTTGCTAAAATAATTTAAATAGCAGTTGAACGTGAAACGGAAAAAAAACGCGAAGATATGAAGTTACAAAAACTAAGAAAGGATCACTTATGTTTTCATGAGTAACGCAGGTGCAAATGAAACTTCCCATGTCCATAAGCACTTCTGCAAAGCATAGAAGCAGTCTTAGTGTTTCTCTTGAAATAATGCTAAGATTATTTACAGTTCTATTCAGATGAGGAAATCTTTTTTTATGGAAAATTTCAAGAGAATAGCGAAAATAAAAGAAGCTTTTTCTCATGGATTTGAATGACATTTATTGAAATTAAATAGTTTTTTTTTTAACCTAAACCACATCTGCAACAAAAGATAAATAAAGAAACATATATAAATTAATAGAGTCTAGATTAACAGTTCGAATTCATTTGAGGAATGTTTTTTAAATTATTATTAATTTTTAACTAGTATTTCTGTAATCTTATTTCTACTTCCTTTTTATCAGAGCTCCCCAATTGTAAAATCCGAATCAAAATTTCAAGTTCAAAACTCCCCAACTTCTTATTTAAACTTTTGATTGTAGATGTTTACTTAGTTTTTTGTTTAGTAACTTTTTACACGATACAAGACCGAAAAGTCACTTAAGTTAGAGATTTACTAAATGAAGTTGTTGTATAGATTTAAGGGGAGGAAGTAAGTGCATATTATGGGGATATGTCGGATAGATAACGGTTGGCCCTAGACTTGAAGAGGTTAAGATTTTAGTGATTGAAGAAGCTGAGGGGAACTCCTTTTTTTACCAATCTATTTAGCTTACTAAGGAATGTAACTCGTCTGAACATTTAATTTGAAAATAGGGGAAAAAAGTCACTCCTTGCTTAATTTTCGTCCATGAAGCCACGTGAAAAACTATATCGTTGCCTTTCTTACTTTAAATTTCATTCATTAATAGTTTTCTTTTTTTTTACCTACCTAATCCTTTTTTTTTTACTCGGTACTAATTTGTTTGCTTTTTTAATTTTTTTAATTGAAGGGAATTTATTCTACACCCTTTTGAAAACTTTGTTTGCATGTTAAACCTTTGATTTTTTTCTGGCTCATACAAGTATTGGACGTTATTTCTATTCATGGCTAACAGACGTGGCGTGTGGTCTTCAACGGGAAGTGCCTGTGAGCAGTTAAATTAAGTTGAAACTTTATATTTCAGTTTTAACTCTGGATGCCGTACACGTTGTTGATCGATTTCTTGTTTGTTACTTCTTTGTTTGTTTATTTGGCTTTTGTGTGTGTGTGTGTTTCTTTTTTTTTTTTTTTAAATAAGAGTAGATATGCTTTTCTATCTATCGGTCAAATCTCTTGAACGGGAGTTGAACTCCATTGTAATCCATTGTTTTCTGTTCAGGAAGAGGTTCCCGGATCATTTCCTTAGCTCTGGCCTCAGTATTAGTGCTGTCGTGAATCTCTTGTGAGATGCTTGGATGGTGATAACGTCACTTCATAATGAGGGTGCCGGGTTGGCAGTTTTCTGGTTGCTGTTCTCGACTGGTAGTTAGGAAATCTTGCCTAGCGTCTTCTGAGGCTGCTCTGAGAAATAGTTGAATAACATGTGGATTCTTACAGTACTATATCAGTGGGCAAAATTGAGGCCACGTTATGTTGCAGTCGGCACCAGTTCTGCCCATGTCACATGCGATGTCCGTCTGCTACTATTACGTTAAGCCTTTTCCCTACCAACATAAATCAACATGACCATAAACAACCAAAAAATATAAACCTAAACCAGATGAAAAATCACCTAACCCTTTTTAAACCTCCTTCTCCAGCATCTGTGGTATTTATACCAACTTCTGCAGCGCGGAATCATTCCTCTTCAAAAATGATATACTAGCAATCTGCGTGACTAACCTTAACTCATCAATCTTCTCCGCTGATTTCTCAATTTCCGGCTACCTTCCTCTCCTTAGAAAAGACTTCACATGCATGGCCTGGGAATTTATGTCAGCGATCATCTCCCGCTGGTTAGGGAACTCTCTTTAGAATTTCCAGACCATTCGTAAACGTGCCTCCGTCTATTTCTCCTCAATTCAGTAAGCTATCTCTTCTTTTTCGATCGTTACCCTTCCCCTAAAGACTGTGGTGTATTCGATAGCATTTCCGATAATACAGACAAGGTCATCTTTCTACATCCGTCTGCACACATATTCGTGTTCGGTGACTTTTACGCCCATCATACCATATGGTTTAAACACTCTGTATCTGAACGCGTTCGCATCCAAATCCATAACTTTTCAATCACTCAATCCCTCACGCAAGTGGTTGACTTTCCTACACGTTTCCTCAGCAACCCTGACGATAACGCTTCCCTTCGCGATTTCTGTTTTACCTCCATTCCTGAATCTTGTCGTGCTACGCAGCTCAGCCTTCTTGGCAAATCAGATCACGCCGTAGATTTTATTAATATCTCCCCTAGCCAAGAACCTTCTACTAACAGAATATATTTCTGTAATCAACGCGTAGACTGTGGCTCGTTCCGTGATTTTTTTCGCGATGTCATTTGGAATGTGGTTTTCAATCATACTGTACAAAACTGTGCGTCTGAGGTCTCTTCCTGGCTAAAAGCCGTCATCGAGGCTTTCATCCCAGCACGAAAATACAAAATTAAATCGTGCTCATCTCCTTGGTTCTCAACTGCTTGCTCAGCTACTGTAGCCCATAGGAATCACTTTTTTCGTCTGTACCATACCAACAAGTCTGATTGCAACAGTTGTCTCTTTGTCTCTGCTCGTAATGAGTGCAAGCGTGTTCACAATGAAGCAAAGTTACTATTTGTTGATAGAATGAAAAGACGTATTGCATCTCGTAAGTTTGGTTCTAAAGATTATTGGTAGCTCTGCGAGAGTGTATTGAACAACAGCAAATCCATAATCTCTTCTTTGTTCAATCAGCTCGTAGTCCTAACTTCCACAGCTGATAAAACTGAATGCTTTGCTCGGAATTTCTCATCCAACTCAACACTTGACTCGTCCAGGGTACACACGTCTAATTTCTCCTCTAGAACGGAGGCTCTATTAAGTGAGTTAAGCATAACCTCGTTGACGGTATTGAACATCATCTCTAAATTATTGGTGGTGACGGGATACCAGCCGCAGTCCTAAAGAAATGTGAATGAACACAGCAAAAACAACAGATGACAGTGGCTCCAGTTTTCGCCAAACCATATAACTATTTCTTCGCTGATTCTTACTTTCCAGGCTGTTGGAAGTCCTCATCTGTTGTCCCTGATTTGAAGAACTCTGGAGACCCTACTGACCCATCTACCTACTGTCCTATCAAGCTCCTACCACTTTTCGGCAAAGTCTTCGAGGTTTTAATTAATGCCGAAGTGGTTAATCACCTTAGCTCCCATGATCTACTCCCTGACAAAGAATATGGTTTCCACTTTGCCCGGTCTACTGCTGACGAGCTTACGGCCATAATTGATTTTGTATACCAAACTCTTGATAATAACGGTAAATCTCAAGCTGCGGCTCTAGATATCTCTAAGGCGTTTGATAGGGTTTGGCATGCCGGCCTCCTACGTAAGCTTCAGCGATACACTATTACAGGACTATTATTTGATTTAATCCAATCATTGCTGTTAAACCCTGAAATGATGGTCGTCTTAAATGTGGTCTCCTTAAGTTCCTTTCATACGAACGCTGATGTTCCCCCAAGGCTCTATCCTGGGTCCTACACTGTTTCTGATCTTATTCGACGATTTTCCTGATGCCATCATTTCTCAAGTAGGCATCTAAGCAGACGACACTTACATGTCTCAATAGAAAAATCCAGCATTTCTGGCAAAGTTAACCTGGCCGTTGGTCTTGAAAAGGACCTCCAATCTGTGGTTGACTGGGGCAGAAAATGGCCTGTAAACTTTAATGCCTCCAAAACGAAACTGCTCACATTTACGCACCATATAGAAACCTCCCTGTCTCCAACCAGAATGGCTGATGCTCAAATTCACGATAGCGTCTCTCTGCGCCTTCTTGGACTCACCTTTTCCACTGACCTGAGGTTGAAGAACAACATTGATGCAACAGCCACATCTACCGCAAGAAAGACTGGTTCCCTGTGTCGCGCCAGAAGGCGTTTCTTGTCTGTGTACATCCTTCGAATCTGCCATTCGTCCCTGCATTGGATACTGTTGCCATATATGGTCCGGTTCCCTGGTGTTCATGTCGAGGTTTTCGAAAAAATCCAAAGACTGATATGCAATATGGTAGGTCCTGTCAAGTCATGTTGACTCCATCGCGTTCTCACAAACTTGATGTGGCTTGCCTCTTCCTTTCTTTTTCTACAAATATTTTCATGGTAACTGCTCTGATGAGCTATTTTTACTGGTACCCAAATGCATGAATTTAAGCGTGCTACTAGGTTGGCATCTCGGTCCCACCTTTTTACTGTCGAAACTTAAATGTAACCGCCTCTTCTACTCCAACAGCGTCCACTCTTGGACTTCCCGACAGTGGAACTTCCTTCCTCTTACTTGCTTCCATGATAACTATAATCTCCCAAAATTTAAATGTAATGTCACTTGACATCTTCTGGGGGTCTTCATCATGATCTCCGTCTTTCTCTTTAATTTTTCCTCCAACAATCCTCTTTACTCTTACTTTCACTCCTCGTGCTAGTGGCACTCCTATCTTGCTTGGGGTAAAATGCTTAAAAAAAGAGAATAGCAATAGGCCTACAGTATTTCGTTTTGGGGCAAGTGTTGAAAATAATTAATTATACACAAGGCTGCATAAACGCTTTTGAACTCTGTCAAGGCAGGAAAGTGAAGATTGGGTAGTGCCAGCCTAGTTATGGTACCGATTTTTTTTTATCTAAATTGTACATGATAGAAATAATCAGGTATATTTCTTGAGCGTTAAAAGGAACCATTTTTCACCACCTTTGGCGATGGTTCGTAGATATGACCTTCCCTTGAGACCTGGAATTGTTTCTTTTCCTCCGGTTTGATAGGTTCCATACGTTTTCACTTAAATTAAAGAAGACCCTTAAAATGATTTCTATCAATAATTTCTTTAGATTGATAACTTTCTATAGGATAAGAAAAAATAGCCTAGAAACAGACTGAGGCTCCTCATTGTATTCCAGTCTTTGTGGATCGATACTGTTCATCTATCAAGTCAAGGTATTCAGTAGGATCAGAGGATGGAAAATGATTTCTGATAGACAAGAAAAGGAATTAGTCATTTATGAATTCATAAATGCTTTGAGATCAACATAGCAGCTTTCTATTCAATAAGTACATTATTTCATTGAGCTTTTGACGACATATAATTCATCTGTTCATACCTTCTCAGAACGAAAACCAAATTTGGGTGACTTTTATAGAATGGTTTGCATCTAGTTAGTAAAATATTCATTACTACTTTCATTATAATTGACACAACTGAAATATCACTCTACTTGTGTAGATTTTGATGACTGTTTTTTTGATTTCTGAAGTGCATTTACATGTGGTAGACACCGCTGCTTTGAGGTGTGTGTTTTTATTCCTGATTATCCTAATAAATCTGTAAATTTTTTACTATATTTATGTATGAAAACAAAACATTTTCTTTCTATTTTGCAACTTTGTTTTAACATTCTATTTAGTTATTTTGAAATATAACAGCATTTCCCCTAAATCAAATAATTTAAGTAGTCAATTAATTTATGCATTTGAATTTATGTTAATATGCCAAACGCACAGTCATTGATTCCAGAAGCAAATCCTTCAAAATGTTTAATAATGAAAACCAATATATTTTTTAAGTGGAAAAATATTGTTTCCTCTAACAAAAAAGAAATCAGTACTTATTCTAAAATTAATAGTAATTTCAAAGCTGTTTATAAACAAAGAACAATCACTGTTTATGCGAGATATTAGATTATATATCTGCTTCCAATACTGTTAGAAATTAAACAAACATTCATAACTGTTACATACAATAGCAACATAAAGTTGCCTTCAATATAATTTCTCGTGAGTAGATGAAACTGGCTTATCAATATTCATAAATATATGGTCACCGTATACATAGCAATAATTTGGAAAGTAAAAGCATTTCAAAATCTAAGTTAAATATGTATTATTTGAAGATCAAACAATTCACAGAATAAAAAAGCATTACGATGATTACGTCAATTTCTGCTGAGAATCGATTCTCAACATTTTACGCTTAATTCTTACACGAAATAAACGGAGGTCAAATATAATTTTACGATGAGTAGATGGCATTATGAATTAATGCTTTGTGTTTAATTCTTTAATCTTCACTCTGATAACAGCTGAATCCATAATTTAGTGTTCATTATGAATATTCCAGTCGCATGATGAAACGCTATAACAGTAATAGAAGTAACCAAAACACAATACTTTTGATTCTTTGTTTCTGATCATTTAATACATCCTCGATTCTTTTTAGTGATCATAAACCATGGTCAAATACCGTGCAAGTAAAATGCGTATGTAGAATTTTGTTAGCAATTAACTCATATCTCATAATTCAGCGACGAAGATTGAAATATACTTATTCTAAAAGTTAATTTAAAATCTTGATATTTCGCCTTAGACGCAAAGAAATTCACAATTTTAAAATACGTGAGAGTAATCAAAAAAATTTTCCCTGTTTTATTTTGATCAAAATGACTTCTATTATCGTCTGTCTACTGTCTACAAAGTATAACTATATCTTTATCTTTCCTCTTAATTTATTGTCATTTGTCTGATAACTTATGTCGAAGAGTAATTTCTGAGGAATTAATGGATTTTCATTTTTAGTCCGACAATATTTCTTATGACTCTAAACGTTAATTAAATGGCTATACATATTTAAGTAGATACCCTGTTTTTTTTTTGTTTTTTTTTGTTTTTTAACCGTGTAAATTACATCTGTCGGTCTGCGCATTAGAGAAATAAAGGGAATACGTCGTCTGGTAATGTTAGAACCTGCCGACCTCTTTGTAAGGGAAACCACAACATGCTCTGGCATGATTTAAACCGCTCAGTCACAGCTGACGCTCACGGCCTAGCAACGTTCAAATAAATTTTTAAGAGAATGCACTTCCTTTCGCTCAGATCTTCTCAAAAACCCATATCTGCTTGAAGGTCTATATTTGTGGACGTTGTGATTTTGTATCGGAAACGTTAACAAAAGAAATTTCTAAATAATTAAATGATTTTAATTATGAATCTGTCATGGGTCCTTACGAATAACTACAGAATGAACTCTTCCTAACACTATGTATACTACGCCTCTCAAGAGAGAGGGACGAATCAAGCCGATCTTTTCGGCTTGACGGTCGAACTCTCTGCTTTTGAGCAGAAAGGAACCCGGACGAGGTTCCGCCGAAGGGCAGAATCTCGTTCGGGGTGAATGACCTACCCGATCTCGTTTTTACGAGTTATACGGGCATATTTTTGGCCGAGCCTACGGGCTCAGGAAACCCACGATAAAAATGACCTTGTGTCGCATGCAACCCTCGTGGGGGGGGTGGCTAGATACCGAATCAAGCCGAGCATCTCGGCTTGACGGTCGAACTCTCTTGCCTCTGAGCAGAGAGGAACCTGGACAAGGCTCCGCCGAAGGGCAGAGTCTCGTTCGGGGAGGTTGACCAACCCGATCCCGTTTATACGCGTTCTACAGGCATTTTTTGGCCGAGCATACGGGCTCGGGAAACCTTTTAAACTCGGCCTTGTGCCACATGCAACCCGCGAGGGGGGGAGGCTAGATACCGAATCAAGCCGAGCTTCTCGGCTTGACGGTCGAACTCTCTGTCTCTGAGCAGAGAGGTACCTGGACGAGGCTCCGCCGAAGGGCAGAGTTTCGTTCGGGGAGGTTGACCAACCTGATCCCGTTTATACGCGTTCTACGGGCATTTTTTGTCCGAGCCTACGAGCTCGGGAAACCCACTTTAACCTTGGCCTTGTGCCACATGCAACCCTCGTGGTGGGGTGTGGCTAAATACCGAATCGAGTCGAGTCGATAGTAGTTCACTCCAAACCAGACTGACAGTCATACTAACACCTTCCACATCTTGTATTATTATTTCGTGTAATATACCTTCATTATTTCTACTCTTGTGTTCGTGTTGTTCTTCCTTGGTCCTAACTTGGACCATAACAGAATCTGACAGTAGTTCTTATTATTCTACGATTCTATTCTACCATATTTCGTTTATTAATTATTTGGAATGTGTAAGCCGATAGACATAAGTGATACTGTTAAAAAAATGGGTGTCTACTAAAACATGTGTATCTACTAAACTAACGTTTAGGGTAATAAAAAAGACTAAGCAAGAATGAAAAGAATGAAAGGAAAGGTTATGTTAGAAATATGTTTTTTTTAGAGTGTGTTCATCACCTTATTTTTTAGAAAGAAAATTAATATCTCGTCACTCACAAATAAACCAATAAAAATAACCCATGAGAAATACACACATAGTGTAAGACAAGTTTTTAAAGAAAGTATAAATTATAGACATATAGGAATGCATATCTCTTAGATAGCTTCAATGTAGCATCGGCCTTTCTGTTGTTTATTAGTTTTGAATCAAAGAATCAAGTACCTGTTTATATTCGATTAAAGAAGCTAGGCTATATGATGCATACAGATATGTATTGTTTAACCCGAACTGTATAAGAGCCAAGGATTCTAATAATTAAATATAATGATTATCTTTCATCTTAATTCAAAATAAAATTACAATTCGACCACTACCTTAATTGTATTTATAGTGGCTATTGCCACGCTTTTGCTTGACAAACAGCTAAATACATGTGCTGGTACAAAATTAATTGTCGTAAATTTCTTAAGAAATTAGCAAGAAAATGCCAGATTTATAAACTCAAGTATTTCTTCTTCTTCTCACGACTCTCCACAATTTCCTATCCTTTGTAGTACTTAGTAAGGTGTGTCGTTTCACCATCCATCCTAGAACCTATTCTTCCATCCATTTACACATGCACGTTCGATAAGTCATTCACACATTTTCTCTATCCCTATTGTTTTCAGTATGTTCTATGAGTGACAAATTTTCCGAGCCCACTTTCCTCCGTATGTTACCTAGAATATTCAACTTTCTGATTCTAAGATAAGCGTCATTTATGTTTCCGTTTTCATTAAATCTTCCTCGTTATTCACATGTTCAGTCCATGGTATTCTTTGCAATCTTCAGTAGAACCACCTTTCTGTTGCCTCAAGTATCTTTTTAATCTGTAAGGAGATTTTCTAGAATCCACTATTATATAGGAAGATTTATATTATATAACACTTTCTTTTTATCTAGGGATTTTTTCCTGTTTCTTAATATTTTACTTAGCTTTTGAAAAGCATCATTCGCTATTCCAGTTCGTCTTCGGATTCTAGTGTCCTATTTTCCGACCTCCCCAGATATTTTATAATAATTTATATTTTATAATTTTTGTACTAGTTGATTTTTTTAATCTTAAATTCGTAGTTTACTTCTTGCTGACAACCATAAATTTTCTCTTCTTGCAATTGATGGCTAATCTTTTCTTCTCCCTTTCCTTTACTATATTCTATAGGATTTGTTGTAAATTATTTTCTGTGTCAACTGCACGCTTTATATTGTTCCCGCCACTAATAAATCCTGTCAGGACTTCTAGTTCGCTGTAAAGGTTTAAAAGACACATCCTTGTCTTATGCCGCGTTCTAATTTTTTTGTATTTACTGAATTCATTTTCTATCAGCATGCAGGCGGTTTGTTCCCAGTATAAGTTATGCATTTTTCAAATACCATTCACAAATAAATTAAACTTACCGAGCAGTTCAAGCATATTTTTGTATCGTGTTTTATCAAACACTTTTACATAATCTGTAAAACACAGGTATATATCCTTCTGCCTTTGCATTAATCTTTCTGATATTCACGTCTTAAATATCGCATTGCTTGGTCCAGTGTTTTAAGGAAACTGCACTGTTTTAGTTCTATTTCCAGCCTAATTTTCTACGCGTACTATTCATCATAATTGGTTATATGTCTCATGCAATGGAGTTTTTTATTCATTTACACTTGGCTTCATAGGCAGCGTCATTAAAATACATCTGTTAATGTGTTCTTATATATAACTAGTGTCGTATATTTCATTTCATTATTTCTGCGATTTTGTCAATGCTAAAAATGCAGCCAATATCCTTATAACGATCTTATGTGATCTTATTGCTTTGTTTCTGTTTATCTTGGCCATTGCTGATGTCCCTTCAGACTTCCAATATTTATGCATTTATGCATCCCTACAAGACTAAAAACATTCACACAACACGCACAGTCAATTAAACTGAATAAATAAAACCATCCTTGATAATGGCTAAACCTAAAGCCGAAAGAGCTCGGAATTATAGAACATTTGGACAGTTTCTGAACACTTTGTGTCCAAAAAAGATAACACTTGTTCGAACACAAGAAAAAATAAATAAAAAAACTTAATCTTAGTACCTTTTCTGTCGTTTTTATGAAACAGACATAAATGATGAATTGCTGTCGAAACAATATATATATATATATATATATATATATATATATATATATATATATATATATATTATAATGAATCATTCGTATAAAAAGTAAATTAGTAAAGTTAATGATATAAAATGGCGAAATCCCTTCGCTAACAAAATTTTAAAGATGCATTAACCTATCAATCACTCGATGAATGTTATGATCCTTGTTTTTTTTTTTAATTTATAAGCTGTATAAGGTCTTTCTTAAATACGCAAGTACTTTCGACTGTACAATTAGCCACATTCAGTCAGGTAGCATTCGAGACGAAAAAAATATAATGCGAATTGAAATATTTAAAATAAAAAATTTTATTGATACAAACTTGTGGAGCGTGCAGTCGCAATGCTAAGGTTGAATTTTTTTTGAAAATATGAGTACTTTTGTTACTAATATGGCAATTTGAGAATTTTTTGTTGTAGTTTATCAGTCAATGTGGCATGAACTAAATAGTTCAAAAATTAAAGTAATGTCTCAGTTGTTGTTATATATATATATATATATATATATATATATATATATATATATATATATAACAAAAAAGTAACGGAAATTGCTGGAGTAGAGAAGTACAATATCGACAAATAAAAAGCTAAAATTTTAATAGCAATTAAAATATTTAGATATGAATTTTTATTACTATTATTACTATTATTATTAGTATTTTATTATTATTGACAATTCACACAAAAACAAAAACTGAAATTAGATAAAAGCGAGAAATTTACTTTTACAAGAATGTTATCTCTCTCTCTCTCTCATATATATATATATATATATATATATATATATATATATATGTATGTCTGTGTGTGTGTGTGTGCGTGTGTGTGTGTGTGTGTGTATTGATCGACATTGTTGGAAAGAATTGCAGACGTTCTTTTTTTATGGTGACAGTATTGACAAATGAAATGGTAAAAGTTTAAATAAGTTTTTGCAAGCATCCTAATTAAATCCAGTATAATAATTTGCTTGGAATAGTCTAATAGTACCTTTAATAAATGTATTCAGAAATACATTTTATATAAATTTGCAGTCATATTTGACTTTAAAGTTTACCAAGCGAAGATTAGTTGATAAATAGACGTTTATCGTAGGGCAATTGTTAGTAAGCTAGTTTCCTAGTTCATCGCCATTGAGTTAGATAATCACTTTTTGTCTGCTAGTTTTCATGCAGAGAATTTATTTATATAAATCAGTTGTAATAATGAAGTTCCTTTGATATCCAACAAACGCAAAGACGGAAATTTTATTATTAATGTCATTATAACACTGTTATCATGTATAGGGTTGCTTTTTATCGCGATGATAACTCGTTGCATTCTACAGCGATAAAATTAAGCCAAATAAATCGGAAATACAGAAGCTTTCTGTTTTTTATTTACTTATGTTCACTCTATGTAAGACCCAAGGGCCAGTTAAAGTAGATGATTACTGAAGGCAGTTATTGTGCGTGCAGTCAGTATAAGAAGCGCAGTTTATGTGGATATGTGGGAAATATGCTTAATATTTAGGATTGAGTGGTCGAGAAAGCATCATCCTGGGATTCTGTCCACAAAGTAACAGTCCTTTGGGAAGATGCTATTAGAGTGGAACGTTCGCCTCAATGTACGCGGCGGGGCGTGTGATAATTGGGTGGGTTAGTCAGGAGAAGAAAGAAATGTAACTCGTCTGAAGATTTTCCATGGTGAGAGCGGAAGAGTAGCGAGATGCAATGTGTGAGAGGATTTCTAAAGTGGAAAGCAATTTATCACACAACAATCCGCATAGATGCTTTTGGACTATTTTCTAGATGTCAAAAGTACTCAATTTTCAGCTTGATCTGGATCTTGTAAAGGTAAATCATAGTCGGAGGAGTTAGGTACAGGGATCCGACTAGTTTTTCACCATCATTAGCGTTGGATTGTATATGCAAGTTCCACTTGAGTAGGATGAACAAGTCCCAATAGTGCTTCAAGAAAGGAATCTACTTGAGAGAACATCCCTTATGATAGACGGAAAATCAAGGGCTGTTCAGTGATGATGGAACGTCAAAATTTGGTTGTGGAGTATTAAATATAACCAGCCACTTTTCTTCGATTGAGTTTTTTAGTGCTAGGTCAGAGGCGAGATCAGCTGTCAGGTTCTAGTCATCTATGTGTTGGAGGCGTACTCATGTACCGCCGTATCATCTGCCTAGATAGTCACAAAATATCGTAGTATACGCTTGACACGTTCCATAAACATGAAATGGATTCTCGTTTAGACATCAGTTGAGCAATTTTAAGATTTGGGATGACTCAAGATTAATCTTTTAAAGACAACCACTGGAATTTTATCTGAACCTGTGGTCTTCGTAGGTTCAATGATTTTGATAAACTTCTCGGGAAAGAGAAATATTAAAAGAAAATTGTCCTCCTTGAGATGGGATGAGTCAGAAAGGGGATGACCCTTGTCATTAAATATGGATTAAGAGACAGATTTTTGGAAAGAGCTTTGCCTTATCTGACGCGGATAAGATAACTGTAATTTAGTAAGCGACGGAGAAGCTTCGTCAGTTTCGGCCTTATTCATCGGTTTTGTCCAAGTGGACTAACCATTATTTGTAGTGAATATTAAAGTCGCTACAAAGATGAATGCTAGCAGAGGTTATTATCAATCCTCTAAGCTATTAAACTTCTGTCATCCTGTCCCCGATAGAGAGGGAAGAAAACTGAGGTACTATGAACATGTTCTACGTAAAAGTACATGATCAGGAAATCAGTGTCCTCGTTTTCGGGGATACTGCTCCACGAGCAACTGTGATTTATATAGACACAGTCTTTAGATGTAGCGAGTGTCATGTTTCATTATTAGGGGCGAGTGCCTCGCAATTGCGAGTTTTTATTCTGGGATAGATGATATCGGAAGACCCCACCGAAGACTACAGAAGGATTCAGAACCCACTCAAAAATGTCAGTAAATCAACCTCGATATTATACGCCTACTGATAGGATAGGTTCCTCAGAATTTTCTCTAAATCTCGAATCTCTGGCTATCAGGTAGATAACGCCAACCAAGTTAACGTTACCCTAGCCCCCTTAATGAAAGAACAAATAATCTAGAAAATGAGATAATTGTGATAACCTGAATGCACAAGTTTCCTCTGTCCAGAAATCAAGGCAACAGAACTTCTTTTTGAAACAGAATCATCATGACTAAGCTGGGATCTCAAGCACAAACATACATCTGCCCAAGCAACTTTATATTTTTATATATCTACGACCACTTACATCCAATTATTCATGCTACATTGGTTAATATCAGCTATTGCAGCATGATGAAAGTTAATTTAGTTGAAATTAGTAATATAATTAATGCACTTAATAAATTTAGACAACTTTTTAAGGGAATGTTTTAAATTATTATTATAACAACTTATTTAGACAAGATTATTAAATCGCTTATGTTTACTTTAACAATGTTGACAAGTTTGGATCTAGACACAATATGTTTTTTATGAAACTATTTTTGCCGCTAGTGACTCAGTTGTATAAAAAATATTATTTAAATGAGAAGAGGAAACAGAGACAACTAAATTTGCTAAACATTCCATTTTTATTGTATTTTCCTAAAGCAAAATTAGAACTAAAGTTAAAGTTTAGATAATACCTAAGTTACTGGAAGGAGTATCAAGTTGCAGAACACGGATTAAGTATCTGATGTCCATTTATTTTTTTTTTTTATAGATAAAACATCTTTTATACTGAATACTTCTATAGGGATCAATGATAAGCACAGTGAAAGAAAGTAGTTTCATGTCGTCATTGTAAGCTAGTTTCGCAGAACTTTTCTACCTATAGCAGTGAATTTGATTGTCACCTGGTACCCACGCTTGCGTCTTTACGGGATTTTATTATAACCTGAGGAAATATCACTACGATCACAGAGAATCACGCAAATATATATATATATATATATATATATATATATAGTGTATAACAATACATTTAAAAATTTGTGGCCGGCTTGATTCCTAACACTAAAACAAAGTAAAATGTCCATATAAACATTTGTACAGAAGGCCACTGTAATACCTCAAGGCAGCAACCAGTAGCAAATATTCAAAATGTTCTCCACTTGCTACTACACATGCACGAACCCGTCGGATCATTGACAGGCGGTCCCTTTCAAATACTCCAACACGTTGCCGAATCGTTTCTCAGGCACACATGACACGTTGATGAATCGTTTCTGCATTATTAATGTCTCCTGCTGAAACCAATTGTTTTAGGTGATCCCACAAATACAAAATCCAAAGGATCGAGGTCGGGGGAACGTTCAGACCATGGATTGGATCCTGCCCTACCTATCCATCTTATCATATTAGGTGTCGTGAATAATGTGACTAACATATCTTGAAGCTCCATTATGCATGAACCACATTCTTCTTCGTATTAGCAGAGTTGCATGCACAAGCATGGAAGTGTTTTCGAAATAAAGTCCCTGTAGGCAGCTCCTGTAAGATGTGCTGGGAGAACATATGGACCATGCAATCAGTCACCTACAATTCCAGCCCACACATTAATCCTAAACTGATATCAGCCTTTTCACGATATGAATATTCTGCCACTGTTAAACTGAATACTTCTCAGTTAACTTACTACTACATACGTTAAACGTTAAAGAGATACTAGTCACAAATATGCATGAATGAAAAATGTAACCTTGTCCACACGGCAACACAGCGACATCTTCCGTAAACTTCTTTTAAACTTAACTCAAAAACATATGTTTATAGAGACTTTTGTCCTTGTTTTGCTGTGAGGAACCCACACCAAAAGTTTGTAAAAGTATGTTTGATACACCCTGTATATGTGTGAGTTACGAAAGGGGGAATTTTTAAATAATTTTTTTAATTCGGCATTATTTCTTATTAATATAAACCTTATTTCCTGTGTGTTCAAGTATTTGAATTTCTATTCTTGTTCCTTAAATAGGTAATCTGAACTTTGTAGTTTACTCAATCAAGACGATCACCCGAGGCCAAATTTATAGCGGCTGCGGTTGTCTTGATGGAAAAAGTGATAATGGGTCGACTCCTGTTCGTGGCGGGAGGGGGGCACAATATTTCTCGATCTAGGCCGGTTGTTTTTAATTTCACTGTTTAAGAAAATAAAACAAACAGGAATATAATCTCAAACACGTGTACCCAATAAAATAACATTTATAGTAGTATATACACATATGTAGTGTGCATATATAAATTTGTGTAGAAGCAGCTAAATATAAATAGATACACTTACATGACAAAGATTAATATATATACACTAACGTGTTAAAAGTCTTTTAATTGCAGTATGTAAAATTTTTAGCAGGTGGCATCACAATGCCTTGGCGTCATGGACATTGGCTTACCTATATCAGTTGTGTTCTGACATCAGTATGGACACTAAATAGGCTGCTCATTACAAGGTGTATGGCATTGAAGTTCGGACGAGACATAGCAATGGGAGCCACACGTAATATTCCATTTTTGAAATTGGAGAAAAATTTGAAATCCTTCAATATACGGTGTCATATGTGTACTGGAAATAACTGATGAAGGCATTATCGCCCACCGTGGTAGCCAACCATGGATTATTAATGATCCCGACCGGAAGGGACTGTTTAGAATTGTCTGCGTTATTAGACAAGATACACTGGCTCGAGGCACACATGCATTAAATGTAAAAGGGAACTAATATATATATATATATATATATATATATATATATATATATATATATATTAAGAAATGGACAAGGTCCGACAATTTATTTATTAAAGACATATTTTTATGTTTAACGTTGTTATTTTATAGATACAAGTATTTAAGCAAAGAACGAAAATTTTCTATGAAAATTTCTCGGACATTCAGGCCGGTAAATGTTATTTAATACTGTTTATCATAAACAGAGCATTTGCTTAAATACTTGTATCTATAAAATAACAACGTTAAACATAAAAATATGTCTTTAATAAATATATATATATATATATATATATATATATATATATATATATATATATATATATATATGTGTGTGTGTGTGTGTGTGTGTGTGTGTGTGTGTGTTAATTTAGCGTTCTTTATGGGATACGTATGCAATAGACTCACCAGGGTTTTCCTGTTAACTTCAGGACACTGGACACAGAGCCTCAAATGCGCTTCAGATTAGTTGAACACAGGAGAAGTGGCGTGGTCAGATGAGACACGGTTTGAGTTGTTGGTAACAATTTTTGGTTTGACGCATCGATTCCAGTTGTCAACAAGGTTGCATGTAGGCTTGTCGTTGGTTCATACAAGCATGGAGTGTAAACACGTGGTCGGATTGGCTTCTCTGATCGCCTAAACACGTCACTGACCTTTGCGGTGAAATGCTTCGTGAACATTTGCACCCATTCATTGACTACCTCTATCTCAACAAAGACGGAGCGGTTTATTCCAGCAGGCTTATGCTCTCTATCCGTGGAATTTATTCTGGGAGCATTCTAGCGATTTCCAATGAATAATGCCAATATATATTTTGCTCAATATGTGCCTAGTCAAGAATTTATGGGACGTGGTAGATTGGTTTATTCGTACCAAATAGGCACCTATAAATATCAGAGATCTGTAGACAGATACCGAGACGGCATGGTTCAGTATCTACTGAGAAGTCTTCTGATTTGTTTTAATGCTATCTCTCTTCAGATCCTAAATTGTTATAATTCCAAAGATTTCTTTTCTTTATTAGGAAAAAAATAGTAAAGTGTTTTCCCATTGAATTCAGAGTTTTCCATCATTTCGACTGGTTGACATCAATGACTAGAGAGTCCAGTTTACCTTGCTATTTAGCCTATAGCTAGTGGAAGGAGAGACGGAAGGATAGTGGAAGAATGCCTTTCTTCAGTGAATTTGTGAACAAAACAGACTGGTCTCACATTTGAACTCGGCTCACCAATGTTAATTTCTCTACCGTTAACCATTATGCTATCTGTCTATCCTTGGTTTTGTACCTACTTGTGGAATAAATGCCATGTATTTTGCATTTCGTCAGGATAGAAGGGATCCCACCCTGTGTACCTATAACAAGAATTTTGATATATTAGTGTAGATACATAAAAAGACAAAAAGAAATAAATCACAGAATAAACGAAAGGTATCTGGAGTGTGTTTGTATGTGAAAGGTTGGTAAATTACCAATAGTTCTTTTAAATTGTTATTTGTCCATGCAAATCTCAAAGTCAGCCGACCGAAATGATACTAATTACTGACACAGTAGAAAAATATTCAAATCCTTCTGTACTTTTAGTTTGGCAACAAAATTTTCAGTCAGTAGAAAATAAGTGAAATTATACAAGTTTATACGTATCAGTAATACAAATAGACAAGTGTTGGCCAAATTAACTCGCTTGTGAGAGTGTTTGACTGGAGGTCTCAAGGTGCTAGTTTTGTCATCGATTTTACGTGAAGGATGTTTTATTGTGCTGTCTAGTGATCCTTTCAGTGGTTGTGATACGTTTCAATGAACAGAATTAATTTGCACAGGCAGTTACATCTTCCCAAATAAATCAGATGCGTAAGTGTAAGAGTGAAGATGCAAATGTACTTGATTCAATCTTATGTTTTGGCATCAACCTTGGTATTATGCCAATGTTTTAGTCGTCAGTAGAATTTGAAATCTCATTTGTAGGTGGATGATAATTGTTTTCGAATGAAAATAATTCATTTCGAAGAGGTTTCCATGTGGATTAAGATTGATGCAAAGAGATAACGAGGAAATGGACGTTTTAATTCGTACCATATGTTTATTGTTCTTGTAAAAAACAAATTAGTTTATTGGTCATACCCAGCTCCCATTCTGAGTATATTCTCATTTAATTTTCAATCATGCAATACATTGCTAAGAACTATTGTCATGGTGATCCGTCTGTCAGTGTCGAACAAAAATTGAATAGAAAGTCGGATAGGTTCTATAAAATCAAATTGACAGCTGATTTCGAAAGTGATCCAAAATATTTTGCTAAATGAGATAAATTGTTTGTTAATTGTAATGATTCTAAAACGAAACTGCTGTTTATTAAACATATTAAAGGACCATTTCGCTTTCATCTGCATGGCTCGTGCTAACCTCAAAGACAGAAATCCATTGCGCTTTATTGATCTCACTGATATGAAGTGGAATTATTATATTGGCTCGATTGCTACATCCACTGCTAGTAAAGTCGGTTCGGTATCTAGCCATCCCCCCACGAGGGTTGCATGTGACACAAGGTCGTTTTTATCGTGGGTTTCCTGAGCCCGTAGGCTCAGCCAAAAATATGCCCGTATAACTCGTAAAAACGAGATCGGGTAGGTCATTCTCCCCGAACGAGATTCTGCCCTTCGGCGGAACCTCGTCCGGGTTCCTTTCTGCTCAAAAGCAGAGAGTTCGACCGTCAAGCCGAGAAGCTCGGCTTGATTCGTCAAGTAAAGTCGGTTCTAGTGCTAGACAAACTTTCTCATCAGAATCTATCTTGCACATTTATAATTCTGCTTCGGTCTTATCCACTCTGTGCCTTTTCTATAAATATTTTTATACTAATTGTTATGAGGTGACTTGCTCTTGGTACCACGAATTAAATTGAAGTAGTACATTGATAGCTAATTTCACTGTTGTAATTAATAGTTGCAACCATAAGTTTTATGCTAATTGTCTCTTCTCCCGCAATCCTCGCTTGTCGAACATTCTTTCCGCTCTTTGCTTTCCTGTTAAATACGATCTTCAAAAATATATTCGAATTGTCAATCGTCATCTTCTGTGTCTTTGAAACCTGTTCTGTTATTGTCCCCTGTGTTTATTTCGCTGTCAGTGACCCCTTGCATTCTAGATTTTTATGGCTTTGCTAGGGATGAAATGATAAAGATAGAAAAGATTATCACGTTACCTGTCATTTTTGCTTTGTTGATATTGATATACTAATACGTGTTAATGATTTTAGAATTGCAATAACAGAATTAACGCTTCCATATTCAAAGCAGAAAGAGATTTTCCCTGCTAGTTTGGCCTGACTACAACATTTATAGAAACATGACGTGTAATTATGCGCGATGTTTTGTTTTTAAATTATGTATCTTCAATACCTGAGGTTTAAAATGAATTTTTAAAAACGAAAAAAAATATTTCTTGAAACTTTTATTTTAGTTTTAATTTCAAGCTAAAAGATTAAATTTAATATTTCTAATAAGAAAAATACTTTGCTGTATTTGAAATTTGAATTGTTTAGAAATAATTTTCTTTTTAAATCACTACAAATGGATTTTATACATATTTACAAATTTCTCAGCACAATTAAAAAAAAACTATAAAAAATATACTTTTTTGAAACGTTATTTGGGAAAGATTAGCTGATTTAAAGTTTAATTAATCTAATTTTAAATAAATATTGCTTACTTTTAGTTTCAAATATCAGAGAAATGAATTTTTAACACGGATGTTTCTAAGATATGTTGACAACAATAGACTTATGTTTGGTAATTTTTCTACAGGGACAGATCTGAAAACTGGCTTAATGAATAAAACGTGAGAGGCTTTTTATTAATAAAATTTTCGGAAAACATTCTAAGTACTCTAATGTTTTATTGAATTTTAGCTATTTTGGGTTTAAATGTACTATAGTTACCTCTGTTATTTTATGATAATGTTGAATACATATATTCGTATTTACAAACAATCGCTACATTTACACACACACAAACACAAACACACAAAACAAAAAAATCTTTTTAAAAATCTGCGGTCGCTGAATTGGTGCAAGCGTTTTCATTTCCAATTAGTAATTATAAATGTAAAAGATTTAAAACTATAAATTATATTATTTAAAATAAAAAAATGAAAACAATTCTTGTAAAAATTCATTATTCATCGAAAAAGCTTTCTCAAGACAATGGTTTCGATAATATAATTTATTCATAAAAGCAATTAAAAGCTTTTCTATTTAAATAATGTCTTATTTTTAATGCATTTTTTATTTTAGGATTCAAAGTAGATTTTCTGTAGTAGATTGATGATTTAAATTCTCCAAGGACGTGTGCTTATAAGTACTATAAACATTAAGCCTTACAAGAATGAATTACCCGAAATTTCATAAAAATAAATAAGTGAAGGCAACAGAAGTATATATATATATATATATATATATATATATATATATATATATATATACCAAGACTTAAAAAAAAACATCTAAAAAATAATTTCATTCACTTGTGAATAAGTCCTGCGAGCTTTATTAAAATCCGGCACTTAATTGACTTTTGCAAGAATTTCCAAATCAATGTATTTTATCGCAAAAAACGCTAAAGTTTTCTATACTACTTTATGTTAAAAAATGCACCCAAATTTTGAAGGTTCGAAACATAATTAAAAAATATATTTTAATAATCAAAATCGTCTCTCCTCTTAATAATAACATAACGATTGTGATTCATTTTTATTAAGTTTCATTTTTCACCATGTATGTTAACTTTTTTTCGAATCTTTGGAGGTACCTACGTGCACAGATATAGGGAAATATGAAGAAGTACAAGTTTTTATGTATAAAAGACACATGAAATAGGAAGAGAAAAATATCGAAAAAATATTCCAAATTGAAACTACTAGAATATCTATCTATCTATCTATCTATCTATCTATCTATCTATCTATCTATCTATCTATCTAATCATGACACATATACATCCAGATATGCATAAACGTGGCACAGTCATAGTAGTCTCGAAGAATTTTGAAAAGGCCTTTGTTCGAAGTGGTCACGAAAAAGTTGCTGCTGCTGTGTCTATGGATAATGATTCCACGAGTAGGTGTTGCAAAGTTCAGTGAAATTCATATAATTATTCAAAGGAGTTGAATTTATGTGACTGATAAATTGTATATTATAGTCGGAATACTTATACAAAATTTGGATATCTGCAACTCATCTGAACTCTGATACGAGTATTATACACTATTAAACAGATTGAAATGCTTAGTAGCCTAAAAGTCACAGGTTTGTAGAAGAATTCAACCCATACAGAAAAACTTCCATCCAAACCCCATGATCATTTATCGTATTGTATTTGTAAATTTACGATGAGAAAAAGAACTGGCCGACCATTTCTTACACAGACAACAAATCATTTCTTATCCAATATTTCTTTCAAAGAAGACAATTGTCCGCTATAAAAGTGCGTCGTAATATTTTGAACAAATTCGCATTTATTCTTAATAAAATTAGAGAAAATATAATCCGTATAGATTTCGTTTAGATTGAGATACTAAAGTCCTACACGTGACAATTTTTCTTTTGCGATTTTCGTAATGAATCAAGTTTCGTAAAAAAATGTCATTTCTGAATGTCGATTAAGAAAAGAAAGACAAGTATTTAAATATTGACTGATGTTTCTTTCCAGTTACTGAAGTTTCATAATCTATGCAAGCAATGCACTACGTTTAATGGGTTTTATCTATATTTTTTCGGAAATGTCATATATTTACTTTGAATCTTATTTCAATATCTCTTTTGATTTGTCATTTTTCAAGTTACGAGTTGTTCCAAAGCATACTTTTTCCCTGAGCTCAAAATCTTTTAACACTGCGTATCAATTCCAAAACGGGTTTCCACCTACAACATCATTGCCATCGGCTTCAGTGATCCACTTAATCCATTTTGTTTAATTTCCCCAGACTAGATAAATACCCGTCTCTTATCTCTCTGAAATTGATGTGTAAACGGCCATCTATTTTCAAAAGTTCTTTTTGTCATTATGATAAGTCTACGTGAATTTCCTCCTCTGGACGTTGCTATATAGAGCTGATCATTCGAGAAACCTGTAAGCAATTTTATCACTCTTATCTTATTATTATTAATAATAATAATAATAATAATAATAATAATAATAATAATAAGCACAATACACCGGCTGAACTGCAAAATATTTAAAAAAGACAGCAAGAACGAATGCAACCGAACAGATACAGAAGCGATGGCAAGATAAACCGCTTCATGGCCAATACTCTGCCCGTACCATGTTAACTAGGAATTATCAAGCACATATACTAAAATATTGTGTTAGCCTAAAATGCAGATTCTGTGATAAATATCCAGAAACGATTGATCATCTTGTATCAGGTTGCACGATATTGGCACCCAGTGAATATAAAACCCGGCATGACTGAGTGGGCCAATATCTGCACTGGAAAATCTGCAACTTCTACGGGAAGGAAACTGAAAGAAACTGGTATGAACACCACCCAGACCCGGTTACGGAGATAGGACCTGTTACAATGCTATGGGACTACACAATACACACTGACAGAACAATCAAAGCCAACCGCCCAGATATTGTTATTAAAGACAACAAACAAAAATAGTGCCTCCTTTTTGATATGGCAGTCCCTACTGACTGCAATGTATTTTTGAAGATATTCAAAAAGCTGTCAAAATACAAGGACCTTGAAATAGAAATCTCGAAAATGTGGCATATGGGAACATCAACAATCCCTGTTGTAGTTGGAGACCTAGGACTGGTTGGAAAAGATTGCAGTAGACTAATTGAAGGGATTCCTGGAAGTCCTTGCCTCAAGGAGATACAAAAAATTGTTCTAACAAGTACAGCCCACACTTTACGAAGGGCTTTATCTATGTAATATTTTTTTTTGTCAGTGGAAAGTGTCATGATGCCATCTCTAACCTTAGGTCCCTGGGCGGGACCCGGAAAGAAATGTATAAACGCCAGAAATCAAAGAAAATAATAATAATAATAATAATAATAATAATAATAATAATAATAAAAATAAACGAGTTCAAAATTCATCGAACAGAATTATTTCACAGAAAACAAGATTAATATACAAGAAGCCAAGGATGAAATCATGAGCCATATAAGTCAGATACAGAATATTGCAATGGAGGAACGAGAACAACTCCCAAAATTACAACCAACAAAGCATAACCTCAAAACTATTAAGCTCTATAATGCAGCACTCAAATTGATTCTGGATGAAGAAGACACTCATATAAATCTCAATGAAGCAATATATGTATCAGCAATAGCAGCAACAAATAAACTGAACATCAAAGTAAAAAAAGGCAGTCTCACAGACATGAAGATCCACCTTGGAAAAGAAAAAATAGAAAAAGAAATTGAACACCTTAGAAGTGAATTATCAGTACTCGATGAACTAGCAAGAGGAGTAAATGTAAGAACTAGAAAAGGCAGAAGAGTCGAAAGAAAATACAATATCAGGAATGAAAATGAAGTCCTATCAACTAAAGAAAAAATAAAGCAAACAATACAACTGAAGGCTCAAAGAATAAGACGCTACGAGAAAAGATCAAGATTCTATAGACAGAACAAGATCTTTCAAACCGATGCAAAGAAATTTTACAGGGAAATAGGTAAACAAAGAATTGAAGTGACAGTCCCCTAAAAATGGAAGAAGTTATACAGTTCTGGGGAAAAATATGGGCTTGCCCTAAAGAACACAACGAAGAGGCAGATTGGATTGCGCAAGAGTTAGAACGAATGAAAAATAAACCAGAACAGACATGGGCAGGGAATCACAGAAGAAGATGTTAAATGTGCACTGAAAAAAGCACACAACTGGAAATCTCCAGGAATAGATAAAATTCCTAACTTCTGGCTATATTATTTAAATACAGCACACAAAAAACTCGCCAAAGAACTTCAAGAAATGGTTACCGATCCAACTAAAATTCCTGCATGGATGACCAAAGGAGTTACCTTTCTTCTACCCAAAAATAGTGACACAAATATTCCGAAAAACTATAGACCAATTACATGTCTTCCAACAACATACAAACTGTTAACATCTATTTTAACAAAACAGACATATTTCTTCTTGGAAAGAAATGACATACTACCACTTGAACAAAAAAGGTGCAAACGAGGCTGCTACGGATGTAAAGACCAATTACTTATTAATAGGATGATCCTGGAAAACTGCTTCCGTGGAAAAAAAATCTTAGTATTGCCTGGATAGATTATCGTAAAGCATTCGATAGTGTACCACATTCCTGGATCTTAAAGTCTTTAAGTATGTACAAGGTATCACCCGTTATCATCAATTTCATCAAACAATGTATGTCGATATGGAAAACTACACTTTACCTCAATCATAAAAATGGAACCTATAAGTCTGGCGAAATAAACATCAATAGAGGAATATTTCAAGGTGACTCTTTGTCTCCTTTATTATTTTGCATATCACTTATAGCATTAACCAGCCAACTTAACAAGACAGAATGCGGTTACAAAAATAGCTCAAAAGAAAATAAACCATCTATTTTACATGGATGACTTAAAATTGTATGCTAGGAATGACAATGAGCTGGAAGGTCTTCTGCAAACTGTAAAATGCTTCAGTGAAGACATCGGAATGAAATTCAATTTGGATAAATGTGCTAAAGCTACAGTTTTACGAGGATCGCTACAACAAACTTCCTCTATTAGTTTAGACCCTGCTGTAACAATAAAAGATTTAGAACAAGGAGAAGCTTATAAGTACCTAGGTGTAAATGAGAGTGAAGGAATTCACCATAAGAAAATGAAAGAAATAGTGCGTAAAGAGTACTATAGAAGGGTACGACTGGTATTAAAAACTGAACTGAATTCTCAGAACAGAATTATGGCCATTAATAACCTAGCCATCCCAGTGGTCCAATATAGTTTCAACATCTTGAACTGGACTCTAAATGACATCAGACAAATGGATTCTAAAACAAGAAAGCTTCTTTCTAAGTATAAGATGCATCATCCAAAGGCTGATGTAGACCGTCTATACATACCCCGTAAAGAAGGTGGAAGAGGTCTTATTCAGCTAGAATTGTCATACAAGACAACAACTATTGGCTTACTAACTTACATGGAAACAACAAATGACTGGATGATAAAATTAGTGAAACAACATGAAAACAGAAAAGAAAAAATATTCAATAATAAAAGAAGGCAGTAAATACAAACAACATTTACATTTAGTAGATTCTGTAGTAAATCAAAACAGAAGCCAAGAACCAACTATTGCAGCAAAAGATATGAAAAAAGAAAGCCAAGGATAAAGCCCTTGAACAGATGAAACAACGCTGGCAAGACAAACCTCTGCATGGCCAATATCCAGAACGTGCAAATAAACCCAATGTTGATAAAGTTAATACTCATCGATGGTTACGAGAATCTGGATTAAAGTCTGAAACTGAAGGCTTTATTCTTGCAGTGCAAGACCAGAGTCTTTTCACTAGGAATTTTCAGGCAAATATCATACATAATAATGTGGATCCAAAATGCAGGTTCTGTGACAAATACCAAGAAACAATAGACCATCTAATCTCAGGATGTTCTATACTTGCCCCAAATGAATATAAAAATCGTCATGATAGAGTGGGGCAATACTTACACTGGACAATGTGCAAACACTTTGGAAAATGTGTAAGCAAACACTGGTATGAACATCGGCCAGCGCCGGTTACAGAAATAGAAGATGTCACCATTCTATGGGATTATACCATCCACACAGACAGAAAAATTGAAGCAAATAGGCCGGACATCATTGTCAAAAACCAGAAAGAAAAAACTTGCCTACTAATTGATATGGCTTGTCCAGCGGATTGTAACATAGCAACCAAGGAATTTGAAAACTATCAAAATACAAAGACCTGGAAATTGAAATAAAAAAAATGTGGAAATTGAAAACAAGAATAATACCAGTGGTAATAGGTGCACTTGGAATTATAAAAAATGGAACAAAACAACACATTGAAAGAATCCCTGAAACCCCAGCTTAAGAGACATACAGAAAATTGTCTTATTAAGTACAGCACACACACTAAGGAGAACTTTGTCTATGTAACGCTAGCAACTTCATCGGAGATAAAAAAAAAAAAAAAAAAAAAATTAACATGAAATGTGGCTATAACAACACACCACGACCTGCCTTAGGTCTTTCCGCAGACTTGGTAGGTAGTGTGTCCATAGCAGAAATCGAATGATGATGATGATAATAATAATAATATTTAATTTAGCAAACTTAATATTTTTACACTTCTTAATATAATTTTGGGAAGTTTTAAGAAAATCATATTGAACAGATTATATTGGCTGATTTAGATATTTACATATTCTAAATAATAGGCGATCACAATGTTTATCACCAACGCTGTAGATTTTCGAATGAATTTTGACAATAGTGATATCAATTTTTCCTATACAAACAGGTTGGATTAAAACTATCAACAGAGACATTGCATATATAGCGCAATATTTAAAATTTGCATTAAAAATAACTAACACAAGAAATATTAAATCATGGTTTAAAATAGTTCTTGAAATTAAATATTATTGCCAATGTTATAAGCGAAATTTGTTAGTAATATATATAAAAGTTTGGTAGACATTGATTACGTGTTAATAATGAGGAATGTTTTGTTCTAATGATATAAGTTGGGGACGCACAAACAAAATGTAACATTTTTTATAAGCGATTGAATATATAGATTAAATAAAAACGAATGTAATTTGCTATTTATCTGTTTTTGATCAATATAAAATAAAAATATTCCCTTAAATTCTTAAGTATACGCACTCAAAAAATAAAAGTAAAAATAAAGAAGTGAACAAATTTCAAATATACTTCTAAGATTTCCCTAATCGTATTTAAAATATGGCACTAGAAACATTTGCATAAAATTCATAGATTGTGAATAATAAATCCATACTATTTAATTATTAATTTTTTGAAAGAAAATGATTTCGCGGAGAAATCAACCATTCTGTTTTAAATAACAGGCTGTTCAGATAGCTGATGCGATCATAAAAAAAAAAAAAAAGAAACCACATTTAAGATATAAAAAAAAGCAGGTTTAAAGTATTTGGTTTCGTTCAACCGATAAAATGACGTGAAACAGGATATTGCTTTAAATGTCCTGCTATTATATTTTACAAAGGAAATCACGTTATCTGTCTTTTAAATAACGAAAATATACAACTGAAAATTAACAAAATCATGGCTTATGTATAAAAAATACATTTATTCACGTGCACAGGACGTGAACTGAGTTCATGTAAATAAAATTGACTGAAATAGTGATCAATATTTTTTTTCGTTTTGCTTTCAATTATTTCAACGAACCAAACATTTTTTTTCTTAACACACAGCGGATCAACGATAAACCAATAAACTGCATCACTGGCAACAGATTTATATTCAGAACAAAGACGAAATATATTATTGTTGGGACTTGGAATATTTTGATCGAACAGTCTTAAATTAGGATAACTGGTGCTTAGATAACCGAAATTACACTGTAATTCATAAATTACACTGATTTATTCATAATGAATTAACATATTATTTTAGTCTGATATTCTAGTATATCAATCATACATAATTTGATAAACATTAAAATCATCTATGTTTTCAATAATAATATTTTCAAATAATATCTTTATAACAATATTTGAAAACATACCCACAATTACATTCCCTTAGCTTATGTACTAGATTCCAGAATTATATATTAATAGAATTTACAACAATTACATAGAATATTACATTTGCACGCTAAGAAATTACTTCTCGTTTGAAAAAGTAATATATACCGTAATAATTAATTCTAGAAGAAATACGACCCCGTGTTTTGAAAGTATCTTTTTCCATGTACGGTAATAAGAAAATAGCTTGTAAACGTTGAGTGTTGTTATTTGCAATTTTAAAATAAAATTTATGCTGAAGATAAACCCTTTATTCTTGTCTGAGTAGCAAGTCCGACAGGTCCGACAAAGTAAAAACCGGTAACTACTCTCAAAAAGAACATTCAGTTAGCGTTTTTTAACTCCTATAAAACAAAACTGCTTTTATTTGATCACCATAGAGAACCTTTCCCGCCTGCCATAAACAAGACAGATGCTAATTCCCAGGAAATCAAATCTCTGTGCCTCTCTAGGCTCATGTTGTCCATTGATATTTAGCGGAGTGGTGATATTGAAGATATTGCTTGGTCTGCTTTTAGAAAAGTTGGTTTACTGTATATTGCCAGACAGTTTTACAAGTTAGAATTCATCTTGCACATTTATAAGTCTACCAGTCGTTCGCGCAATGAATATTGCTACCATATCTTGTTTGGTGCTCCTACTATACACATCGAGATTCTTGACAACATTCAAAAAAGGCCTGCAATGTAATCGACCCTGAACTAGCAACTCGACTTAATTCACTTTCTCACCGACGAGACGTACCTACCGCTTTGTCTTTTCTACAAATATTTTCATGGTAATTGTTCTGATAAGCTTTCATCGTTCGTGCCTCGACTGCATAAATTTAATCATGCTGCTAGACTGGCAACTTGGTCACAACGTTTTACTGTTTGAACTCGCTAGTTACAATCGTATGATTTATAATAATAGATTCTTCTTACACGCTTCTTATCTGTGTAACTCTCATCCGTGTAACGCTCAATTTCATGCATCTCTGCCAGGTACAATCTATAAAAAATTGAAATTCAGCATCAGTCGTCACTCTTCTGTCTTCCTGTATTTTTATTGTTGTTTCTCCTCATTAAAGTTTTTTTTTCTCTTTCACTTCCAGTAACTAATCGCGTCGTAGTTTCATTATTACCTTTGTTGAAATTATTCAAATTAATTCATAAACTAGGACACTTAAGACTGAATAGGATGCATCAAGTAATAATGTTTGGTTTGGTCTCAGACAAAATTAAGTATAGGTTTCCATCACACAAAAATATATTTTCATGTATCAAATCTTATTAATCTGAATGTTTATAGGACAAAAATCTAAGTAGCTAATTATTTTAAAAAAATCATCCTTTTTTTTATTATGGAAGTCTATACAATATATGGACTATTGTCTTCATTGTTGTTGCCATATTTATCATAACATTTCGGTCGTTGTACGCACCGGCCTTCTTCAGTTGGTTGGAATGTCGAACTGAACCCTTTATTTCGCTCGCTGGCGTAGACTTTTCTAGTTCCACGTATCATTTCTAATGGATGTCAGTTATCTCTTGTTAATTCCCCTCTTCAAGTTCCCCACCGGCTTAACCAGGTATTGAACTCACACTCTTTGGGTCCTGTCACTGGATCTAACCAACGCCTTTATCCACTTGAGGATACATGGCACAGTGATAACTGACATCTATTAGACATGGCAAGTGGAACTAGAACAGTCTACCATAGCGAGCGAAATAAAGGGTTCAGTTCGACATTCCAACCACCTGAAGAAGGCCGGAGCGTACATCGGCCGAAACGTTCTGATAAATATGGCAACAAAGGTGGGAACAATAGTCCGAATAATGTAAAAGGTATTACGTATGTTCATCCTAAACTGGCAAAAGCTACTTAATTTGAAAAACCTTTAAGTTTCGAACATTAAGTTAACAATATAAGCGTATAGGATTATTCTAGACTTTCAGCTTAATCGAGAAAGAGAATGAACCAGCAGTGAATAATCTTGTGAGGAGTTCAGTAAAAGTGGATTTACGTCAGACTTATCACACTATCTAGTCTTCCCGAAAATTAGCAGGGGTGTGAATATATCATATTTTTGTGTCGATCCTGACCTGTCATCACAATTTCAGTCAACTTTTACCCCGTGATGTATCTTCCATCTGTATGTTTTACAAATAATATTAATGGTAATTATTTTGATGAGCTTTCCTCTTCGGTGCCACGACTGCATGAATTTAAGCGCACAACTAGATTGGCAACTAGGTCTCTCCGTTTTAATATTGATAGAGCTAACTACAGCACGCGATGGGTAAATTGTCGCCATTTCATTTTTTTTTTTTTACTTTCGCGTAAGTGTGTTGTTTATTTTTCATTACGTCTACAGCACATTATAGTAAGGTCATTTGGGCACCGTCTGTGAGAAAAAGAGCACCATCTCGCAATTCACTCTGCCAGAAATTTGGAAACGGCATGCTGTATTGCTTGGCATCCGCACAGTAATGTCCAATAGGGTCATTTCAGAGTATTTGGGTGTCAGACTGATGACAGCGCAGAGGATTCGGAAATAGTTGGATGAGTCTAATGATGATTACGAAGGTGTTTGGAGTTATTACTAGTGATGACGTCATTATGCCGCCATTCATTTTTCAACAGGGTCTCAAACCCAACATGGAGGCCTACGTCAAGTGGCATGAGTAGGTAGTTCTGCTCTGAGTCAAGAGAGTGTCTCCTGGAAGATCCTATATCTGGCAACAACACTCTACACCATGCCACACCAGTAAGAGAAACCAGTCATGGCTGTCAGAAAATTTCTGCAACCACATCACTCATTACATCTGGACACCTAACTGCCCAGGCTGCAATTCACTTGATAATTATGCGTGGGGAGCAGTCGAGCGAAAAAATATCAAAAGTACTTGTAACACCAACGATGAGCTGAAGGCAGGTATTAGAACAGCATTCACCAACTTAAACAAGGAGACCGCCCAGAAGAGTAGCAGGATATTCCGAAGTCGTCTGGAGGCCGAGGTTGAAGTCAATACTGATTTTATTGAATAAATTTAGTCTTTAGTATTTAAAGATATTTTTGTTTAATTTTGGGAACCATATCTGTTAAAATGAGATTATACTTACGTAATTTAGACGACAGTTTATTCATTGCGCACTGTTTTTATATGGGTATGTTGAAAACAGGGTGCCTGGATAAATTGTAAACACACACATATTTATATACATTCTTACAGACACATATTTATATACATTCATACAGACTCTATTCTTATATATATATATATATATATATATATATATATATATATATATATATATATATATATATATATAATGAATATATTTGAATTGTGTTAAATTAAACTTATCAGATGTTACGAAAAAATTACATAAAATAAATAGACAACACTTGTCTATATTATTTAATGAAACGTGTATGAATGAATATATATATATATATGTATATATATATATATATATATATATATATATATATATTATAAATTAATTGATTTAATAAATAACATATTTTAAATCAATTAATTTATAATATTAATGCTCTGTAAATTTACATTGAGCACTATTTTGTAAAAATATAAATATCTATAAGAACACCGGATTTTATATCTTACTGTTCTTTCTTTTATTTTACACACACACACACACACATATATATATATATATATATATATATATATATATATATATATATATACACACACACACACATATGAACGTACATATATATATATATATATATATATATATATATATATATATATACACAGTCAAGTTGTCAATTTTTATGTTGCCACCAATTTATGCTTATTCATTAGAAATCAGTTTAGCCGAGGATATCAATAAGCGTCGAAAAGTGACAAAATATGTATGCATGCATAAGCAATTTATTAAGTTTATGACAGTGAAAAAAGAACGGATAATGAAAAGCACTTTCAGAAAAGCAACGACCATGAGATTTTCAAACGGGTGTTTAAATCGCTTCTTCGTATATTTACTATCATTCAGACAATCTTTCACTTGATCAGTTCTTCGGGTCTCGTCATACGTAATCCGCGTGAAAATATTACCCACTTATAAAGAATAATGCAGGATAATATTTTGATTTTGAAAATATATTCCGATATATTGAAACAGGGATATATTTTTTTAAAAATCGTTAAGCACATACACATTAAAACTCGATAGAAATATAACTTGAATACCTCATTCAACCTTATACTCAGCGAATTTTACCGCTGCAGGACTGTATAAAGCGTCGCTACTGACACTAGAGTTTGAACACAGATCACCAGAGAGAAAACATAAGAGATCCTATTTTGAATAAGTAGATCACGTGATGGTAAAGGAAACGTGTCTACGGGAATTAGCATTGCGTCTCAGTGATATTATACGGATCACTGTTTGGATCACTATTTGTTGGTTATTTTTCGAGCGGATATTATCGAGCAAGTACTATTAGTGCGAATGTTATCTGAAGGCGTCTGCCACTAGTATTGTTCAACAGCGTTACTATAGCTGTATCTGTGATTACAAAATCTCTATTACAACGGGCATTACGAAAGTGACAACGGGCATTCGTTGACATTACAAAATGACACAAATTCATTCATTAGCTCAGTCACTAAATCTACTTTCAAAATCTACCACGATTCTAACTGTAGAAGTCATAACATAATTTACCTCCTAGAATGCACATTATGCCAGAAGCCATATGTAGGGAAATCTGAATGTCCCTTTTACTACAGAATCAATAATTATCACAATCGAATTAAGTTGACTCCCCATGAAGAAATATTACCTGTAGAACTACATTTCCGCCTAGAAAAACACGATTTCAAAACCCATGCCAAATTCACTATAATTGAGAGAATAGAAAAGTTCAGAGAAGATTTTAGAGTTCCATAAAAATAAGTGGATAAAACGTTTAAAAGCACTATCCAGCCGGGTTTAACCATAAATTTAACAAGATAGATAATATTAATATATAACCCTACAAATCAAAACCTACCCACATTTCTCACCCACGGAAGTCAGACATGCTTACGGAGGTGTTGAGGCCTCACACTTATACACACACCCACACGAATATACACACTTACACACATCATACTCACTCACTACCTAATGAGCCAAAGTGTGTCCGAAGATTTTAATTTTTTAATATGTATTATTGTTCAATATATATATATATATATATATATATATATATATATATATATATAAAAGTGGACATTGAGGTAAACACTCAGACGCGACAGGCTGTTTTGATACTGGGTGCAATATATATATATATATATATATATATATATATATATATATCTATTTTGGGTGTGAATATTCTATTCTATATTCAACATGGCATATATATTTTCTATTTATTTATTAAATAGTTTATTATTTATTTCTATCTCCCGGTCTAAATATTCGAAGAATCTTAGAAATAATATGCGTATTCTGGAGAGATGTGAAAGTACAGGAAAACGTCATAGATCAGACGTGCTCTTACGGCTCGGCTACAAATTACCTAATGGTCAAACATGACCCGCATAGTAATTGTGCATACATAGCTTTCTCGATTCTAGAAGTATATATTTCTATTCAGTTTCGTATTCTAACATTAACAAAGACAATTTTGGAGAATGGATTTTCATTTATTAATCCGACATATAGTTATTTTATTGATTCTAACAACATCCTTCATCACAAAATTAATCAGCAGACAATTCTTTACCTTTTGTTTTTTGTCATGCATATAATGTCTGGTTAATAACTGCAAATCTCTGTTCACGAAGGTTATTATTAATTTGCTGTGCTGACCTCGCTATGTTATTATTATGTCTAGGTAAAACCTAGTCATTAATATAATTTGCTGTGCTGACCTCGCTATGTTATTATTATTTCTAGGTAAAACCTAGTCATTAATATACTTTAAAGCACGTAGTTTCGAATCCCAAATACACTGGACAAAAAGGTTTGTTATTTTAAACCAAATAATAATGATATCCCATATGTGTTTATAATTGATTTTTCTGTTTTAATTTGATATGTTCCAACAAATCTTCAGAGTTCCATGCTTCATGTAAAATGTCAAGCCTCTCAGTTACCAGAGGGATATTCTAATCAAGACGTATCAGTGATAGGTTCGCATGACAGTCAAACTTGAAAGCCTGACAGGTGTTGTTTTTATATGGCAAAAGTTTTGTGACGTGATACTTTGGAGTATTTACTACAAATGTTACTGGAAATGTATCCTGTCCTAACTTATGCGATTTGATACATTTTCCAGCTGTCACTCCGTCATTTAGCATTGTAAGTGTTTGCTTTATAAAGAAATGGCAGACCGAGAAATCTATTACTAAAACTAGAGACGTCCTGGTTTGTCGAATAGCAGAAGTTGGAAGCCGTGAATCTATCGTCGATCTGAGTTGAAACGAAAAGCCGAAAGCATTAAAATATACTGGACAAAAAGGTTTGTTTTTACCGTTAATTTATACTGGGCGGGGTTTTGTACAAAACTAAACAGGGGAAACTTTGATAAATTAAGTCTAATAAGGAATAAGACGGTGTACAACATATGGAATTCCAAATTGGTAGATATTTCTATTATCACTCCAGTACAATGGTTATTGAATTCATTGGCAAAATCGCATAGACTTACCAAACAAGTTGAAATATCGGGTTCAAATCCTACAGAAGCACACAATGGAACATGAAAAGTAGAGTGACATATATGCAGACACAATTACATATATGTAACCTACTTTTGCTCCCATCAAAGAGCAGTTACTTGGAGTTCTGTATTGCAAGACTATCGCTTGATCCTCACTGGGCACAATATTATTCGACCAGGATATATATATATATATATATATATATATATGTGTGTGTGTGTGTGTGTGTGTGTATGATTCTCAAAATGTCTGTGGATGTATGTGTGTGTGGGTGTATGTGTGAGTGTCTGTGGCTGTTTGTGTGTGTGATCGGATGTCTGTGGCTGTTTGTGTGTGTGATCGGATGTTGTTTATGCGTTCCACAGCTTTCATTCGATATCGATGATTTTTTTTTGTTTGATAGATAATTCGTCAGTGCCGGTTTTGAGCCCAAAATTGACAGGAAAAAAAATGACATTCTTGAAATTGAAAAATCGAAATAACAGATTTTTTACGCAAAAATCAAAGGCAAAATTTAATGTCTGTGAGGACATCATACACTCAATTAAGAGAGTTGAAATCAAACGCTTATTAGAATTATAAAAAAATGATATTATAAATCAAAAAATATCGTATGATGGTTCCTTCCTTGCAAGATTGAGAACGTAAAAACGGCATTTTCAGGCCCCTCCCATACAGTTCTTGTTAACTCCCACATTTGAGTATGTGTCTTAGTTGTACCCAATTGTTGTACTATTATTTATTTTCGGGTGGGCTGATAAACTTAAACTGCTCAAATTGAACGGCAAAAATTCCCAATAATAAAACACCCGGTCGAAGACGGGTTATACGGCTAGTATATATATATATATATATATATATATATATATATATATATATATATATATATATAAACATGGTTCAGAGGATAATATATACGCATTATATCTACTTATTTTTATACTGATACTTTCCAGTGTCTATTTATTTTTTATACTGATCTTTCAAAGATTCTACAACTGATAAATTTAAAATATTAAAATAACTATAACAAAGTGTCGTTTCGCCTGTTTTTAAAAATCATCATCAAAGAAAATTCTATAGCAGTTGCAATATGTTTGTCTTTACCCCTGAAGATGATCTTGGAAAAGATTGAAAGTACTTGGGTTAGAAAAACTTTCAGCTTGACATCAAGAAACTGATTAAACAGCTGGAAATGATCTGTATAACTAAGGAGACACAGTATATCTATATAATTCAACGAAACACACACACACATAGACACATACACACATAGACACACACACACAGAAACACGCACACAGACACACACGCACACACACACATATATACATATATATATTGTGTGTGAGTGTGCGCGTGTCTAAGATACATGCAGACATCGTTAGAAATTTTCAACATAAAAGATGAAGGTAGCATAAAATTTTTATGTTCTTGATATAATACATATTTTAACCAGAAAATGAGTGAAAAATTTGACCGCCGAATCTTAGCCAAAGAGATGAATATAAATGCCCATATGGCAGCTGAAAATTCCGTGGCTTTCCAAGAAGCAGAGTGGTCTGTCCTCGAGATATGAAACTTAAGTAGAGTTTCAGAGAAGACAGGTTTTTCCAACTTTGAGGATTGACACAACACATTTTGTAATCATAATTAATCCAGGCCAAGTAATCACTTACAAATATGCAAAACAAGCTCTTAAATGATAATATATGATATTTCATAATGTTCTTCGTTAATTTTTTCGTTAATGACTTTTCGGCGGTATAATATACATGACATTTACATCTTCAAGAAGGAATAACGGCAAAATTTGTTTTTCAAGTATGAAGTGAATATATATTATCTTAGTTGTTTGCATCAGAACACAGTGAAGTCTTTTCATATCTTCTTTTTTGTGCCATGTCTCTTCAGGACGTTTGCGATCATGGCGCTCCACAATTTCCTGTCTTTTGTAGCACTTATGTTATTCATTGTTCCCTTGTGTCACACTTGCCTTCAAACTGTCCTGTGAGTATTAAATTTTCCAGACTATCTTTCCTCATTATGTATCCTAGAAATTTCAACCCTCTTACTGACGTTAAGTATGTCATTTTTCCTCATTTTCTCTAAAAGCTTCGTAGTTGTTCAAATTTTTCTCACCATCCTTCTGTACAATCGTATTTCTGTTGCTTCAACTCTCTTCTTCATCTCTGATGAGATTGTCCAGAATTTACTGCAATATAGAAGGAGTGATATTACGTAAGACTTCAGTACTTTATTTGTTTCTAACTAACCACAAAGAATTTAGGAAGAAGAAATCAGGGAATTTTCGTGTTTTTATCCATTAAATCAGTGCTCTACATAATTCTGAGACGAGGTAAATGAAATTTTAAATCGTAAGGTTACGTTCATTTCCTGAAAGAAAAAAACAAATATAGTAACTTCATAAAGTGAGATATTTTCCTCTTTCCAACATCAGCTATTAAGACTCTGTAAGCTGGTGTTTCTGATGAATTCAGAGATTTGTGGATATGTTTTTCGGATTTCGATGCTTTTAAAAATCAATTCTCATGCTTAATATGTTCAGTTACAGTTATATCACACTACATTGTAGAAGCTTGGGAAAAATTCGTTTGAATGAAAATGTTAAAATATACTTTATGACTTGAGAAATAAAATTCAGAAAAACTGCCAATAACAGTTTTAGATTAAATCATTTCCCATATTTTGCTATTTGCAAGAGAATAAACCAATCTTAGGCAATAAAGATGAATGTAGAGGCATAAACGTGTGTTGCACGTGAGTGCTCCAGTGGAGTAATAAAACATATTTAACAAAAATAACTTTAAAGTAAAAACATTATAATAACATATAATGCATTGGAATAAGTGGAATCAACGTTATAAATTGTTCATCATAATTTCTACAAAAGGAATAAGAAACACTAATCTTTAATTCATCCTTTGGCAAAAGCGTTTTAGTTTATTTCTGGGGACAGTTACCCGGCTCTAACATATATTTTTGCTTTGAAATTTGCAAAACGAAAAAATAATCGTCCGCTCTCATCTGATAAAAAGATATATATATATATATATATATATATATATATATATATATATATATATATATAAAGATACAGAGATTGATAGATAGATCAATATATGTTGATATATATAAAGATAGATAGATAGATAGATAGATAGATAGATAGATAGATAGAGTAAAAGCTAAAGTTTATAAGTAAAACCTCAATGCCGGCAGTGCCTAAATATAATATATAATAATATTATTATTAATACAATAATATGAAATTCCGCTATTCAGTGTTTCATGTAATAAAAAGTAACAGGCGGATATACTATGAGATATATATCCAGCTGAGTATTATTACATGAAACTCTGAGTAGCTGATTTTATGAAAATTCTATTAATAATATTATATTGTAATATATATATATATATATATATATATATATATATATATATATATATATATATATATATATATATAAAAGCGTAACATCAGTGACGGTAGTAATTAAACAGGAACGGGGTCGATGTATAATAATATTACATACTAATAATTCATGTACATTTAGTTCTGCAGAGTTAAAACAACTTGTGAGATTCATGCACGAAGGAATCGGCAGGTGCAGATTGAAATCTGACAGTTGTAAAATTTAAATATTGATATTTATAACTTATATCCTTGAGAGTGGATACACTTGCATACATCGAAATACAAAAGTATATATAATATGTAAATTCAAATATATACGTACATCTTATTTTCAAATAAAATACACATATACATACAAATACGTATCCACATATATATATATATATATATATATATATATATATATATATATATATATATATATATATGTGTGTGTGTGTGTGTGTGTGTGTGTGTGTGTAAGCAAATATATGGATATAGATCCGACAGTAAAATATACTGAAAAAACAAACAAAAATCCTCATATGCGATTATGCTGTTTTAATGTTTAATATCAACGTCGGACGTTTCGGTCTAATAGACCATCTTCAGGACATATTCATAAAACATAATTAACATAGACCATATACAATTCAACATGAAAAAGACGATGGACATGAAAGCAATACCAATCCAAACAGATAACTGAAATCTTTTATAAGATCAGCGTTCCGTTTAAATATGATCACGTCGTCGTCACGTTGAATTGAATTGTATTTTCATATTGTATTTTCATATATATATATATATATATATATATATATATATATATATATATATA
Source organism: Acanthosepion pharaonis (assembly GCA_903632075.3). Taxonomy (NCBI): domain Eukaryota; kingdom Metazoa; phylum Mollusca; class Cephalopoda; order Sepiida; family Sepiidae; genus Acanthosepion; species Acanthosepion pharaonis. The sequence continues at coordinate 381,114 of CAHIKZ030000565.1, forward strand.
TGCATACATATATACATATATACATATACACACATATATGTGTATAGTGGCCTAAGAGGCGTTTTTAGGCAGGAGAAGTAAACTAGATCCAATTTCAAAATTTAATTACATAAACCCTACTCAACATAACTAAACACTATTTGGAACTAGTATATATTAGGTCCTCCATTTGCATGTTTCATTGCTTGTATTCGATTTTTCATGGATTTGATCAAGTTATCAACAATCGTCTGATCCATAATTTGCTACTCCTTTAGTAATGATTCTTTAAGGGTTACCGCTGACGTGATTTTGGGTACACGCTCTCGAAATCTTCTGTCAAAGTGCTTCCAAACCTGCCCTACTGGATTCATGTCAAGACTTTGGGATACACATGGCAGTGACTTAATTCGTTGCGATTCCTTCCAGACCTTTTCTACTTTGTTCGTATGATATGACACTCCATCTTCTTGAAAAAGGTAGACATTCTTGTCAATCTGATTGGTTTCAAACAATGCGAGTATGCCTTTCTCTAATATTTGATGGCATTTTGAACCATTCAACCGCTCGTCAACAAGAATCAGCTCAGATTTCCCACCACGCCAGGCAGCGTTCCACACCATTACTCCAATCCCTCCATGTTTCACGATTGCCTGCAAATATTCAGTGTCTCAAGTCTCATTCTGATTTCTCTAAACATAAATCCATCTTGAATTCGAGTATTGACAGAATTTACTTTCATATGACCAAATTACAGACTGCCAAAATTCATAACCGATTGAAACAGATTTTTTTTTCCTTTTTTTAAACTGTGCGTCCTTCAAAGAGAGACGCTGGTTGGAACTTTGCTGGAGAGCACATTTTATTTATTAAGATTTCTCGAGTATGCAAGCCAATGCAAGCAATACTCGTAGTATAGAATAAAAACTGAAAGTCTATTTCACATACGGATGTCCACTAATAATTTCATTTGAAGTAATAAAAAATACATAATTACGCACATTCTTCATTGAAGATATCTGTTTCATTAGCAACCTCGATAAATCTATATTCCAACATAAGAACATTATATTAAGTATATTTAAGAAGAAACAGAATGTTCAATGAATTTTGTTGTAATTTTTTGCGATATAAGTTTATTTTATCGTAAATAGAATTATGGGATTAACTTTAGTGCATCAGAGTTAATTATCCAACTTATTATAATGTGGTTAAAATGGGATCAGATTGTTACAGGGACAAACTGTTTTTACATCACAGGAATTTCACCAGTGAAAGACAGAAAAAATTGCTTAACATCATATGAGCCAGCGGTTCTCATTTTTTGGGTAATTACACAGATCTGGATAAAAATGGGACTTAGAGTTAGATAATGAAGGCATTTTAGATATAGCCTGAAAATCTTTGCACGTAATCGACATCTGACGAAAAATATTAAATTTGTTTACAAGCGAATAGTTTTGTCAAAAGCTTTGTTCTCTTAATAAGAATGAATGAAGAAAATTATGATATAAAACTTCTTTCTGTACGTTCAATAAAAAAGATAATGTGCACTCAAAACAAATACAAAGAGCTCTGAACGTTCTGCTCCCACATTATAATTTGTAAACAAGGTTTTTGACAATATGCAGAATGAAGAACGAATTGCAAACTAGGATTCTCGAGGTTGCTTCAGACTAGAAGCTTACACTGTCAAACCAAATCCACGAACTAAATAATTAGTTGCCAAAAACATATCCATTTGTTTCATTGCTGATTTTTAAATAGTGTTCCAACTTCTATTCATGTAATTAAAGAATAACTACAATATAATACATTAGTGAATTTCGTGTAGTGACTTTATATAAGGAAGAAAGTGACTATATAATTAAGGTGATAAAATCACTATGACACAAATGTTTACTGAGTATAAAAATATGAGAAAATAAAATAGTATTAACGAATAAGGCCAAAAAAGGAACAAGGATGAAGGATGCAGAAGACTGATGTTGCGTTAGAAACTATTAGCACAGAAATGGATTGATAAATTTGATAAAATCTACCGTTTCGGATCTATCGACAGTGAAATTTAGGGTTAATTCGCGTCGCTGGCAGCCATTACTGCCGTTGTTTGTATACATTCGCTGCGGAATAGCTATCAGCGTAGGTATCATTGCGCAAACTGAGAGTGTCTACGTAAATAGTTCTCGTGCGTAATTGAGACAAAGAAAGATCAGTTCTGCGATCAGCTTTCCGTAGTCTTGCGCGTTCAGTTTTGCGCAGCGAATCCATGCAAACAACGACAGTAATGGCTGCCGCCAACGCCGCAAATGAATCCGAATTTTCACTGTCGATAACTCCAAAACGGTAGATTTTATCAAATTTATCAAATTCAGATTCGAATGAAGCATTTACAATTACACATAAATGTAAGTATTCTTGATATTTTTAATGCGAACTGAACGCGGGTACTAAACTGCAAATTAACCGATAATATATTTTTTAATCGTACTTGTCACTTAGGTGGTGTGTGTGTTACAACCTAAAATTACCTACGATAAACAATGGACCATTTCTGTTTGATTGCGAGGATAGATGGAAGAAATATATCAAAGACACTGTTTGATTTTAGGGAAATTAACGGAAAAGAATGAACGGAAATATAGAGGATGCTATAACAGGCTCATGTGTTTAATGTCTGCTTCAATGAAATGGAAAACCTTGTAAATTTTGACACTTTTCATTTGTAGCCATTTGCTTCTTTAAATACTCACCTTCACCTATACTTATTATTATTATTATAATAGTTTGTTAAAGTTGTTTATATTAAAATATTTAACCAGACAATAGGGGATATTCACGGATAATTTTTAGTTGTGGAACTCGTATTAAATCATTAACTTCATTATTAGAAAAAAAAAATTCATCAGAAAATTCAAATAAAAAAAACAGTGAATTTTTTAGGGGTATGTCTTGTCACGATGGAGGGACGGTGGACTCATGGAGTTAGCAATTCGTATTGAGGAATCGGAGCAGCGATTAGAATTTCAGACAAGTTTACATGCTAATACCATTGTTAAAGGTATGAATCCATCTCCTCTCTCTCAGCTATAGATAAAAGAGCATGGCATATTGGGCCATGTAGCCTTGGATAATAACCAGTCTAGGAGAAGAAAACTCTGAATTCAAACTACCTGCTGCCTTGTAGGTCCTGCCTGTTTGAGCAAAGGCTCCAAAAAGGTAACTTCAAAAACAATTCAACTTCTGAGTGTAGGGAAGGGATAATCTAAACAATCTTGGTATAAAAGGAACTAGTCAGGTATTACACTATTCTCCTCTGAAAGTTATCATAAACCACATTTGTAAAATAGAGAAGAGTGGTGCCTCCAACGATTTGAATGAAATGAAATTCTGGACATTATAAATTTACCTCAAGATTTATCAATTAACTGCAAACAACTTTAACAGAGTGAACTAAGCTCGTAGTAAGATTACGTGTTGTATAATATTGGGCATTTTATAAAAAATTCATTTTAAATTTAGTTTAATGTATAATTTATGTTATAATTTGAGTCACGCATCTATAGACATTACACATCTCTATTATGGGATCTTTATAAGTCACTGCTATTAATAATGAAGCGCTATTCTAAATGTTTCGATTCTTTATTCTTTTAGTAAATTCACAAATATTTTAAAAACATTTTGAGGGTAAGTATTCCAAATAATGCTATTATTTGAATTGATTCACGCAGAGACACACACACTTTTATATAACCTGATGGAGCTGTAGGTGTATAGCAATATAGAAAAGGATATTTGTCAAAACCTTATTAGAACAGCGTAATGATTTAAGAAACATTTATATTTTGTATTGATCAATGTTAGATACTATCATATATAGATACATACATACATACAGACACACACGTATATATATATATATATATATATATATATATATATATATATATATATATATATATATAGAGAGAGAGAGAGAGAGAGAGAGAGATTCATGCATACATATCTGATAACGGAAAGCAATCTCAAGAACACTGCATTAACAGGCATCTGCAATGATTTACAAGGAATTTATGTCAGTTTTGTGACAAAGTATGTGGGTCAGCAGCAGATTTGAAGAGTCAAATGAGAATGCATAAGGGATAGATAAAGTATAAACTCAAGTATTTCAACTGCCTATATGCATATAGCCTGCTAAAATGAAGCAGGCCATTTAGTTTACGAGGTGATAAAATATAATTTGAAGGCATGATTTATTTATGTGTTAAGTGCTCAATATCAGGGTTAGAGCGTATGTAAATATAAAAGTGGATATTGAGCTTAACACCAAGGGGAATCAGACTGTTTCATGTTTAAACGCAATCTTCAGGCCATGAGTGTTGCATTTTAGCTCGAGTATTTATATATGTTCGTCAATGACTCATTACGGCTCGAAGGTTGATTATATAACATTAACGGCTATTGGCTGGGAGTTTATATTTCCAATTATTCTAGAGTTTTTAATATGAATCCGAATGCCACATTTAATAGTGTTGTTTGTTAACTTTTTTACTCATTATAACTTATTGATCATTTTATTATTCGTTATTGATTATTACTGTTATTGCAATTACTTGTGGTCATCTGTGTATTCGTAGTTTGTCAATTTATTTGTTATATACTTAATTGTATATTTATTTATTGATTTTTTTTTATTTTATTTACTTATTTATTGATTTTTTCGTATTCATTTTTAGTTTCCGATTTTTATGTTATGTAGTAAAACATGTTTGTATGTGGAGGTCTGATCGTTTATGTAGTAATTTGTGTTGATCTGGGAAGGTAATTATAACTGTTTTCTTCCCCAGGCAGAGTTTACAGTTATGGGTTTAGGCGGGTTTCCTTATAGTCCATTACATTTTTCTTGTGATTTGTTTTTAACTTCTAGTATTTGTTTAGAAAGCATTGTGTATTCACGAACAGCACAATACCTTCTGAACATATATGGGAAATGAAACAGTCTGTTGCCGGTGTTTGTTTTGCCTCAATGTCCAATTATATATATATATATATATATATATATATATATATATATATATATATATATATATATATATATATGAATATGTGTGTGTAGAGAGAGAGAGAGAGAGAAAGAGCGAGTGAGAGAGAAGGAGATACAGGCGGATAGATAGACAGGCATGCAGACAGAGATTTTTTTACTAAGCTTAACTGTCCATGGTGTGAAACCAAACGCAAGAGAACTAGTAATTAAGTTTTTTCTGTCAATCCTTTAAATGGCAAAATTTTGATATTTAGTGCTGATAATAAAACCTCATTAAATTTTATCCAGACTTCGAAGATAATGTCCGTCTTTTTTTTTCTGTAACTAAATTTTTATCTGCATCATTGAGAGAATATCTGTCCCTTTCCTTTCTTGGATCCTAAGATATATATGTCATATTTTGTGTACAATTACCGATGACTTATGTTCTCGTTAGAGTCATAACACTTTTTTCATACTGGTTTCAGAAAAATCTATCAACATGATAAAACCAACATACTGGATTTCTTATAGGAATCAAGTATAATCCATAATACATTGACTTATTGATAAGTATATATTTGTGTAGATGTGCTTTTCTTTGGCTATATACATGTAACAAAATTCTCGTTTGTAAACTCTGAATTATATTATATCATATCTTTTTTTTGTAGACGAATATGTCGAAAATATTATCTGTGCTCATGCTCCTGTGTATTATTGGACAGTTTGGTAAGTTAATTTCTACACTATTTTTCTTCTGCCGTATGAAATAAATTCGGTTTATGTTTGGAATAATATTTGCCTCTGTAATATGTAATATTTCTACCTTTAAAGGGCGTGATGTCTAATTGCAAGATTTTTGTTCTAGGGCAATAGGCCCATGTATTAAATAAAACAAAACACGTGGCAGTAATTATATATATATTTGTTATTTATTCGGGCTTGCGGCCTCATCATTGTAGCTTCTAGCAAAAAGTATTCTCTCGTCCCCTTTCAAACATTTATTAGGGAGACGTCACTCTTTAATATCAAATGTCATCCTATTCATTCCGTTTGTTCAGACACATTTTTGTTTTTTGATTATAGGACAGTTTTTCGTTTTTTTTGTAATGATTTCTAAATTGTGGCTGCAGTAATTTTTTATGTATTGATATATTTCGTTTAGGTTCTATCTGGCTCACTGATTAACGAGCTAACAAAACAATGATTCCCAGAGATTGTATTCGCATCAGCTGACGATGCCCACAGCAGAAGCAAAAATATTGTTCATGTGTAAACAATATACAGAATTATTGCTATTTTAAACCTAATATCTATGAAGGTTTTTAATTGCATTTCTTCATTTCCTAGCTTTGGTTTTGATGTGGAACTATCTTTTATGCTAAGAATTCTTGATAATTAATTGTTAAAACACAGAAGAAGAATGTTACATGCAATACAAAATATTTCGGTTTTAAACCGTACGAAGCAATTTAATTAATTCTAGATCCACAAGCAAGATCCTATATATATTTACACAATTTTGAAATCCAGTCTTTTATTTGGATCTGGTTACCGTTTTGCGTGTTGATTATCACGTGATTTATGCTTTCCAGAAAGGTTTCTGGCATGTTTGATACTATTTATCTGCAGGTTCGAACACAAGTAACTTTGAAAAATTCCCATTATATGACTGTAACTACAAATCGTGTTTAATTTATGCTCTTCTTGGAGAGTTTATTATGCTATACTAACTGATTTGGTTGTTTACCGTTTAACCTATTCCTCCGCTGAGGCGATACATACTGTTTTTTTTTTCTGGGATTTATCGATCTTCAGTTTGGTATAGTTTCTTATGATGCCCTTGTATTGGGATTTCATAAAAGATTCCGTTTCACGAATCGGATATCATCTATGAGTTAATGGCCTATGATTGGTTGATATTTTTTATTTACGTCTTAAATTCTTCGTACGGTGTTTCCTTTTCTCATCTTTCTTTGTTGCATTCTCTAATCATCATTTGTTTTCTGCTTATCTAATTTTCTTGTTTTACAGTTTCTAGCATTTTTATATGTTCACCGAGAGGTTTGTATATATTTATCCAATTCCATTTCAGATATTTGAACAAAATTTTCGACGATGATGATCATTCCGCCTCCGTATTTACTTTTCACATTTAATCTGTGTCCTTTTTTTGTGAATGTGGGGTGGAATCTTTGTGCAGGGTAATGAGTTTCATGATGTAAATGGCGCTTTTTTTCGTGGAGTGTATATATCGTTATCAAGTCTACTCAAGAATTTATTGCTTTCATCGGATTCCTGCTAAGTAGTTTATTTTCTTCTAACTTTCATATTTCTGGACTTTTTTTAAAAGTTTGTTACATGTTCTTTCGAGTCAGATCCAGTACTCCAGAGGTATTTATAGTGATAAACTCTTGTTAATATTCGTCATTATTATTATTATTATTATTATTATTATTATTATTATTATTATTATTATTTTCTTCTTTGATCATTACACATTTCTTTCCGGGTCCTGCCCAGGGACCTAAGGTTAGAAATGGCATCATGACACTTTCCACTGACAAAAAAAAAAAAAAAATATTACATAGAAAAAGCCCTTCGTAAAGTGTGGGCTGTACTTGTCAGAACAATTTTTTGTATCTCCTTGAGGCATGGACTTCCAGGAATCCCTCCAATTAGTCTACTGCAATCTTTTCCAACCAGTCCTAGGGCTCCAACTACATCAGGGATTGTTGATGTTCCCATATGCCACATTTTCGAGATTTCTATTTCAAGGTCCTTGTACTTTGACAACTTTTTGAATATCGTCAAAGATACATTGAAGTCAGCAGAGACTGCCATATTAATAAGGAGGCACCGTTTTTGTTTGTGGTCTTTAATAACAATATCTGGGCGGTTGGCTTTGATTGTTCTGTCAGTGTGTATTGTGTAGTCCCATAGAATTGTAACAGGTCCTATCTCCGTAACCGGGCCTGGGTGGTGTTCATACCAGTTTCTTTCATTTTCCTTCCCGTAAAAGTTGCAGATTTTCCAGTGCAGATATTGGCCCACTCTGTCGCGTCGGGTTTTATATTCAGTGGGTGTCAATGTCGTGCAACCTGACACAAGATGATCAATCGTTTCTGGATATTTATCACAGAATCTGCATTTTGGGCTGACAATATTTTAGTATATGTGCTTGATAATTCCTAATTAGCAAGCATTGGTCCTGCGCAGCAAGGATGAAACCTTCGGTTTCCGCTTTCAACCCTGCACTACGTAGCTACTGATGGGTACGGGTTTTGTCTACGGCAGCTTATTTGGTACGGGCAGAGTATAGGCCATGAAGCGGTTTATCTTGCCATCGCTTCTGTAACTGGTCGGTTGCATTCGTCTTTGCTGTCTGTTTTAGGTATTTTGCAGTTTCAGCCGGTGTATTGTGCTGTAGTTGCATCTCTACGCCCATTTGAAACTCCATTTTGAATTTGTTGGCTTCTTTCATTACGGAGTAAAGACGCTTACTACTTTCATGTTCCTTGACGCATACCATCATCCAGTTTTCTGTAGTTTCCAAATATTTTTGGAGGCCAATTGTTGTAGTTTTGTAGGACAGTTCTAGTTGAACTAATCCTCTGGGCACATACAGACGATCAACATCAGCTTTGGGATGGATGATGCATGCGATAGCAAGTGAGAAGCTTTTTATTATTATTATTATTATTATTATTATTATTATTATTCCTTTGATTTCTGGTGTGTGCTTAATTCTTGCCGGGGCTCATCGGAGACCTATGTTAAGAAATGACATCATTCACTGATCATTTTTTTGGAGAAAAACGAAACTAAACACCCCCGCTCCAAAAAAAAAACAACAAACAAACTCAAGATCTCACATATTTTACATAGATAATGCCTTTAGTAAGATGTGGAATGTACTTGTGAGTACACATTTTTGTAATTCTTGAAGGCGTTGGTTATCAGAAATCCATTCAGTGAGTCTATTGGAATTTTTTCAAATCAATCCGAAGGCTCCGACTACAAATGAAATTATTGATGTCCCCATGAGCCTCATTATTTAGATTTCGTTTTTAATATCCTTCTATTTTGATAGTTTTTGAATATCTTCAAAGATACATTACACTCTGCAGGGGATGCTATGTCAATAAGAAGACACATTTTGATTTTATGGTCTCTGATCACGATGTTAGAGCGATTTGGTTTGATTGTTATGCAGTAATAATAATAATAATAATAATAATAATAATAATGATACTGATAAAAATAAATTATATTTTGTAATATTTTGTATTATTGCGTTATATCTTGTATTTTCAGTTAGTGATGGTTTTTCTGGTATTTTATTAATGCATACAACAGTATTTATTTTAAGTTGTTATTGTTATTATTATTATTGAGTTAGTGTGTAGCATACCAACAAGCCAACATTGGGGGACAAATATATGGGGCCCAATATATCCATTATTGCACATAGTCTGGTTAGGGTATCCCGAGAACATACATCACCTTTGCATCAGAAGATGGGAGGCTTTCATAAAAGCAACACATAAACTTGCAGGTGAAACCCGATTACAAATATATTCAGGCTGAATTTGGATTGGCATGTAACAGGAAATAGTAGCTTCATCGTTTTCTATTAGATTTGTTGGATCATGTTCACAATATGTGTTTTTCACTTTGATGTTTTAGTCCTTGCAGATTGTCTAATGGAAGTGGCTTTGTTGTTCTTTTGTATATATCCTGTTTAGGCCAATTCTGAGCATCCAGAGAATAGAAAGTCTACTTTTTATTCCTTGTTGTATGGCTTGCACATTAGGTTGATGTTTTCCTTCAAAAACTTGTTAATTGGTTTTAATACATTAGTCTTGAGCAACAATAATAAACCATCCGATTTCAGATTTTAGGCCAGTTGTTTTTAGCCACCCACCCCGGTTTAGGCATGATCCATATCATTATCCCTGACACGTTTTTTTATACGACCCGTGAAGAGGTTTTTCTTCCCGTTTACTGTTTAGCTGTTTTAGGACTTGATGTTAGGACTTTTCATTATTTTATTGTCTATATATATATATATATATATATATATATATATATATATATATATATATATATATATATATTAATAGTCAGAGTTGAAATATACCAGGAAACAGTAGTATTAAAAAAATGTTTTTTTAAGTATAGTTAAGTATACTATATATATATATATATATATATATATATATATATATATATATATATATATATATATATATGTACTAGCAACATGGCACGGCGTTGCCCGTGATTGATTAAAAAATCGTACGACTCATACGGCAATCGCTATCACTTGACTTAAAAATATTTTTACCCTTCATTGCCTTTAAAGGAGTGCCCTTTTCCGTGCTGATGTTTTTCTAAGCTCTATACTAAATATTAAATCTGTTACGAAAAAAGAACTAAACGAAATGAACACAAAACGATCAGCTTCAAAAAAGGACTCGTAACTGGAAAAACCGAATGAAAAAAGAATGTTAACAACAAATACTTTTTCACACCCAAACCAGTTGTGCGGAATCAGAATCAACGTTGAGTTTAAGCAAGCGAATGAGCCAATTGGAGTAAAGTGCCATGCAGATTTTAATTTTTCTCACTTATGACGAATGCAGATGACGATTCTTTTTGCATGCTAGCACGCTAGTTAACATTCGTGTCAGTCAGCTGTTGGCTCTCACGCTGGCCAACAGAATCTTCCTGCCTATTCGTGGCAGCCAGCTATAGGCTCTAACTCTGGCCAATAGAAAACGGCCGCAAACTACATGAAAACTGCCGTAGAAGCATGAAAAATCGATTATTTTCACTATCGATGGAAGTTGGGAAATGCAACGTCGGTGTTGGCCTTCCCGCTAACTTGGAGCATGTGCATGTCAATTTTGGTGAAAATCCGTCGAAAATTGCGGCCGTACATTCGTTACACACACACACACACACACACACACACACACACACACACACACAAATATCCTGTCTTTTATAGATAGAGATATGAATATTATGTTATCCTAAATGTTATTACTGCCGTAATTAAGACTGACATGATGATTATTGAAAGTTTAGCCACAGATAAAAGTCGCTGTGAACGCAACCATAACTCGATGATTTCTCTGCCAGGATACAAATGGATTTCATTGACATGGAGTTATTCCTCGAATAGAAAATTTATTATGAAGTTATGCCAGTAACACATAAGGAAGAAATAGCTTTATTACTGTTATTATAGATTTACTTGATAATGTGAATCATTTCATGTTCGTTATTTTTTTATCGCACCGAGACCGAGGTTAGACTACCCAAAAATATCACTCATATTTTAAACTTTATTTTTTTTAGAATTGTTGTGTATGACGACCCCAAATTTTAAGGCCCATTTTGGGGATTTAAACGTCGTCTCATACGCAAAAATATATATATATATATATATATATATATATATATATATATATATATATATATATATATATATATATATATGTCGGTTTATAGTGGTTTGTTTATCTGACCTTTATCTCACAATTTAGCTATATGATATTGAATTTAGAAGCTACATGGTGTAATGGATATATTATTATTATTAATGAACTCACATGCCAACATCGGATGACTGTGGTTATCGTAGCGTATTGAATGACATTGAGCCGCTTCAAACTCCAACAGTGTCAGTATAATCGCACATTCAAGCACCATCTGGGTCATAGTAGTTTCAATTCATTCCTGGAATTCGTATTTAGCTAAAATTTATTGTCGTTCAGTTTATTATTTAACCACTAAAGCGGTAAGATCTAAATTAGTTCTATTTTATTAATGCAATAAATTAGTGCATGTAGAAATAAATTGAATTACACAATTTTAATCTTTTTTAGGGATCCAAGCTGGAAATCAAATGGGTGGCAACATGATTGACATTGAGAGTAAACCTCCGAAGACAAAGACACTGAAAGATCAGAAGAAACGTGAATATGAACTGGAAAACCTGTTTAAAGAATTACTTAAATAATTGATATGCAAATATGTTTGCAATAGAACCAGATGAAGAATATACACAACTACATTATCGCGATGTACTAAATAAATGAAATAAAATGAATTTTAAGTCAGAGAGAATGTATATCTATCTATCTATCTAATTTTATTCATAGCTATCTATCTAATTATATGCATATCGATGAATCTGTCTAACTCTATTCATATATATCTGTCTGTCTGTCTATCTATCTATCTATCTATCTAATTTTATTCATAGCTATCTATCTAATTATATGCATATCGATGAATCTGTCTAACTCTATTCATATATGTCTGTCTGTCTGTCTATCTATCTATCTATCTAATTTTATTCATAGCTATCTATCTAATTATATGCATATCGATGAATATGTCTAACTCTATTCATATATGTCGGTCTGTCTGTCTATCTATCTATCTAATTTTATTCATAGCTATCTATCTAATTATATGCATATCGATGAATCTGTCTAACTCTATTCATATATGTCTGTCTATCTATCTATCTATCTATCTATCTATCTATCTATCTATCTACACATGTATATAATCTACCACTGTATAGACAAATGCACCTACTTTGTCTTTGTTAATAGATGTATGCATTATCAACTTATTATTAGTATGTATCTAAATTTTGGTATATACTACAATACTATAATCAATTTTTCTTTAATCAGTTCACCCGAAACCAGGCGTTTGCTACACTAGTACGCAGGGGGTTGCAGAGTGAATGTGACAGAAAAAATGGACATAGGAAACGGAACGGAATAAAGACCAAAAAAATGAACGGAATTCAAAACAACAGGGAACGGTGGTTGACGTTGCATTTAAAGTTTTAAAGATTGTAGTTATCAGGGAAGCAAGGAAGCAGAAGGGAGTTCGACTCTCGGGAAGTGCGAGCAAAGAAACTGTTAGAGTAGCATTTCAGCAGTAAAAGGGTGGGACCTAGATGCCAATCTAGTAGTCGGGGCACCAGAGAAAAAACTTGTCAGAACCATTGCCATGAAAATATTTGTAGAAAAGATAGAGGCAAGCCAAATCACATCTGTGAGAAATTGACTGAAGTCGAGATGCCAAGTCAGGATCGATTGCATTGCAGATCCTTCTTTGAATATTGTCTAGAAGCTCGCGATGAACAGAAGGGGCACATTACCATATATTGCAACAAAATTCAATGCACAAGCAAATGGTAGATTTGTAAAAGTGCAAGATTGATTTGACGAGATAAACCTTCTGGTACGACGCAATGAACTCACTTTCCATACAGTAGAGGCAGCTATTGATTCAATGTAATTGTTCCACTTCAAGTTAGTCAAAAACGTGAAGCTAAGAAGGCGAAGTGAATCATTCTCCCGGAGTCGAGCACTAGCATTAAGTTTTTTTTTTTTATTTCATGCCATATGATATGATACCTATTTAATCTATGGCTATTTAAATCTTGTATGTTTTCCAGTCCAAAAAAAAAAAAAAGAAAAAAAAACGAGAACTTACTTGTAAAATCCCAGACGTTGATATAAATTGCAAAATATTTTGCATAAATCTATCTTACTTTTCCGGTTCTTGATATTCAAAAATATTGCATTATATTGTATTCCCGACATAACACAGAATCGAATATTAGGTGATATTTTAAAAATATTTATGAGAAAATGAATTTGAAATTATAGATTTCATGAAAAGAGAAAGCAAAATATTAACCGCAGTTTGGAGTAACAATCTATATATCAGCCAATTTTTTATAAAATCCAATTTCATTTTAATAACTAATTTTATTCAAGTGTAATAATTTTCCCACGCATAAAATTTGATCAGTATATAATTTAATCCTTCAGTCTCCTCGATTGAATGTATGTTCCTACACATACATGCAAACATTTAATTGATTAATGTTATTCCTAAATGATAAAAAATATTATTTAAACATTATTTAATGTTTAAACAATTACAAACGAACATAATATTTTTCTGTCTAAATTTCCTGAAATGGGAATTATCATTTATATGAGTTTCCGTCAGACTAATATTCCGAGCTTTGTTTTCATTATGACAACTTATTGGCTATTATTCCCACCGAACTTCCTCAGCTGACTATCATTAAGAAAAATAAATACTATATATTTATTTTTATTATTGAAACTCAAGGAAGCTAATAAATCCACTTAGATGCAAGGCGGTAGTGAGGGTTAAAGAATGTGATTAAAACATTATTTAGTAGAGAGGACATAAAAACAGAATTCAGCGATACAGAAGGTAGCGATTGAAATTTTGAAGACAGTGTTGACAGGAAAGCAAGAAGCCAGAGGAGAGTCAAACAAACTAGAAGTCCAAAAGAAGAAACTGTTATCATAGAACTTATAGTTATATTTAAAAATTTAAGCATTGAAAATAAGACGTATGCCAATCTAGTACTGCGCTTAAATTCATAAATTCTAGGTACCAATTATAAAATCTAATCAAAGTAATTTCCACGAAAATATTTATAGAAAGTTGTAGGAAAGTGACGGAACTGTAGATGCCAAGTCAAGAGCCCTACCATTGCAAAGTTTTCTTTTGTGTTTTCCCAAGAATCTCTAGATACATAGCGAAGGATCAGACCAGATGTGGCAGCAATATTCAATGCACAGACGGATGGTACACTTTTAAATTTGTAAGATAGATTCTGTCAAGAAAAAAGATCCCGCATGACATACTGAACAAACTTTAATAGCAGCAGACCCAGATATTGATTCAATATATTCAGTTCACTTCATGTCAATGGAAAAATGTGCGACCTAGAAAGTGCAATGTGTTTTTCTCTTGGAGGTCAGTATGCTAAATGCTGATGGAAGGTAGAAAAGGTTCTCTAAGGAAAGGAGGCTTCAGAATTAACAAACCATTTCCTAACCCAGTTAACAACATACTAAAAGTAATTCATGAGATCAACTGCCAAACTGACTTTATCGAATCTATTAGATTTACCACTTAAACAGGAGTATATAGTTGCGCCATCAGCATAGATACCGAGTCGAAAACGGATGACATCGGGAAAACAGTTAATGGAAATTAAGGATAAAATGATTGAACACTGGGGGACATCTACGTTAATATAAAATAATCTAGAAGAATGACCATTCAAAAAATCTTGCGGTTCGGTAAAAAGATTTAATCAAATAAAACATTCAGCTAGAAACATCATGGGAAGATTAGCATGCCAAACCCGTCAAACGCCTTTGAGAAATCTAAAGCAAGTGCCAGAACTTTACATTTCTTGTTCACAGCTTGTCAGACTATTTGATTAATAACATTTAGCCAAACAGCAATAGATCGAGAGAAGCAAAAAAAATATTATTTGCCCGAATGAAGACGCTGCGAGATGGTTAGCTTTATTGAAGTTGATTAGAGCCTCACGTACTTAGCCAAAAATGTTAGAAGACTATTAAGTCAATATCTGGAAGGATCAGATAACTCGCTCAATTTCTAAAATTAGGGATTACAGAAGAGGATTTCAAACGAGCTGAAAAGCAAGAAGCAGTAAGGGATTTATTGAAGAGCTTAGAGATAAGAAGAGGCAGTTCGGAAATACATTTCCTTAGAAATATTGCAGGGATACAATCGAGTTCGCATGCTTTGTGAGGTTCAAATGTAGATATGATAACAGAAATCACAGACGCTGCTATATGAATATTATATTGTAGAGTGGATAGTCAGGTAAAGGTACTCCCGATGAATTGAGAATAGATTGAAAGATAATTTACGAGCAAACCTTTTTCCTTTATCGGCAAATTATCATAGCAGAGGAGAGACTGAGGATTACTATTATTGAAAATACACTTTCAGAACCACCTGAAGTAACGTGAACCAGACTTGTGATAGTCTTCTACAGTGCTTCATTCTACAAGACAAAGAGATTGTCTAATTGTGGATACGTTTGCAATTTTTACGAGTTGAGACAAAGCTGCAGCTGATGTGACCAAAGCTATCACGTTTTATATCCTGAAAAATGGGATTCCTGTAGACTATATTAGCTGAACAAGTTAACCGGTATTTCTGTGATAGCAATGGTTTTTCCTGCTACACAATGCCCAATAACCACTTGAGCTCTGGGATTACAAACAATCCTCTGTGGCACAATTTTCAATAGGAAGATTAAAAATTATAATCAAAAAGTTGTCGTTAAGGAAATCACGAAATTATTCCCAATCGTGGCACTGGTAACAGAAAATAAGTATTGTGAAAAGGGAGTTCATTAAAATAAACGAGTCAAAAGATATATCAATAGACAATACAGCGTGATCCGAATGTCCAAGTGTTATAATACTCGACAAGGGTCAATAGAAGAGGTAAAGAACAAATCGTGTAAAGAAGCATTTTGGTTAAAATTATTAAGGAAAGGCGTAAGGAAATCCATTATTTGATGAAGCGACTGAGCAACTGAAAAACAAAGTCTGAATACCGGAAACGTCAGTAACATTAGAATGACTAAGCAACTTGACAAGGTGAGATTTAAATTCACAAAAAAACAAGATGTTCGCAGATGAATGTAGTGGGGAGATGGAGAGGGGGAGGGAGAGTGATTTCTATACTGTCAGACATATTCGTTCATATGCTGCACTCATGAGAAGAAGGGCGTTATAATGGAAAAATACGTGAAAAAGAGGTAGCTAATACAGTGTAATAATAGAAGTCGAAAACTCATCTGGAAACTCAAGTAACGTTCCCCTTGTCATTGGAAAAATTTCCTGGATGTGAACACCAAGGCGATGGATATATGCCCTATAATCTTTTAGACAAAGTGAAAGATAGCATGAAGCAAAGAATTCAACGGTAGAGATAGAAGAGTTTAATTTCGGAATGTGCTGAGATATCTGAAGAACATTTCAAGAGAAAATATTGTACACTTCAGAATTTGGAACGAATATTGGGCAGAGAAAGCCTGAGTGAGGCGTGGAAGGTATTTTTTGCGTGCTGGTTTACTTTTATTTCTTTTAAAGGTATTTGTCGTGAGATGATTACTTCCACTCTTCTGGAGGAAAAGGTCAAATAATTATTACTCACTATCGTCTGGGGCAATTCAGACTTACCTTAAGGTGGCTAAGATTAAAGCATAACTTAAAGTTTCCCCACCTGGGGATAAATGCAGGGATACCTATCCATGCTCGATATGGGACTGTACAAATCCCGATATTATATAACTGTTGACTAGAGCAGCCTCTGTCTGAACATCCAAAGATTTCGAACTCCTTGCTACTAACCCACTCGCCTCAAAAGGTAGCATCCTTTGGTTAGTCTGATCACCAACAAGTTAATAGAGTTAAAATCATTAAAGGATCCTAAATAGGATAAAAGGGATAAACCTCTAGTCATGTTCAATAAACATGGAAATAGTACGAGACAGGTGATAAGTAAACCTATCTACATTCATAAAATATTTACATATAGTGGTGGTAGGTTCGTTCTTCATTAGCTATATAATGTTTTTTGATGAAATTTAGTCGAGCCTACGTAAAATTTCATCTATGTTTTTTTATTTTTTTTTATTTTTTTTTTTTGCTACTGAGTTCAACTGCTTCACTCATATAAGAGGACAATTTCTACTGGGAACCGAAAAAGTTGAACTTACAGATTTTTTTTTTCATTTTGACTTCCAGATAGTATTCATTTATAACATTGCTGTCTATGTCATTACAATAAACGAAATAGAAGAAAGGTCTCACTTAAAACATTTTATAGGAAGGAATATATTTATATTTGATGTTGCATATCTCTTAATAGCGCAATCCAATTGTTTATTATTTTATTATGAAATTTACAAAACATTAAAGCGTTATCTACTGGAGAAAGGTATTATTTAATTACTTTTGTAAGTATTTTTAATGTCTTTATTAACAAATACGTCGAATGCTTAAATGTTTATGCCGGGAAGCACAACTATATCTCAGTAATCGGACATCATTTTTGGGAAATGAGTTTGGCGGAGAATTTTGCAATATACATCGTCACATATACACAGAAACAATTACAACTATTTCGTATACGCTAATAATATTCATTCTGTAAAAAGAATGAATTTATTGTGGCATATGAAAGATGGGCTTGCAGAAAATATATACTCAGTTTTTAGATCCTGTTACTTTTATATTTGTATGACTCAATTTCCTCTTGACTTCTAAAAATTATAATTTCTAAGAAACACCTTCAGAAACAGCACGCTGTCTCTTATTATTAGCCCCTTTAAATGTTTACTAGGATTAGAATCGATGAAGGAATTCACGCAGATATTTGTCCAATTAACGAGTATGATATTTCAGCGAATACGTATGAATTTTAGTGTGTATGATATTTCAGGAAATATGTATAAATTTTATCAAGTACTAAATATGATCGTATTATGAGAGTGCCACTCTCATGATGCAATAATAGTTTTTATGAAATTTACGGGATTTTGAAAATACTTCATATTATTACCAATGTTGCTGAAACAGTAAGGAACATTTTATTCTCATTGAAAATTAAAATTACATAAAATGCTCAAAGTTTATAATGGCCAACTTTTTCAATATTTTTATGTGAATTTAAAAGAAAAATATTTATATATTTTTAAATAGTTTTTTCAATCACGTATGTGGCATTTTGCTCTAATAACTCTAGCTATCTTTGAAGCAGTTTCATAATTCAATCCTCCCATAAAATTTCTTCTTTCTGGGTAAATGTCTAGTCTAAGTGTGGTATTCCGAAGCTTTAAGACCAGGTGAGTTCGGGGTGTGTAGTAAGATATCACAGCCAAACTGGACTAATTTCTGCCGGGTCACCAAAGAGATGTGAGGCCGAGCGTTTTCTGAATGGATGACTCCACCGTTACGATTGGCCAATTCCGGACGTTTTCCATCGGTTCCTGCTTTTATTGGCTCATTGTAGAAAAGTACGTATCTGAATTCAATGTCTAAATTATACGTTTTCCAAGCACACGAAATACACAGCCTCATCTTTTTAGTATATATATATATTGGCGTAGTTAACAATTGCGCATATAATTTAGTCCAACTTCTTTTTTTACCAAATTATTTTTGAACAACTTATTTTTCATAACGTTCGTTCTTTTCACTATGTGATATATGGAGTATTTCTGCGAGGTCCCATGTTGTGTATCATGACTTTATTTTTAATCACTATTTGGATATGATCACAAACAAAGACTGAAGACCTTCCAGAATGTTTATGGTATTTCAGCTCAAAATTTCTACTTCTGAACCTAGAGAACAACATATGAATGATTTTCTCAGCGATGGTACCATATCCATAAATGGCACATGATTTGCTGATTGTACGGCATTTTTCCTTTTCTAAAATAAAAACGTATCAAATGACGAAACTGAATATTCTTTTCTTCAATTTTCACCTTTAACTTAAAAATTTTAACATTTACAATTTTAGAGGGTTCATATGATAAAAACACATTGAAAAATCACTTTTCAATATATGTATATATGTCATAATTTTCAGTCACGTGTGAAAAAAGAAAACTCGTGTTCAAACGCCACCTATCACATATTTTCAACTCTGAATAACATTTTTTTTTCAACCTAATATTATAAAGTTATATTATGAAATTTAATCTCTATAATCTGTCTGCGTTTCTGGAATGAGGAGTCATCATTATTTACATAATTTACAGCTGCACTAAGATACTCATCTTTGTTGATATTATCACCAATTTTCAGCTGTATGTCAATCAGAATATTTTGAAATTTTTGAATAATTTTGAACTGAACTTTTTATTAAATCTACGGGGGCAGAATGCACGGATTTAGCTGTCCGTCTTTCAGAATATTTCGGCTTGGCTAATTGTCCTATTTTTTTTAGACATAATGAAATAATGGATAGCGGCTCAAAGTGAGGAAAACAGGGAGCCGAGATCAAATTCCCGTCGAGTTTATTGCATACACTTACGTGCACTTACTTTTGGAAAATTTATGAATATTTCTTCTCCTCTCTCCCAGCTATTGGTTGAATAGCGGGACATACTGGGCCCTATAGACTTGGTTGGCAACTAGTGTAGGAGAACTCTGAATTCAAACCACCTGCTAACTTGTAAGTTTGCCTGCCTAACTTCTGACAGGTTGATGGAGTAACCTCAATACTCCGCGTGCAAACGTGACCAGCAGGCCATTGCACTATTCTGCTTTGAATGCCATCAAGAACCACAATTGTGAAATGAAGGGAAGTAGTGACAACAGCGACGCAAAAATGCACCAACTGAATAAAGGATGATGACTTGTCCTTTTAGTAATACTTAGTCCTGTTTCTACTGAATTTTAATAATGAGAATTTACAACATATTACTTTGACCATCAAGTTGTAGGATGAAACTTCAATCCTTTTTGGAATCTACTTCCTTAATAACGTTTTTATATGTTTCTT
Organism: Acanthosepion pharaonis; assembly: GCA_903632075.3. NCBI lineage: Eukaryota > Metazoa > Mollusca > Cephalopoda > Sepiida > Sepiidae > Acanthosepion > Acanthosepion pharaonis. Next base: position 401,563 of record CAHIKZ030000565.1, read on the forward strand.
CTATAGTGGAAAAATTATCGACACTTCGCACTTTGATATGATGAGAAGAAACTAATAATAATATAATACTATTTGTACTTTTATATCACTTAAGTGGACAATATATGTGTAAAACCAGATCGTATCATTCTCTATACTGCAATAATGAACCTAATTCTTTTCTCGGTCAGTACATGCGGGCATTTATAAAGGATTCCTTTTAGTCATATCAATGATAGTTTTAATGAAACAAAGTTCAAATAATTACTTGGTATCACAAATAATAATGCATAGTGAAATACGTAATCACTGTTTCTTTAGGACTTCAGCGGACTAAATTTGTTTTCGTTGATGGGCTCAACAAATGCTCACGAACAAAAGATGCTGAGAATTCTAAATTATTTTTCTTTTTTTTTAAACTTCATTTTATGCGTTTTGAGTATATAATCTACCCAGTTTCATTTGGATTCTTTCTTATTGTTTCCACCACTTTTGTTATTAGATATACGATGATAGATGAACTACCAGGAATGGTGAAATATTAAATAATGTTGCACAAATCTTTATTTTAAATCCCTAAAATAATGATCATCCAATCTTTATCTTAAAATTCTAAAATAATAATCTCCACATCCTTGTCTTAAAACGCTAAAATAAAGATCTTCAAATACTTATCTTCAAACTCTAAAATAATGACATTCCAATCATTATCTTAAAACTATAATTAAAGACATTCCATTCTTTATTTTAAAACTATAAATTAATGATCATATAATAGTTATCTAAACACAGGAGAAAGTAAGGTATATTTACTCCTTGACATCTTTGAAGCAAAACATTTCAAATGAACATTTCATTCATAAATTGGCTTGTTATAGTTAAAGAAAGTTTTACAAAAAGATGTCAACTTCTGAGGGCCAAGTAAAATGCTAATTTCAAACACTATTCTGCACTATATAAGATGATATTACTAAAGATAACTAATTTTGATATGAAAATCAAAACATTCATCGAATAAAAGGACAGTAATAAAGGACAGTTAATTAATGAAATAAACCTTTTTAAAACTAATATACAAATTAGTTTAATCTCAGAATTCGTCGTAGAATTGTGCTTCAACTTCGCCTTTATTCATATAGATTTCGTAATACAGGTTTTACTTAATTAGCTATTACATTTCTCTAACTCTTCAAATGTTGAATGTATAACTAATTCTAATTTGTACTTTCGCGTCTTTATCTTTTATTATATAAAATGTCACCTCTTCTGTCAGCCATGAAATAAAAATAATTGTTTGTACGGAAAACAAGGATCTGCGAACATCAAATCATCTTTAAATTAAGCCACAGCAGGAGAATTATCGGTGGATGTTTAAAAGGTAAGTTTGACCATAAATTCAATACTGAAATGTAGCGATCAATTTGGTGTTCTTTTGTATTTTATAGATATCCCCTCCTCCCGAGCTATTGTGATGATGGCCAAACAAAGAGTCTTCCACGGGAGCTAACTTAAATGCCGCCCGATAGGACGGCTTTTAACTTAGCTTAACATTTTAGCTAGCTTAAAATTTTAAATTAGCTGCAATTTTGTATACAAAAAGAAAAAAATAAGAGTTACTCCATTAGAACCATGAAAGCAAGGATAATGGCGTATAGAATGTATTAATATATATTTTTGACACACACACGCACAAACACTCATACATACACTGTAGTTTATATATAAGATAATTTTCAGTTGCTTAAATCTGTACATGGTGTTTTCGAAGTAAAAACAAGGAAGACTTAAAATGATATAGTTGCGCAAAACAAACTTTAGGAGCAAATCGATCCTCAGTAAAGTAGACATGCAAAAATGTTTGAAAACTGTATACACGGGGATACAGCTAATATCAATAATATAAGTAAATTATCAAATTATTTCAGAAAGTGTAGAAAGGTAAACATAGTTGGGCAAGGTGATCCACTGGGAATTGTCCAATCTGAAATTTGACCATGTAGACAATTAATATAATCATACACCAGAAATCGTCCTTGAGAATAGAAACGTTAAATAAGAAATTCAAATAACTAAATTCAAGTCGGATCTGCAAGTTTGTCAAAACTGAAATCTTTTCGAAGATCTGTCAAATAGAAGGTATCGTCGTTCTAACAAAACGCAGATTAAAATTAAGATAGTGAAAATCTTATGGCGAACTTGGTCTATAGAAAATTATGGTAAATGGATGTGTCGATTATATCTGTCGCTAGTGAGCACTTGGATTATAGAAGCCTTGTAAAAATGGTTGTCAAAATTAGAAGAATTGAATTAACAGCATGACTGAAGAAAATGTTCGAAATAATTAAATGTGGTTTCACTTGTTCTTTAGAAGGCCAACTTCGTTCTCTTGCTATATATCGTGCCTCTTCAGATTTTGGAAATTCATTGTTCTTTACAGTGCTCTCAGCAATACTTGCTTCTTTGTGACGCCTTTTCTCATTTTTGTGATTTCCCTTGCATTCATTTGCTTAAAATTGTCAATATCTCATTAGCGACTTCCTTCTGCTTCTATAGAATTCTATGCGTCTTGTGAATGTTAAAATATTTCAGCGTTCTTTCCAGTTATGTATTTCCAAAATTTCAACTGTCGCTTTCTGACTGTTGTTAGTAGTTTCTTTGTAGTTTTTTTTTAATCGAAAGGATCCAGATTAGTTGCAGCTCTGTCTATGCTATTTTCAACATTTCTCGATAAGTCGACGTCACGATAGCGTCCAGTCTTTTCTTCACCTGTGACATGATTTTCCCGTTTTCATTCGCTTATAATAGAATATACATTACATATCAGCCTTACACCCATTTCTAATGATCTTTTCGATTCCTTAATACTATAACCACTTTCTAAAATTATCTTCTGCCATTCCTATTCAATGTAAAATTTCTGTTACAATTACTGTCGTTATGGCGTATTAAAGAGAATTTAATTTTCGCATTTGTTTAATCGTGATATCTTCCATGCGTGACTCACAACTTGATTTCTTCTATTGTTATACATCATATGGGGATTTACTAAGCGTAACTTAGTTGTTGCACAAGACCGAAAAAAAGGGGCACCAATGAGGATCGAACTCACTATTCAGTCGCAACTGAAACGAGTCAAAATTGCTAAGCATTACAACACGTCGAAGTGTCATATTGTCATAAATCATTTTTTTTATATAATTAATGGTCATTACTTTCATCGACTGTTTTGGCTGATAGTTCTTTTAATTTGACTTGTGTCATTTGCGTTGGCCATCTTGCTGATGTTAGGTTCAGTGATAATAATTCTCTTGGAATCATTTTACTATACAGGTAAAATAAATACAATGTGAAAATCGATCACGTTTGTACTCCTCTTTCAGCTTTAATAAGTGTAATCACTTAATTCGTTACCTATTCCCATGTAAGCCGTTTGTGTCCATATTGATTATTAATAGAGCTTTATCTTAACTTTATTTTTAAATTAACATTGTATCCCTAGTAAAATAAAAAAAATCGTTGAGACAGATACATCTGATAACGAATTATGTCGGGCAAAAAGAAATAGTTCTAACTTTCTTTAAATATCTATGTACAGAAAAAACTCATTTTTGAAGTTTGAGTAAGTTACCTGAAAATTCGCAAAAGAAAAACCTGAAAGAATAATAAATGAAACGATGTAGGCACTATTTGATCCAACAAAAATTTAATGAGCGACATGTTGGTACTGTGTCTTGTAGTCATTTTAATATAATAAAATTTAGAATAAATTTCTTTCCAAAATAAACTTGTTAGATATACTGTTTTGAATAAACTGCAGTTTTTTTTTTACAGATATATTTACGTGCCGGGTGTGAAATAAGAATTCATATTTAAGACTAGATAAAGTGTCAATTTTGTTACCCCCACACACATACATATACATCATCTCATTTTCCTGGAAGGAGACTACTTTTAACGCCGGGTATGTGGCGTTGTATAAAGCAGTATAATAAGGAGTAAAACACACTCCTTCTTCAACCGCAGTCTGCCATAGTGACAAGACTTGAACCCCCATCCCCGGGAAGGACTTTTTATAGCCCCTAGGCAAAGAACGTGTCGCATACAGCGCACGGAACTATTTCCTTACAAAAAAGATAGAATAATATATCCGATGCAACCTATCGCATAAATAAATACGGCATAAATAAATACGGCATAAATAAATACGGCATAAATGTATACTGCATAAATAAATATCGCATAAATGGATACTTTCTCTCCCCTCCAAAAACTTACAGTTCAATAAAGGAGAAAATGCCGTTACTATCGTATTGCGTTTAATTATTTTGTTCTAAATTTGCTGCTATTTTTATTTTGAAAAATTGTATCAGATATGATGGACCTATCAGTTATTTTGAAAATGAAATGAATAAAGACAGAATTTCATTTGAGATTGTTAAAATTTTCAAACGAATGTTGTTTCAACTGATGACCACCTGAGAAATACGTATATTTTCTAAAGATGTCATCATCTGGAACTTTCTGAACCCAATATTAACACGCCCTTGAACAAATTCGGATTGGTCAGCATTCTTACATAGAAAGTGAATAAAAGGATCTTATTTGCATAGGAATTATTTTTGTTTTACAATCTTGCAATCATGCGGAAGTTATGCAAGAATGCTTCTCGAGAAATGGTCGCTCTCGGCAGAGCCTATGAGATAGGAAGTCTGAAGCCATGAAGGCCCGAAACTTTGTATGACCCTAGAATAAACATCACTGAGGAAGCATTCTGGCGCGCAATACAATATCTGCCTATAAAACGAACAGAGAAATATATTTATATAATGGATTAAATCCGACAAACATTTTAATATATTTTCTGTTTATACATTTTATTTAAGGCTACACTAACTTTAGTAAATGTTCCGTTTTTTTAATTAAACAGTATTAATTGCAGTTACCGGCGTGAATGTTTGAGAAATTTCGTAGAAAATATGCGTCCTCCGACAGGAATCGAACCTGTATCCGATACAGAACCGGCATTAAGGCTGTGACTCTTCACTAACAAAGAACATCCGGTTTAGCCAATCTCGAAGTACTGCTTTCAAATACACACCTTCGTCAGAGCACCTCAGGCTTAATGATGGTTCTGTATAAGATACAGGTTCGATTCCTGTCGGTGGACGCATAATTTCTATGAAATGTCTCGAACATTCAGGCCGGTAAATACTGTTTAATTTAAAAAAAAAAATAAAAAAATAAAAAAAACAGAGCACTTACTCAAATAAGTGTATCCATAAAAAGTATAGAAAAATATATATACATGTGTGTGTGTGTGTGTGTGTTTAATTGTGTGCGTGTGTGCACAAGAGAAGCTCTCAAAGTAACATATACTATATATAAGGTAATAACATCAGATATAGATAACACAATAACATCGTTGGTAAGACACCTATTTAGCGACTTTATTTGCTGTCATGCATTTTCACCAACGATAACCAAAACCTTCATATTTCGCCACACTGGAAACGCATTCTCACCGAAAAACTGAACTTACATCCGCCGTTTGTTCTCTGGAAATGTTCAGTAAACGTCGATGAATGCCAGTAGAGTCAATTTTTTCTGCATGTAGGAATTTAATGATATGCCTCTGCTTTCGTGTCAGACAGTATTTTGCCTGTTTTTTGCTAATTTCCTATCTGTAAAAAAGCCTCACCAACCAATATGAATTATTGGTGAGAAAGTCTAAGTTTTAAGGTAATTTTCCAACATATAATCTAACACCGTCGGGAAAAATAATGTATAAATGTTTTGTTAGAATATAAATGGGTAACATGACGCTTAAGCAAGCGTAGTTTAAAGCAATTGTTAATAGAACTTTAAGCTGAACACAGATAACGCTATATAAAAATAATGTTAGAGGCAACAAATCACTTAATGTAATGTTTAATGTCATTACTCTGAGGAATAACTGATTCAAAAAAGATCATTGAATTAAAATACAGTATTAAATTGTTTTTTGTCCTATTCATTTGGAATGTGTTCTTTCACGGTTGTCATCATTGTTTAAACATTTATTTGAATTGTCTTTTTCAGAAAAGCCTGAAACAGAGCATGGAAACAGGAAAACTTTAAAGAGAAATTAGAATATCAATAGAAAGGAGGATAAATGCAACAAAGAAAGAGAAGAACGAGCAGGGTGAAACAATGAATAATTATCTATTTCCTATCTCTGATATAGTAAATAGGAGGGAAATAGATAAAGGGAGAGTTAGGGAAGAACACGGAAGAGTAAGGAGGAAAACGTTAAAGATAACAGAGGAAAGAATGGGCAAAAATGATATGATACGGAAAATGGACGTAGGGAGAGAGAGAGATAAAGAAGTGTGGAAGACAGTGACTGTGTGACAAGACAGCGATAGAGAGCGTGAGAGGGAGATAGAGAGTAATTTAAGTGAAAAATGTCTTTATCGGCTAAAAAGCATTACAAAATGATTGTTACAGCACCACGCGGTTTTAGCTAATTTATTTTCATAAAAGCAGAAAAGAAAAACAGCTAATAAAAGACTTGACAAGCGAGGAAAGCAGGATTTTACGATAAAGACAATAGTTTTAAGGAATTATCACAGACCACTGGAGACGTGAAAAATCTCTTTCGAATGTTGTCATGTTGTATCTTGTGAATGCGAAATTTTTGTTTCTTTTTACATCTTAAAGTATCAATAAAAAGTCAAGAAACTTCTTGAAAATATAATTTTGAGTAACCATTACTAATTCATTTGTTTTCAAAAGCGATTCACTTAATAGTGAATCGCTGACTTCTTTGGCTTTTTTAGATAATAATATTAATAATAATAATAATAATAATAATAATAATAATAATGATCATAATAAATTTGGAAATCTCAAAAATATGAGTCACAAATGTTCTCACAATTACAGCTCACACAGTAGGAAGAGCTTTATCTATGTAAAATATGCGTGATCTTATATTGTATATTATTATTATTATTATTAATATTAATATTATTTTATTCCCTTTGATTTCTGGTGTGAACACATTTCCTTAAGGTAACATAAGGTTAGAAATGGCATCATGACATTTTCCACTGACCAATTAAAAAAAAAAACAAAAACGCACTTTTTTTTACACGGAAAAAGCCTTTCGTGAGGTGCGGGTTGTACTCGTGAGAAAGTACTTTTGTATTTATTTAAGGCATGTGCTTCCAGGAATCCTTTCAATGAGTCTCCTGGAATCTTTTTCAACTAATCCGAGTGATCCTACTACAAAAGGGATTGCTGATGTTCCCATGTGCCACATTTTTGAGATTTCAATTTCAAGGTCCTTGTATTTTGATAGCTTTTTAAAGATCTCCAAAGATACATTGCAGTCTGAAGGGACAGCCATATCGATAAGGAGGCACTTGTTTTGTTTGCGGTCTCTAATAACAATGTTTGGCGGTTAGCTTTAAGTGTCTTGTTTGTATGTATTAAGTAGTTCCATAAAATTGTTACAGGTCCTATCTCCCTAATCGGGTTTGGGTAATGTTCATACCAATTTCTTGCAGTTTCCTTCCCATAGAAGTTGCAGATTTTCCAATGAAGATATTGGCCCACTGTGTTATGCTTACTTTTATATTCAGTGGGTACCGATACTGTGCAACCAGATACAAGATGATCAATTGTTTCTGGATATTTATCACAGTATTTTGGACTAACACAAAATTTTAACACAATTTCTATCTAAAAAGCATTGGTCCTGTGTCGCAAGAATAAGCTTTTAACCCTGGATTACTGATGGGTACGGGCTTTCTCTACATCATCTTGTTTGGTACGGGCAGGCTATTGGCCATGAAGCGGCTTATCTTGCCATTGTTTCTGTATCTGGTCGGTAGCATTTACTTTTTTAAGTATTTTGCAGCTTCAGTCGGTATATTTTGCTTTACTTGTATTTCTGCAACCATTTGAAACTCCATTTCGAACTTGCTGACATCCGTACGTAATAAAGACGCTTACTACTTTAATAATAATAATAATTATTATTATTATTTTATAAAAAAGTTTTCAGTGAAATGTGTATTGATGCATTTTCTAACCTTAGGTCTCTGGTTAGGACCCGGAAGGAAATGAGTATACGTCAGAAACGAAAGGAAATAATAATAATAATAATAATAATAATAATTACTATTATTATTATTATTATTATTATTATTATTATTATTTATTTGATTTCTGGCGTTTACACATTTCTTTCCGGGTCCCGCTCAGGGACCGAAGGTTAGAGATGGCATCATGACACTTTCCACTGACAAAAAAAAAAAAAATTACATAGATAAAGCCCTTCGTAAAGTGTGGGCTGTACTTGTCAGAATAATTTTTTGTATCTCCTTGAGGCATGAATTTCCAGAAATCCCTTCAATTAGTCTACTGCAATCTTTTCCAACCAGTCCTAGGGCTCCAACTACAACAGGGATTGTTGTGTTCCCATATGGCACATTCTCGAGATTTCTATTTCAAGGTCCTTTTATTTTGACAACTTTTTGAATATCTTCAAAGATACATTGAAGTCAGCAGAGACTGCTATATCAACAAGGAGGCACACCGTTTTTGTTTGTGGTCTTTAATAACAATATCTGGGCGGTTTGCTTTGATTGTTCTGTCAGTGTGTATTGTGTAGTCCCATAGAATTGTAACAGGTCCTATCTCCGTAACCGGGTCTGGGTGGTGTTCATGCCATTTTCTGTCAGTTTTCTTCCCGTAGAAGTTGCAGATTTTCCAGTGCAGATATTGGCCCACTCTGTCATGCAGGGTTTTATATTCAGGGGTGCCAATGTCGTGCAACCTGACACAAGATGATAAATCGTTTCTGGATATTTATCACATAATCTGCATTTTGGGCTGACACAATATTTTAATACATGTGCTTGATAATTCCTAATTAGCAAGCATTGGTCCTGTGCAGCAAGGATGAAACCTTCAGTTTCAGCTTTCATCCCTGCACTACGTAGCCACTGATGGGTACGGATTTTGTCTACGTCAGCTTGTTTGGTACGGGCAGAGTATTGGCCATGACGCGGTTTATCTTGCTATCGCCTCTGTATCTGGTCGGTTGCATTCGTCTTTGCTGTCTTTTTTGAAGTATTTTGGAATTTCAGCCGGTGTATTGTGCTGTAGTTGCATCTCTACGCCCATTTGTAGTTCCATTTTGAATTTGTTGGCTTCTTTTATTACGGAGTAAAGACGCTTACTACTTTCATGTTCCTTGACGCATATCATCATCCAGTCTTCTGTAGTTTCCAAATATCTTTGGAGGCCAATTGTTGTAGTTTTGTAGGACAGTTCTAGTTGAACTAATCCTCTGCCTCCTTCGGATCTGGATACATACAGACGATCAACATCAGCTTTGGAATGATGCATGCGGTAGCAAATGAGAAGCTTTCTTGTTTTGGCGTCCATTCGCTTAATTTCAGCTATGGTCCAGGACATTAAAGCTGTATTGCACCACAGGGACAGCCAATGTGTTTATGGCTGATATTCTGTTTTTTGAGTTTAGCTCAGTATTTAGTACCAGACGTACGCGCCAGTAGTAATCTTTTTTTTAATTTTTTCATTCATTTGGGGGTGTTGTATGCCATCTCCTTCGCTAATTCCTAGATACTTATAAGCTTCATCATGCTCCAGTTGCCTAATCTTTGTGACAACATCTAAATCTATTAAGGGTGTTTCTGTAATTCTACCTTTCTTGAATGTTACTTTTGCACATTTTATCTAATCCGAAGTCCATACCTATGTCGTCACTGAAGTATTTTACAATATTGAGGAGGCCCTTCAACTCATTGTCGACTTTGGCAAAGAGTTTGCGATCATCCATGTAGAGTAGGTTTATTTTATTATTATTATTATTATTACATACTACTTTTCAAAGCTGAGATGGCAAAATTGTTTTGGATGCAGGATGGGAATATCAAGATAATTCCAGTGGTGATAAGCGCATTGGGATCAATAGAAAATATGTCATTTCCTTGATCATCTTGGGATTACCATATCAATTTTGTGTCATCAAAAAATCGGCTTTTTGAGTGCACTGCATATATTTTGATGAAACTGTTGCTGCCTAAAATCCTTGTTGTGATTTAAAAGATAAGTACATGGTGTATTCAAGAACTTATATTCTGCTACAAAACATAATAATCCTAAAACGTCCTAATGAAAATATAGTAGAATAAAAATATAAAAATAGGTAACTTTTTCTTAATTTTTACTTTAAAAAATCAGCCCAAGCAATGCGAAAAAATCCCTAACAGGCATGTTTTTTGTCTGTGTGTGAAAGAAGAACATTACTCAGGAAAGGATAAGAAAGAAAATAACAATATTTAAGGTGAAGACGACGATTGTCGTTGCGTTTAATTTTTTGAAGACAATATTTGACTGTAAAGCAAAAAGCCATCAGAGAGTTTCTACAAACGAGAATAAACTGTTACCATAGAACTTATGTTTACATCTATCAATTTCTACTGCAAAATGATGAGACCTAATTACCAATCTAGTACTGCGCCTAAATTCGTGAAGGTTAGGTAAATAATATCGCAGCAGGGAAATTCAAAACTTATGAAATACTGAAGTTATTGTAGAGTTCATAATTGCAAGAGAGTCACTTAAAATTCAAAGAAAAGTTTATGAAATAAACAAATCAAATTATAATTCTTTTTATGATAAAGTAAAACAAATAAAACATTCTGCTAGAATAAAATGAGCACTTATTGCCAAAAATCATTAAAAAATAGGCATGTTCACATTTCTTTCGGATTTTAATAATTCATATTAATTTGTCCTTACGTTAAAATCATATCCACTTTCAAGAAGTGAAAGTTGAAACCGTGTGCCAACGTCATGAAGCCAATAATCTTTTCCTGCTATCTTAAGCTACAAAAAAGATGAAGAGGTAGACAGAGGAAAAATGGTTTGAAAATATCAGTGAGTGGACTCAAAAATTAGCTAGAAACCGAGACATATGGAGGGAGATAGTCATGTGCTCAACTGCGCAGGGTCCCTAGGACCACTTCCGGTCATGGGTCTGATGATGATAACTTGTCCTATGTTACTTTTTAAGTATATGGGTAATACCGATTAATTCAGTTATGTCAGAAAAATACAGCACTGTGTCTATTGGATCAACCAAGAGAATAATTTAGTGCTTGATACGTTACGTTAATCAAATCGCTAAGTGTTACAAATGAAAATATCAGTTGACACACACATGAAAGAGTATTTTTTGATGAATCACAATTTGTAGACGTGATGGTGACAGCAGAGAGATGGTTGATGGCATCAAGACATCCCTACATGCACTCTGCAGTCCTTACCATACTTTCTGATTCCTGAATGACAACGTGTAAAAAGATATTAGAAATCCTCCCTGAGTCTGTATCTATAGTGGATAACATTTGGAATTTAGGAGGTTGAGGTATAATAACAGGTATAATGACATAATAAATAACACTGTTAAATCTTTCAACCTTCAACTAGAGTATAATTCTCAAATTATAAGCTGTCAAATTGTTAAGCAAGCTGTTCATTTGATGAGTGCATGTGAAGAAAAATACTTCAAACTTATCTCAAAGAACTTTGCATTGTCACGAAAATAGCCGAAAATCCATCACGACGAGTAGGTACTTTTGGTTTTATTTTGATGTTTTGTTCGCTTTTTGAAACATCTATAAAAGTATTTTTAGTTTTATTCAGAGAATTTGTCGATGATTAGTGTACTTGTCTCGGAGGCTATTTTTGCAGTGTTCATGTTTCAGCGGTTGATTTACTAATAAGGCATTATTGCAGCTTTCTCCTTCCATAAAATATTTGTTGGACACTTTTACAGAACTTTTGGAGGAAATAAACGTTTCAGATACTTATGAAAGGCTGTAATTAACCGATTTAAATGAGATATTCTTTCTTCTTTTATGACTGTCAACCTTTTGGTTGGTTGGTGATCCTACCTCTCCACAACATCGAATAATTTGCAGATCTTAATATTTTTGTTTTTCTGTTCTCCCCTTCACTTATGCTTTTGCTATCAATTTACAAAAAGTAGGTTACTTGCTCTTTTCCTCGGTACCCCTTGCCTTCAGTACGCCGTGTGAGTATCAAATTCATCAAGCCAACTTTACTCATTATGTTCCAAAAATGTCTACTATGCTTTTATGATTCTAATTAAAACTGTCTTTTTATTTCTGTTTTCCTGAAAACATCTTCGTTAATAATAGGTTCCGTCCATGACATTCTCATTGTTTTTTCTGTAAACCCACTTGTCTGTTTTCTTGTTTCCTCTTCAGCATGGAGGAAATTGTGCAGCATTCGCTGCCATGTAGTTGGATTGATATATAGCAGTCCAGCACTTTTTATTGTGATTCTAACACATTTTACTAGTTTCATAATATTTTGGAAGTCATCTTCCGCTATCCCAATACTCTTTCAGATTTCTTTGTCACGCGTCTGTTAAAACACTTCCCAAATTTACATTTTTTGTTTGCTTGATTTTGACATCATCAATTAGTAGCACGCATATTGAGCTGTTTCTTTTGCTGATAACCATACGTCCTGTTTTCTTACAATTGATAGTTATTCTTTTCTTTCCTACTTTTGTTTAATATATTGTCTAGGAGTTCGTGTAGTTTTCTTGCTGCATCTACCAACAAAAATGGTACCATATTTTATGGTGTTAGGATTGTTCACCAATGATAAATTCTGGGAGGATTACTATTTCTCTCAGGGTCCCCTTACTGTAAAGATTGAATAATTATGGTGAGAAGATACATCTCATTGTTCTTCTGTAAAACTACATGTCTGTTTTCTTGTTTCATCTTCAGCAATAAGGAAATTGACCAGCATTCGCTGCCAAATAGGTACATTGATATATAGCATTCCAGCACTTTTTCTTGTGCTTCTAACACATTTTACCAGTTTCATCTTCGCTATTCCAAAGCGCTTTCGTTTAATATATTGTCTAGGTGTACGTTTAGTTTTCTTTCTGCGTCTGCCACCAAAATGGTACCATATCTTATGGTGTTAGGATTGTCCACAAATGATAAATCCTGGAAGGATTACTATTTCTCTCAGGGTGGCCTTACTGTAAAGGTTGATTAATTATGGTGAGTAGATACATCCTTGTTTTATGCTCTTTTCTAACTTTGATTATTTTTGTGTACATTTTCCATTCGTATGCACGTGCTTCGATCCCATTATATATTCTGGTTTATTCTAAAGTTTTTTTTTGCCAAGTAAATAACATTTTACTTACAGTTCAAAGAAATCAATATGGTTAAGGGAAATGAAAAAAAAAACCTCTTCTTATGAAATATCGTATATGAGGATTTAAACTTAGTGAACCAAACAGGGAAATAATAATTAGGATTTGGAAAAGGTTAGAGGGTATACTGAAATCTTGAATTACTTTATTATAGACAAAACCCAGTATATATTGCAACTTAAATGCTTTGCCTTATTATTAAATATTAGTGGCAAATATAATGCACAAAAATGTCCCGATGGTACTGATGAGGATGACACAACTATTTGCTCCTGTCTTAACAGTATGTCTGTGATGTTCGATAAAATCCAATTAGCAAATGATCTCGAAAATGACCTACAGCCTGTTGTAACATCAGGAGAGAAGTAGCTTTGTTAAATTCAATATCCCCAAAACGAAACTAACACTCTATGAATAATCCTAAAAAATTTTTTTCCTTTCATAAGCATGGCTGATGATAAGCTTCAAGAGAGAACTTTACTGTGTCTTCTTGATCACACGTATTTTACTGACATGAAGTAAAACGGTTATATTGAATCAATTGCTGAATATGCTGCTAGGAAAGAAACTATCTAGTACATATTTAAGTCTACCATTCGACCGTGTATCGACTATTGTTGTCACATTGAGTCTGCTGCTTCTGTTTTATATCTACAGATTCTTGGTTCCATAATGTTACTGTTGAAATTTATGTTAAAAGTTACTTCCGCACTTCTTGCATGTGGAACTCTCTTTAAATACAATGTCAGTCTTCATCTCCTTTCACCTTGAAACTTATTTTCTCTTTTTTTTCACTCTCAGTAACTCGTTGCATCCCAGATCTTTCATTGTCTTGGTTGGGGTTATCTAATTAATCGTACTTTTAATGAAAAATATAGAAAACATAGCCAGTATATGTTATATATAGAATATATCTGTATGACGTGTTTTTTTTATGTTAACCCTGTACATGTCGCAGCAGTGGTTTCACTAAAGTGTGGAGAGTTGTCCTTCACATTGAATGGTTGCCAAAACCTAGGGGACGTATCCTGTCCTGCTTCTAAATCTGTTGTGCGTGAATCTAGACCGACTCGGTGATGAAACACAGGAGGTGTAGCTTAGGAAGGAGAAAAATCCTTTGTCGACATCAGAAGCCCGTCGATCGAGGGAGGAAAACGGTTGTCGGTAGCAGAGGATATTGCCTCGTCGGTGAAATATCTGGGATAACTTGTGCTCCACGATTATACGAAATTTTATTTGCGTTTTCTTAAGTCGGGATCCGTCTCTGCGACTCTCCATTCATTTCTGGCTTTCTCTGTAACCAACGTCGCTTGGTGTCGTCGAATCTGAAATAACACCACTTCCGTCATTTCCTCTCTCACTCGGCGGTCCGCGATTGTGGTCCGCGATCAACCCGTAACAGGGAAACGTCGTGGGCGGAGAGCTTGACTGGGGTGGTACATGTCTATCTGTAAAGTGTCCCAAGGCGACCTCCAAAAGGGGGAAAGTAGCTGTTACAGCGACGACGCCCGTAAAAAAAAAAAAAAAAAATAACGTGTTGACGGCGGTTGGAGTGTCGGGGGCAGCATAAGCTACAGGGAGTAACATCATGTAGATGTCCCTCGCAGAAGAGGTGGAGATGAATTAGAAACATATTTTTCCCAAGGTTATTTGTGTCGCTTGAATTTGAAATCGCCACGCCAGTAATCCCGGCTGATAACCTTTATGCTATGCGCACATCCGTCAAATCACATTTGATTTTTTTTTTTAAATATAAGACATATTCATAGAATCTGAATCATGTACCTATAAGTGCACATACATACATTCACTTCGATTCCTAAGAAAAGAAACATCCTTTTTATTTTATAAGCAGCGTCCTTTCAGACTGCGGAGGACCATAGCTCTGAAAAACTTCTCATCATTTTTTATTGTTAATAATTTTTTGCCACTCCACATTGTCCTTGTACTTTGACCCATCCACAAAACCTTCTTAAGTAGATTCACGCTGTTTCCCGTATTTCTTTTACTTCAATAAGTTTTGTGGGTGTTGAATCCTTCAAACTCTATCTGCTGGTTATGTATCCCAGAAATTTCAACCGTCTCTTACTGATTGTAATTATAAGTGTCCTTTAAGTCTATGGCATTTTCAGAATCTGTCGGTAAAACCACGTTTTTCTCGCTTGAAATCTATTTTTCACACGTGAAGATTAAATATTAAATAGGAAGTAAAATATCTTTTCCCTGTTTCTATCGACATTTTATATCATTGAATGTACCATTTAAATTCTGGAATGCATATTTCGCTATTTTTATGCCTCTTCGCTTTTCTATATCAGAATTTCAAGAATTTTTCTCTTATCGCGATGTATTTCACAAAAATTGTGAAAGTTTTATCGTCAGTTAAAAAGAAAAAGAAAGAAGAAACCCTCGTTAACTCATTAATACGTTTTAGTATGATTATCTTTATAATCTAGAATTGAAAAACGGATGCGTATTGAAAAGTTTTCAGCTCGCACATTTCCCAAGCTGACGAAATAACCAAACAATAGAAGTCAAACTGAAAAAATTTCAGAACTTTTTAGTACATTGAGGAATTTATAGATGTTTGCTCAAAAAGCGTTCTCTTTAAGTTTCAGGAATCCTCATGAGTTTTCTTCGACTGTTAATGCATCATAAAATTTCATACTGCTACGTTCAAAGGAATGAAAACACATACGTTCGTTCACAGTTTTCTAATTTATTCAGTTTACATTTATATATTTTACGCTTAAAGTTAATGAAACGTTGATTATTACATATTTTCTTACTTCCTGTTACACCCTATCTTTACAAGAGCCCGATTAAAAACAAAAATGGAGCATTGCTGCCATATTTAGGCTGAAGTTCTCCAAACTTCGCTTGCCTGTCTTGATGGAATTCAAAAGCGTCCACGTGACTTTCTGGGTGATGTGTTATTTTCCACCCTACAGCCCCTTTCTTCGCAGGCGAAACGTTGCGCGTCTCTCGCTGTTCTATTGTTATTTCCATGGCGTGTATTCTGATGAGCTATATTCCTTAGTCTTGACTTTACAACTAGCATTGGCTATAAATGAATGAATCATCATAATTTCTCCATATCCCAATAGTAAGAAGAATGTTCGATTCGTACAGCTTCTAAAGGACTGTGGAATAGACTCACATCATTACAATCCTAACCTTTTTGACTTAATGGTTAACGTTGATCTTCCCTGGTTAAACATATGAACTTCACTTTTTGCTCTTCCTTGCGCTCATATGACAACACACAGTAACCTTTACCTTGAGTGTCTCTTTTATTAGGTGGACAGTAATATTAAGAACGTTAATTAACATCGAATGTATTAAAAGTCATTCGAGGACTTCGGAAGATGATAGTAGTATCAGAATATATTAAAAGAGAAATGTAGAAAACACAATAAAAAAGGAGGAAATGTAAATTACTAAATAAAATAAAAAAGAGAAAGCACAAAATAAAAACTGAAAACTAAATTCTTTTGAGTCACGAAAATATTCCCGACTCGAAGGTCGGAAATATTTAAGCTAAATTACTAACATATGACACTAATTCGTGAGACTAAAAATGATAAAACTAAAATTATTCATATCACAAATAAAAATCAGCTAACGTTGCCTATATAATTTTACATCGATATATCTTAACTCTCAAAAATAGTATATCATTTGATTATGATTAGATCATACAGTTTGATATAAAAGTACAAAAAAGGTTTGTAAATGTTCTTTAATAAAATGTTCATTTTTCATATTACATCAACCAGGGATACTGAACAGTTCTCTGCTTGATTGAGCATTTCCGTAAAAATGATGTGTCAAACAATCACGTGGTCAAGATAAACACTCAGTTGTGGAGCAAGCTGAGTGAATACTAATTCAACATTGAGAAAGAGAGCTATTTATGGTGCAATGGAGCATCTCATTATGCTAAAGTGGGATAGTCCATTGCTTGGGCTGTGATTGGCTGCTGGTACCTGAGTGGAAGTATTTCTATATAAATACCAGCTTGATTTCTCAGTTAGTTTGCAGGGTTTGTATTAATTTACAACCTGCTTTATTTTTGTCTGCCAGCTGGACGCTAGCTGGGACTCTTACGCCGGTAAGTGTTGTTTATTGTATTGTTATTCTACATGATGTTTGGCTAAATAATCAGATTTTCAAAAGTGGGTCGAGCTGATGGTTTTTCAGCATGTACTCGTGTGATATATTTATAGTCATTTTGACTATTTCATTTATTAAATATAGTAATTAGATATTAAAAGTACACCAGACGATCATAGAATCAGATTAAGGCCGTTACCGACGCAGAATGCAGTTCAACCTGTTTATACTTCACCATGTTTTATCATACAGAGTTTTTATAAACGTAAAAATACATTTCTAAGATTTATAATAATACTGTGTCGGAACAAAGGTTGTAGCATTTTTAAGTGAGTTTCAAAGATAGTATTTAAAGATGTGTACATAGATTTATTTTGCCATATATGTGCCTTTTCTTCTCCTTTAACTGTCGGCATATTTGAAGCAGATTCATGATTCCATCCTTCCACATATTTGATGTTTCTGGGGGACCAATTGGTTGGAGTGTTTTCTTACAGTATTCCAGAGAAATTAATCTCTTTCTATTAAGAGAATTTTGTAAGGATCCAAATAAATGGTCACTCGAAAGTGAAAAGTCAAGTGGAGACGGCAAGTGTAGTCGTATATAGTAATCAAATTGTCACAATTTCTGCCGAGTCTGCAAACAGAAGTAAGATATGCCGTTCTCCTGGTAGAAGACGAAACCCTATAGAGTAGACAATACCGGACGCTTTTCATCAAATGATGTTTTTAATCGATTCATTTCCAAACAGTGGTCCTCTGAATTTAACGTCCGATTTTGCAGAAGGAGCACGTAAATCACAATAATCCTCCAATCATTCCAGATGCACAACATAACGATCTTCGTTAAAGGCCAGCTTTTATAGTGGTTAACCTTGGATAATTTTGTCTTCCCCAGGCTCCCTTTTGCTCCACTGTTTTAAGTAATGCATTTTTCATCGCCCGTAATTGTGGTTTTCCAGAATGGGTGATTGTCTTCTGTTTGAGCAGAGATTCCAGGCCATAATGTTTTCCCTTAAATTTTGAGCTATCCAAACTTCTAGCAATTCACACATCAAGTACCACTGTGTCCTGTAACCTGCGTTATTTTTAACACTTTCACTGCTACTCATTTGCCCAGTGCTGCCCGCATCCGGCCAGCCATTTTTAAAGAAAATGCCAAATTTCAACCTACATATTTTATTACACAGAAAACTGGCACCAGTGTGTTTTACAGCCTTCCATTTTCATGGATATACCTGGGAATGACTTACCAGACCAGTAATGGGTATACACATGATATCTTTTGAAGCATTGTCCTTTGTGATTTTACGATAGATGGCGCAACGGGACACTCATACCCGCGGTGTGCAAAAAAAAAACGTAGGTTTCCGTACTTAGCCAGCTGGAGCAAGATAAGAAAGACGACGATCTCCGTAGTTAGCAGCGGAAGTGTTAATCAAAGTTTTGATTTGGTCATCAACTGCTGGAATGTTCGCGGTAATCCAGATCAAAATTTTTACCTCTGAATCTAGAGATGAACTTACGAGCAGTTCTATCAGAAATGGTACCATTTCTATAAATGGCAGTTTTATGCTGCTTTTTTCCCTTCCAAAACAAAAGAACATAAGACTACTAAAATGCTGAAAACGATCTTATCAATGTGAAGAACCCGTGGCTAAATCTGGCTTGCATTCAATGGAGATGTTGCCTTTTGATTGTAGAGTGATAAATCATTTTGAGCTTCTTCCAGGCGGCGAAACAATAACTGTAATGAAATATTGTGACTAACTCACCAATCTCAATGTGGTTATTCAAGAAGAACTGCCGAATTTGGTAAAGCGAAAACGGGTAATTTTCCATCACAACAACGCAAGACCGCGCTTTGCAAAACAGACCATGTAGAAAGAGTTGAACAAAATTCAGCATTCATGCTTCAAAAGTTGAAATAAATTTAGCATTCACCGTATACTTCGGATTTTTATTTAATCTTGTATTTAAAGAATACTTTAAATGACAGATTGAACTCTTTAAATTCAGTCGAAATCTGCCTTACAACATTCTTCCACAAAAAAAACAAAAAAAAACAACAAAAAAACACGAAGTCTTTATGAAAATGGCATAAAAATATGGAAGACAGAAGAGAAACAGTTGCTAAAGACAAGGGAGACTAATAAATGATTTTTTACTATGCAAAATTTTGTTCTTAATTTTCTAATTAGGCACAAACTTTGGTAATGATCTAATAAAATTACGTTTTGATTCTACCTTTTTATATTAATAAGAGGCTGAAACATTTGAAAATCTTTATCAAAAAATATTGTTTTCAAAAAAGTCTATTGTAACTTTGTGTCCTGATAATATTTACAACTGGATTTAACACCGAATCTAACCCTGGAGAATATGTATTGCTTCTTTGGATAACATTAATTGCAAATAAGAGTATAGTATAATTTATATTCTATGTGCTCGTACAGAGTGATATTATATGAAAAAATTATGGAGATGGATGAATGATTGATTATTATTATTATGTTTCTTGGTGATGCTCATGCTTTGCATAAATTTAGATCGTAAGTTTGGTGTGCGGATAATATAAAAGTAAAAGGCGGAAAATGAGAAGTGGAATCGGCCTGCAGATTTTAAAGGGCAACCGAATCTTTTTAGTTCAGTTGGTACTGATGCCCTTGGAAAAGACATGAATTTATCCTTCTCCATCTAAATGACAGCGCAAACTAAACTCGTTTACCTTATGTAGCAGCCAGTCTAGTAAAGAACTTCAACACCAACTTGAAAAGAAATCGGCCCTGTCAAGTTAGCTTGCCTTGGACACAACCGCTGCTGCCACGGCTGCAGTAAATGTGGTGCCCCGCCAATTCTAATGTGTTATTCGACTCGTCATCGGAAGATTGCAACATGTGAGGCCAGAATAAGTTATTCATGATTAGTACAATCAAGTAGAAGGCAACCTCGTGAGAGTACCGCGTGCCAAAATATTCAACATAGTTCTATTAAAAAGTATCTTGGACAAAATAGTTAGAAAAATGAATAGGATAAAGAGAATACTTCGTCTTAGAATTTTAGCAAAGAGAACATTATCTTCTGTTTTGTTTCATATCTGTGGAAACAAATGGGACTTGGAAGTGTAAATTAACGTATAAAAGCAAGAAGCTGAAACTTTTATAGAAAACAGAAAAAAAGGAATATTTTACAAGACTTTGAAATTCAGAAGAATCGATCAATTTATTCCCATTTTCATTCTCAGCAAAGAAAAAATATTTTTCTGCGAACAACGTACTGAAACTGAAGAGCGATCTCTTACATGAGTAAAGAATTTTAGGTAAGAAGGTTGCCATTCCTTTGATTTATGTAGCGATTGGCACATTTCTGAAAAGCCTTTCAAAAAGAATATAAAAGCTGATAATATTATAAAGAATTTGAACTAATCATTATAGTATTATTTAGATAAAGTGAACTATAACGTATTGAGTAGTCATACTGTCAGTTTGTATCCAGCGAAATATCACAGACATTTTAAAACTACGAGACACGTAAATATCTTACAGACTAGAAAATAAAATTAATGTTGACTTTTAAACTGGAACGTCTTATAATAGTAGTACTCACAACTAGTAATAAAAAAAATAATCGTCTGTTTCCGTTCTTTGTTTCCGTTACTCTTTCAGGTGATTGGTATTAAGACTTTGTCCGAGAATAAATTAAATTTTATATAATTATTGGTGTGTTTGAAATGGTTTGGATGAACCTTGCACTAAGACTAGTATGATGAAAATTCTAAGGATAAAATTAAACTGTCTAGACGACAATATTATTAAAGATAACAAGAATAATGGAGATTATTATTGGGAATTGCTTTCAGTTGATTTCCAGCAAGAGCCACAAGATACTACTTGAGAAAATTCGATCAATGCATAATAATAAGGATTAAATTAAAGTTTATGCCAAGTAGTAATATATATTCAAGAAGTTCTATGTCAAAAGAATTTTATTACATTCATTGAACAATTGTCTCTCTGTATCAGTTGGTAGTCTTCTCTAAACGAATATTCTTGATATTTATATTTATGTATTAAAAAGAAACACTTATAGCAGAAAAGTTTAAAGAAATATACCGTTGAAATATCTATGAAATAAAGGTTATCCACAGTGACACACACACATATATATATATATATATATATATATATATATATATATATATATATGTGTGTGTGTGTGTGTGCGTGTGTGTGTGTGTGTGCGTGTGCGTGTGCGTGTGTGTGTGTTTCCTCAGGCATTTAGGAGAGGCATTTATACCAGAAGAGGTTAAAGAAACATGTTGAAATATTTATGAAATGAACGTTATCGACACACATACACGCACAAACGCAAATATATCTTCTTTTCTACCGAAAATTCTTGAGAGAATTATTGCTGTGGAAATACCACTGATTTAACATACATACAAGAGGCACGGTTGAGTAGTAGATAGCGGCTTGGATTGAAGAATCGGAGAGCCGTGTTCGAATTCCAGTCGAATCAATTACATTCACTTTCCATCATTTGGCTACAGATATACTGATGTACCTAAATATATACAACGGAATTACTAGAATGTTCGCTTTCTGGCCATGAGATCCGTGTCGAATCTCAGTATAGTCGATGTGTCCCTTAAGGGACATGTAAATTCGTAAAGGAATTGTATCTAAATTCGTAAATAACTATACAGGATATACTACAACATGTTTGACAAGAAGACTCACGTTACATCTCTATGATCATAGCTCAATTAGGTCTCATTTAAATACACAAGGAGACTAAACTCTCTCCGTAACATACTCGGGGATAATACAAATATAATAGCATTATCCGCATGGTCAAAAAGGCTACAAATAATGGAAGCATTATTAATAAAAAAAGAAGAAGAAAAAAACAACAATAAATAATATCAACTATGAACACGGCTGAAATAAAATATATATATATATATATATATATATATATATATATATATATATATATAAAAACTCATCTTGTCAATTGTTTTCAACGAAACTTACATAAAAGTTTATGACCTAAGATTTTTCATGGGGTGACAGTCATCACCGGTCTTTCAAATTCATGGCCTAATTTTTGTTGATCGGCGAATATTGACAAAAAAATGCTAGCACCATAATTACGCCGTGGTTTTAAATCCTGAAGGAGTTGAGTATGTAGATGTCGGCCAATGTCTCAATGCTTGGTAAGAAACGATATGGAATGAACTCACTCGTTTTGTTTGTAGCCTATTAAACGATATAGTGATACTATTTTGAAACAACTTTCCCTGTTAATATTTGGAAAAGACTTTCGATTGTAATCTTTCAAAGACGCTGGGTATTGACGCAGCAAAATGCGTCTGCTTACTAGACTGTCAAAACAATGGATGTTTTAAAGAATTTGTGGTTTGAGTGCACTTACCCATGCACGCTATTCCCCAAATATCGCTGAATCAAATTAGTTTGAAAGAGAAGTGAATAGTCAATTGTTTCGAAGTTATGACAGCAAAATAGGTCATATTTCTATAAAATAAAATATTTTGAAGAAGTAAAGAAACTTGAAGAAGGATTTGCCAAGTAAATATTTAAATGTCGTGAGAATATACAGTCTGGAGTAAAGATGGTGTTATGGATTGCTGTTTGGATTGAGAAATCAGAGAGCCGAGTTCAAATTCCACTTGATTTCATAACATTAGGTGCTAATGTCATTGGACATCTCTCACAGCTATGGGTAAATAACAGGACAGAATGGATTCTATAGACTTGGTCTAGGAGAAGTAAAAACTCTGAATTAAAATGCTCCAACTATGAGTAAATAGTACATCAGCCTAAGGTCTTCAGTCATGCAACCTAGGAGAAGGACAAATTTGAAATCAAATCCGCAGACGGAGTCCCTAAGTCTGATGTTTAATTTTGTTCTGGCAACTCCAGCAACGACACCGGTGCGTTTCCCTTGGACAACATCGACGACATGAAGAGAGGAGGCGTTCTGAATAGGCAACCGCCGATCTCTCATTAAAAAAAAAAATACCTGCCTAGCCATGCATCCTGGAGAGGGCATAACCATTCAGGTGCAGTTCCATGGACTTTCGAAACCATCGGATATCACAAAGAATATGTAGCATAGCATATTTCTGTCTTAGTAAGGCTGAAAACGTCTCAGCAAAATTTTATCGTATTTTCGCTCGGAATGCATTTAAAAATTACGCCATCGAATTACATTAGTATCTTTAATGATTATAATTAAATTACTTATTTAACGATTCTTGTTTTAAGCAGCTTAAGCCCGACTTGAATAATATTCGCCTAGGATGGTGAAGAATGGCAATAAACCATCGGTAGATGTCATAAAAGTCAACATAAGGTTGCATATAAGTATTTTAATACAAAAACGCCATGAGGTACCTTGTTGAAGACGAAATGAGTTTGACATTCACATCTATGTGCAAGCAATCTGCCAAGGAAAATAGATAATGATCTGAGTGCCGAATTTATAATCAAACTTTTGGTCATGATAAACTTTTGACGGCTGAAAGTTTATAAAGGAGAATTTGTACGTTCTCAATTTTCCAAATTCTTCATTATCTTCTCTTATATATATATATATATATATATATATATATATATATATATATAGAGAGAGAGAGAGAGAGTAGCGAGAATACACACACACACACACACACACACACACACACACATACACACACATAGTAACGAGAAGTTCGAGAAATTGTCGGAGCAATGCCAGTTCGCAAATATATCCATTCGACGGAGAATTAAATTGTTCTAAAACCTGACAAGCATGGCAAACGACCAACCGGCATTCAGAGTCTACAATCTCATTAGTTTAAGCGAGTAATATGGCGTCTTCAGAGGTGCAAGATCGAAGCCATGGCAAAACACTCAACTTGTCGGTGTGTGACAAAGCCAAGCCACAAAGCAATTGACTTGACTGCTGTCCACACCGACTTACGGCTCAGCGTAGTATAATAGAAGAATGAAAACATGACGACTCTGAAAACGCGGATATATATATATATATACATATATATATATATATATATATATATATATATATATATATATATAAACAAATGCACTAGAAAAAAAAATCGACCACAATCTTGATTTAAAATGCCACATTATCAAAAGAGAAATTAATTTACTGAGAAGAAAAATCCTCAAGAGTGCAGTCAATAAATATTAGCAAAATATCAATCTACGTCCCGTTTTTCCTCATCTCACCTTTCCCGAAAGAAGTCTTAGTTTCCCAAGCCACCATACACAACAACAAATGAGTTGAAAAAATCAAAAGAAAACGGTTAAAACCCATCACTTCAGTCTTTGAATCTATGCAGCACATACGTTCATCTCATACCATAAAAATTCAATCACAATCTCACACAATATTTACAACGACAAAATATTGTATATTATCGCTCACTTTACTTTTCCACCAGACTTTCAATTCGGTCACTATTTGCCCTCCACATGTTTTTGACTGGCCTTTCAATCGTCTAATGAACTTTCACGAACGTTCTCAAATATACAAGCCTTGATGAACCAATGTCATTATTGCCTCTGTGAATATAAACAAATGCAACATAATTAATCCTACATTGCCTTAAGAAAGTCCTTCAGGGGATGAAACACGTCGGCTAATATGATTTTTATTCTTTCTTTTTATTCATTTTGTCTCTTCTACAGATACACTCAATCTGAAAATATATATTGAATGAGTGAGAAAGAGAGAGAGAGAGAGCGTGAGAACGAGCGAGAGAGAATGAGAGAAAAAAGAAAGCGAGAAAGAAAGAGAGAGAGAGAGAGACATAACTTATTTTCCCTAGGTAATTGATTGTGAATAAATTATAATATGAAGAAAAATAAAGATAGAAATGGTTTTTATTGTCTCGTACTTTAATAATTGTGAACAACACCACCTATTGGGTGTTTTAGCAGACAAGATTGGAGCAATCCCCGTGCCACTTTGTGTTTTACGGACGACCTCAGAAAGTGATGCATGCTCTGGTGTTTCATATTCACGTTGGTCATCAGGTTAGTGTTGCCGTCCTTTACTAGCTCCTTCGTATTGCTAGACCTCTGTATAGTTACGCTATTGACACCAATTTAGATGCTGGGAGTTCACATATTGCTTGATTGACATAATCGGGAAAATTCTCTGCCAGTCACAACTACGTCGCTTAATTCGAGTGGAATGAGTCCACATATGCCTATCCTCCTCTCGAGCCAGGGTTCGAACATCGTGACCAGAATCTCGACTCTGGTATTGATCTTCAACGATTTGCTGGAGTTGCGTCTAATTATGTTTAGGATGGATTCTGATAATTAAGAATTATTTTTTTATATTGGTTAATGATGATACGTCTTCGTCAGAGGCACTCTTTCTCACCTTGGAGACGAAGGATATGGCTGATTCAATGAATTTGAAGTTTTCTGAGTTACTGTAGTAGGCAGTTAGCGCTACAAGGAACGTGTGCCCCTCCATTTCGTGTGACAGATTATAATTTGAAATCCTAATGCACTCATTGCGTCTGAAAGAGAAACGAGAAGGTTTGCGCAGCATAAACTCATCCTCCATTTATAGTTCACAAATAGTACGTTCTTAAGTAGCTGGCTCACACTCTTTCTCTTCCCATATATATATATATATATATATATATGTATATAAATAAAAATAAAAAGAAAGAACATGTATATATGTATGTATATGAACTGTGTAGCGAAAATAACCATATTTTAAATCAATTAATTTATATATATATATATATATATATATATATATATATATATATATATATGATATACCTAGTGAGCCAGACAAACCTATTTGGTTTCACCTAAACGGATCGTCAGGAAAGCGCTTTCCCTGATGATCCGTTTAGGTGAAACCTAGGTAGGTTTGTCTGGCTCACTAGTGTATCTAGGTCTTTCTCTACGGTTGTATTGAGCTCTTTTTGTTAGTTAGTTGTTACTCGTATCGGGGTTTTTTTCTTTGGGATTTCAGACCTGCATCTGTGCGATTTTTGTCAGCAGAAGTTTATGTTTGTAGCTCTTTCTTTTTTAAACCTTTTTCCCTCGAAATTGATTTGATTAACAAATCAAAAATTCGAGTGTTTTTCGAAACGAGTCTAGTTATTTTATATATATATATATATATATATATATATATATATATATATATATATATATATATATTGAGAGAGAGAGACAGACAGAAAAAAGAAAGAGAGTGTCCAAATGGTTTTTGCTTAATGCTTTCCCGACATATCTATCTAGTTTTATATGAAAAAGAAGTCAATGAATATTACAAATAAACACACACATACACACGTGCTTACAAAAATGCGCGCCCACACAAACACATACATACATAAACAGACATCCACACACAGACACATAAATCCATATATACCTATATACTGGTATACACAGACACATACAAACACATACACATGTATATATGCAAACATACACAAACATACGTATACTTTCACATCTAACAAAGCATATTGGAACGAATTTTCACAAAGAGAAGTCAGATTGTGAAGGAATATATATGTGTTTGCCATCTTTTTACGTGCAGTTCTTCCGTTCGCCGTTGAAAAGCAGAAGAATTCAGACCGTGAGGATGATTAAGAAGAGCACGATGAAATTCGCGAGAGCCAAGGCCAAACAGAACTGTCTTGGCAAATTGTTTTGAAGAGTGAAAAATGAGTGAATTTAGTGAATGGGGTCCCCATAGATGTAGACTGAAGGAATTTAAAGAACTATTGGTAAACTATTTTCTTCTTCACTCCTTTATGCATGATTCCCAAATCATTGGGCATCGTTTATCTATTGCTTACCAAGTGTAATACATTGAACTAAATATTTTATACCATAAAGAAGATTTCCAACTGCCATGCGCCATACATAATTCGCTTAATGGATGATCATTTCCAGAAATAAGACGTATGTATTGTTATGTTCATTTCTGACGTACTTTACTGAAGAGGAAAAGTAAGGCTTTCTCCGGTTTATATAATCATTATTACATTTCCCTGTATTTTCTAGTTCTTGTAAACTATTTACACTCTTTGCTTCTTCTCTTGATTTTTTTTGCAGTTTTCCTCCCAGTCTCTTTCAGTTCCTTTATTTCATTGCTTTAATTTCTTGTATGTACTTATTTGTTCTGCTTATTGTTCAGTTTACATATATACTTACTAACATTAAATGTATTGTGTTGCTCATAAACTACGTTTAAATTATTCTTTGTCGTGTATATATTCTTCACTGCTCACATGTTTTCCTCACACACACACACAAATTATATATATATATATATATATGTATTTAACTCAAGCAAGGTAATAATACCACTAAGACACAAGGAGGGTGGATGGAGTCTCTCTGAGCCTTGGTTGGCAATCCATATAGTGTTGGTGTCACGATAAAAACACCCTTGATAGCCCTAGCGAAGCATCAAGAATTCAGCTATTTGACAAGATTATGAACTACA
Source organism: Acanthosepion pharaonis (assembly GCA_903632075.3). Classification (NCBI taxonomy): domain Eukaryota; kingdom Metazoa; phylum Mollusca; class Cephalopoda; order Sepiida; family Sepiidae; genus Acanthosepion; species Acanthosepion pharaonis. Next base: position 429,479 of record CAHIKZ030000565.1, read on the forward strand.
CCAATTAAAATATTGGTGAGTTCAATCTCGGCTGAGGCCTCAAGATGATGATGAAGATGCAAAGGGTTACTGGGAGTGGAAAAGAATGAGAAAAATTTAATAGAGAGACAAGTCAATGCCAGAACAGATTTTTTAGACTGACTGAAAATAAAATTGCAAAATGCAGAACGTGTTTCAATTTAATCGAGATAAAACATTCAAGTAATAGTGGTGGATTATACGTGCATCCCTCGATTAATGCGGCTTCGATTAATGCGTTTTCGATTCGTGCACTACAAATTTATTTACCATAATTCGATTATAGTATACATAATAATCTATTAGTGCGTTAAAACATTTTTCAGTTTAACCATAGTAACTGAAAATTGATTTTTTATAGTTCCTGATGTACACATTAGCCGCACTAATCGATGAATTCCTGTGTACAGACAAATACAGAGAATAATACGAAAAAGCGGTGTGTATCAATTATAGTCAAAATCAATATTAATGCACTCCATATTCCCCTTTGGAGCTAATACAGGCCTGTAATGGTGCATGAATCCAACCGTTCAGATGGCGAATAGCATTCTAAGATATATGATCCTTAGCTTCCTGAAACTCATGACTCAATATACTTGTTGGTTTGCTCTACTAAACGAGTCAGGTGTCATCTCCTCATTTCACATTCATATAAAAACGGGATACACGTCTGACAATCGCATCTACTTATGAACTTATCAAACACCTTGTAATGCACGTTAAATAAAACTGGAAAAATGTGGGTGGGCATTATCTTGCTGGACTAATGCTACATCGCCCAACATTTGCGGAAATGGGAGCAGAAAGAGTTAAAATATATTCTTGGTGTATATGCCGTCCTTCGGTATTCCTTCCATAAACTCAACAGGTAAACAAGTGTTTTAACTCATGATATACTAAAACGCAATGCCAATGGATGTACCTTCATGTGGCTGGTGAATAAACATCGGAAGATGTCGTTTCTCAGGTCTACCTCATATAATCAAACGACCATAACTTGAAGAAACATTTATCCCCACGAAATTCTACATGGCACCATTCTATCTTCCCTAACTGGCCCTCTCGCGAAACAGTGAACTTTCTCTTCCAACCGACCCTGTCGCGATACGTGTCTCTATTTCTTCTGCAAGTAATAGATTCCCAACGACCTGTAGATACATTTGAGTAGATATCTGATGTCGACGCCGTGCGGTCTGTCATTCCTGCCATTAAAATGTGTCTTTTTAGGCGAGTGTTTGTATTACGTGTTTTACAAGGTTTATGGGAGTATGAATGTTCATTTTACAACGGTTGTCAACATTGAAGCAACACCGTAAAACGCGTTATATCCAACACGTGCTGTAATTATGTAAAAGGACCATTCTCAAAGGCTCACAGTTCGACCCTAGTCAAACAATTTCAATTGATCGAGAGGAGAACGTGTGAATCTCACTATTATTTTACTTTCTTACAATTCAATATTCACCTTCTTTTTCTATGTGGCGTATCCACTAAATGACGTGAGAGATTATTTCGCTTCACAACTACATGTTCTTTGAACGTGTTAATAATATTTGTACCATGTATCAGTAAGTTCAAGTACAGAGATAGCGCAGATATGAGTATTACTAAGTCACAATCTTGTTGAAAACTTCGAAGATGACTATCACAGAACATAATATAGTCCTTCATGTTGTCGATATTTTTCTGTCAGTATATATATATATATATATATATATATATATATATATATATATATATATATGTTGAAACTTGAATAATGCATGGAATAATAATGCAGCACAAAATGTACTTAGAACAAAATGTATTGAAACAAGAAAGTGTACACAATATTTACATATAGTCTTTTGTATATTCCTGGTAAGACCGTTCCTGGAGAATGTGTTGATTGAGTCGCAGTCGGGCAGAGTCTCTGGTTGAATCTCTTGATTCCCACCTCTCTTCCCGGTACCAACCATATTTATATGGTCGGTACTCCACAATGCAAATTAGGTGGATCCTACCACAACAATATATATGTATATATATGTTCAACCATGTTTTACATGCTGGAACTTTAAACTTTGTACTTTGAGTCAACATTAATAGGAACTGAAAAACATATTATTTAGGTAAGAAAATCAGGTACTGAAAATTGTAATTAAAAATCGGAAAATTTGCGCTGGATACTATATACCCATGGTTAGTGTTCCAGGGTTAAGTGAATGGTAAGAAACTTAATTGTTCTTAAGAAATTAAAAGGACCGACCTTTGGGGTATTGTGATTTCATTCTTTTGTTCTATTTATTGATACTAACGCCGCATGTAAATGCGAATACGTTCATGAAAAGTGTGAATTGACATCTTGGGCCGTAAATCGGCAATACGAAATAAGAATATTTAATTTTTTTCTGATTTTCTGCATGAATAAAGTTTAAGAATAATATGTTTTGGCATAGGGGTTCACTTTATGGGGGAAATTTGATGGTATGGTAACTCTTAAGCTGGGAATATATTTAAATATCTGGCAACAAAAAAAAATGTTTATTTCATACATTATTAAGCGTGACAAACTAGAATTTTTCTGTCATACCTTTACATATTTTCAGGTAGTTGGTCACCTCGACCTGGTGTAATGGTTAGCAAGCATGTCTCGCTAGATCAGTTATAATTGATTAGTGAGTTCGATCCTCACAGAATACCCCAAACTTTCAGCTTTCGACGGCCGTAATAAGTTTGTAGTAGCTGGAAGAAAATTGTTTTTTTAGTTGTACAGCCATGAACAATGCAATGTAAAGTTTTATGCTAATAGCAATGTGTATCTATGAAATGCGGGGGCTGTAAAGGATAGCTGAGAGGAAAGAAAGTTTTGAGTTCTCACTTCAAATTCCAGTCGGAGCAAAGGACGAATTCGTCTTTTCTCCCTCAACTATTGGTTAAATAGTAGAATTTGTATATAGGAAAATCATTTTTATTCTCAAAGTATTGTTGGTGCAATATGCGCTCACAAAAAAGTAATTATTCTTACAATCCAAAATATACTTAAATAATCCACAAATGTTCGATAAGCCGTAAAAGAAAGCAATCAAATTCTCTTGATCTTAAACTATTTCAATTTAAAATAATCCAAACTCTGTAATGAAAATATTGTAAATTTTAATCTTTCCCATTGAATAGAATGTCAATTTGATCTTTTATTTTAAATGGCACAAAGAATCAACTAAAATATTGACATGCACCTCGGAGTTACTTTTATGGTTTACATCTTAAGCTTGAGTGGTTAACTATTGATTCTTTTGAAACATGAAAATTCTCCATATGTACATGTTATTGAATGATTTAGAAGATAACTGTTTTTTTGAACACCGCAGAAAATGTTTGTTTTTATTTCCTTTGAGACCTACATTAATCTATATGTAACCTCGTAAACAAATTAATTAATATTTTCAACGACAAAAAAAGAACGTCAAAGTTTCTTGCTTACTGAACAGAATAAAGAACAATATTTGCAGTAAATTGTTTTTTCTCACCAAATTAAAGGTTTCCAATAAGGTTTTACCAAAACGATAAAGACTTGCACAAAGCCATGACTTTCGAAACATTGGAATCATATATACGTAACTGCTAATATCTTGTGCTTAGCACTGCGGATCAATAATATTGATGTGAAGGATAATATATTTTCTGATATTGATTGTATATTCATTCAATTTAAATATGGTATATTTAAGGAGGCAATCTTTCAGTTAACTATGTTTTATTAAATAGAATGGACAAGAAATGAATTTCGGTTATCTTCTCCTGGGATCAAATAAGTTGTGGTGAAAACTTGTAAAGTAACTTGTCAAAATTGTATGCAATGTTCCAAGTAATTTTTAAAAAATCGTCGGCAATTTTGACAGAAAGAAGGTAAAAATTAAGAGATTAAGTTGAGCGCTTTAACGATTCGGTATTTTAAACAAATTTGAGTTCATGTTGACAGAATAGATTATAACGTCAAGTGACTAAAATAACCTTAAGATGCAAAATAAATTGACATATGTTCGCCGAGCTTAAAACAAATATTATTGATTATGTCACCGTCGTTTGAAGTGAAAAGTGACTCTCAAATTTCTATTTCTTTTTTTCTTGAATGTATAATGGCAGAGTACTGTTGAGTTGTCGACCATAGCCTAGTAGTAATTAGAAAAGGTGCTATGGATTTGACTTAAATATTTGCATATACTACTTTGCTCGGATCCAACTGAAAATTAATTAAATAAAAGATTAAATATTTGGAAGACACTTTACATCAAACAACAGCAACATTCCGTCAACAACATTTTTGTTACTCCCTGAGCGCATGTGTTGCCATTCCTTTTTAATGTTTAAGTGATTTTAGTCATGTAGTTCTATATGTTCTACCGCCATATTATGTGAATCTACGGGCACCTCGAGGTGGTGTAATGGTTAGCAAGCTTATCTTACTAGCTCAATTATGACTGAGTAGTGAGTTCGATCCTCACTGTGTGCCCCCATACTTTCGGCCTTGTACCACGTTTGAGCTAAGCTCGGAAAATCACTATTATGTGAATCTATGTATGTGAAATTCCGGAAGTAGTTTGCGTATGTCTCGCACTTCCGGCTAATTTATTCTATTGACATTTTTTGTGAAGTCCTATTCTATATTTTTTGTTACCAATGGGTAAGGTTAGCACGACTTACGGGATTTAACAACTTTATATTTCCTTCTTGCTTATAGTTTATTTTTAGATGAGCTGTAGACTTAAGCAAAATAATCTATGGATCCCTACAACCATTGCTGTAACTGTAAAAATTGCAAGACAAAAAAAGCCAAAAATATGATTGTTATGTAACTGTTGGAAAGAAAATACAAAGCTTGGCACGAAGCAATCTGACATTTTTATTTCCAGTATCAAACGTGTTGACTAAACATTTGGCTTTAAGAAGAGAAAGCATGGTTTTAATCACAATGCTCTCTTTTCGGTACAAATAAAATTATCTGTTTCTATACATGTTTCATTTTCAAAGTAATCAGCGTTAAGTCGGTGTTGAATAATGTCATTTGATAGAATTTGTTTTCAGTATGAGACTGTTGACCAAGAGGGATTGGCCCAATCTTTGACAAAAGAATGGACAGAATACAGTGAACAAAATTACAAGGTAAGTAAATTTGGTATTATTTTGCTGCGGTAAATCTAAAACCGTTGATTTTCTGGAAACAAAATTGTTTGATTAAGATGTTTTCGACATATTGGCATACATTACCTCAAAAGTATCGATTTTAGCCAGTGCTCAAGTACAGATAAAATGGAAGTTGTTTCAATTCACACAGCTCTCCAGTATAATATTCATGCATTTCATGTATCAAAATGAAATAAATATAAGTACATCTGGTACTTATCTTGGTTAATAAGAAGTTTGATGTGTTGTACAGTTACAACTACCTCGATCGTACTTTAGTTATAGGATTGAACTTTGTTTGGTCTGGACCTCGCATTATACAAAGATACAATGTTTCTCGTTTGCGCTTTCACTTTAAATCTTTTATTTCATGGAAAAATCAACTTTCTTGTTTCTTTGACTCATATAGATTTCAACTTTACGCCAGCAAATGCCAATGAAATGATTGTATGAAGCGACAGTATAGTAAAATAAAAACAAGACAAAACATTAACATATTTTTATTCTTTGAAATTATAAGCTTACTTTTAGAAAAAATAACCTATTAATGCCCACTGTAAAACCCCATATCCGTTATAAAAATAAAAATCTGGTATTAATTATAGCTTAAAAAAAATATTTTTTTAATGGATGGGGCAAGTAAGGTCTAATAACATTTTGATGAGTGTCTCCTGATATCGTGTAAGTCATTGGATTTTGAGAGGGAAATTGTAAAGGAATTTAGCGATATTGTGTGTAATGTTCTGATTACTTTCAACCATTGTTGAGCGTTTTCAAAGTCGTTAGCCAGTAGGTCGTTGATGTTGATAAGGGACGGAGGTTGAAATCAAGCAAGCCTACCTGATATGGTTATGAATAGAGTTAAGCACAACGTGATATAAATCACTTTCGTATAAAACGCATATTAGCATATGTTCGCAGAAATTAAAGCAATTTTACCGATGGCTGGTTGGCGTCGTTTGATGTGAAGCGCTTCCAAAATTTTAATCGTTTTTTGCAGTTGTTTTTTCTTATCCCTCTCTCTCTCTCTCCTCTATTTCTCTCTCTATCTGTGTGTGTGTGTGTGTGTGTGCATGCGTGTTTTCAGCAAAAAGAAACCGTGTACACACAATCACAAATTCAATAAATGGCAGAGATATCGTAACACACTGCCAAGCAAATTAATTATAATTTGCTTGGCACTGTGTTACGATATCTCTGTATATTCAGCAGAGAAATTTTATCAACTGAATTGTGTGAGTGGTTTTTATTACATTGCAACAGTAATAACTATATATATCCAAAATTTCTTTATAAAAAATTTACGAGCTTTGATTTATCTGAAAATCTACACTGTTGTTTTCTCCGATAATAAATAGATAGACAAATTGCGTAAAAAAATCAAGTTTAAATTAATATTTCAGTAAATAGATGAATATGTAAAGGTGTGGAGATTAATGTTAATGAAATTTAGCGCTTGAACTCTATATATTTATGTCCATATATGAATGTATTTATGTTGACACATTGTGAATTTGCGCATTAAAAATATATCTCGATATTTATCATGTATATTCACATATAATCTAATGTATAACGCTCAGAAATTATAGGTGTTTTCGTTTGAGATATTGAGAAAATTAATTCATCATATAAAGCTATTGTTTTCCTGTATATGTATGCAGTTTTTACAGAAAACGGATATGAGGAATATTACATTTAATAATCTATATTTAACAGAATTTGCTTTTTTTTATCAACTGTTACTTTATTTTTACAGTTGATCTTTTTTACTTAAGAGAGATTAACAAATTTGTATATGCAGTTAAAACTGTATATTAAATTTGTAGCAATAATGTGTTTCTAGTCTGGTCTGAAATGTATGATATATATTCTGAAAGGTGAAATTAAAAGGCGTCTTTTCATAAAATTTGTATGTTTCTTGTAAATCTGAAATATCTTTCTTTAAAATTGAAAATGGAAGAACAGGCAATGTATTTCATACACTTTTACTTCCTGAAACAAAAAAAAAAACAAAAAACAAAACAAAACTGTACAAATAGCAGAAAAAAATGTGCCGTTTATGGAAATAGTACTATAGCTGAGAGGATGCTTTAGGTTCTGAAGTAGAAGTTTGTATGAAAACCAGGAACATTCATTCAGACCTGCAGCCATTGATCGAAACTATAATTAAAATTAATTCAGGTCACATGACATGGAATATCTCAGAAATACACTATATATTTTATGTGAACTTTATAAGGCACCTGAAAACACTTGGATGCGTAAATATCTACTATATTTGTGTGCCACATAAATTAATGGAAAAAAATTAATGGAATACATTATCATGAGATTCACTTCTTAAACGTAACAAAACCCCCAATTTCTGAAGAGGTCGATGAAAAGCGATGAAAGTGAATTGTTTACAGAATTGAATAGCAAAAAAAAAAAAAAAATCATGCAATGAAATGATCCACAGTGAAACGCTCTAAATGTTGGTCTGCATTCGAAGGTGACACTTTATATCTATTGGGATTGGAAGTTGTCCTTTTGAAAAAAAAAAAAATCAAAAGTTGATTTTAGACAAGTTCAGCACCTATTTTGACGGATTAAAACAACAATCGATGAAAAGCGTCCGGAATTGGCCGTTCGCAATAATCAAATCCAATCAGATCAATACCACATTCCCGTCTCTTTGCAATTCCTGCATAAATTGATTGAGATTGGCTGATATCTCATGCTACATTCGCGGTACTCACCTGATGCTTCACATTCGGATTAACACTTTTTCAGATCACTATAAAATTCTCTTAATTGCAAGAATTTCATATCTTAGATACGGTACCAGTAAAAACA